>OX335674.1:20382500-20940000 GCA_946894065.1 Acleris literana
GTTTTAGCTGTAGCAAGAGGGTCAGACTTGGCGTAAGCTGGCCACTGCTGGTGCAGAAGACACGGCCCTAGTTATATAAACTATAGTAGTACTCTTACAAAAATACAAAATGCACTCTTTCTGAGTACAAGAGCATTTAGGTAGGTCGATCTTGACTGTTATGTACTTCCCTACATTTTAACGCATAATACATTAATAGGTATTTATTCACACAATTCAGCACATAGAAAATCCGAACTTTTAGAATTTGTTGTTTTTATTCAGGGTTTATAATATAATCATACCAAATTGCTTGTATGTTTTACCGTTTTTACGATAAGTACAATAAAGTTAAAAATACCTTTATCGTTTCACTTTCTATTAAAAAAAATGTTATTAAATCCGCTATTATAACCAGTGATCGGAATAGGTAGAGTATATTTACCTAAAGTTAGCAAAAGGACATAATATAGAGTGGTTACAACCGGCTGAAATATTAATTTATTTTTATTGAATTCCGGATTTCCGGTGTTCAACCCTTCTTTATTGTTTTGTCATATTCGACCAGTTCGATTCCCAGTTAAGGCAGAAGAATTTCCAAAAATCTAGAAATTTCCAGTTTTTTTTTCATAAATAAATGTAAGTCTCCTTTACGTAGAACTTGCTATTTCAATATTTAAGGTAGTTGCCCTCCATGTGGCGTTAGTTATTCCAGCCTCTATATCTATGTTGTTTAGGATCCGGTGTCAATCCCGTTACTTTTTCACTTCAGTCTGAGCACCGTTACGATGTCCTAACATCGACATATACAGCGTTTTTTATCGCGTCACGTAACGCGAGCGACGGGAATCTGTAATGAAACACCAAACTCGAACGTTCATTTGTTTTAAATAACGCTAATAAAGAGAAGTTTTATTGTCGACTGTACTTCTAACACTAATAATAATGTCACTAATAAAAGACGAGTCAAATGTGTCCAAACTCGACGGATCTGCTATTAGCCATTGAGGGGTTCCTAATTTATTTATTATTTATTTAAATATTTAATTAACTATATGTAAGTGTACAGTATATAGACCGAAACACTTACACATTAAATTACTTAGAGCACAAAAAAAAGTATTACTTACACACTAATACACAATAATTAATAAACAATACAAACCATAAAAAAAATACGTGTGCGTCTCGGGACGCTCGACAGAAGTGATAACTTAAACTAATCTAAGTTGAACTATCTAAACCCTCCCATATAAGAAGTTATCACTTCAAAAAGTTCAAAATGTCGGCAACTTTTTTTAAATCTGAGTACGGGTTCGCATTTGTAGTCCCGACGGATCCTCAGATATCGATTTTCAAGACAATCGAACTAGTAACAAAAAAGTTCAAAATGGCGGCCACTTTTTTAAAATCTGATTACGGGTTCGCATTTGTATTTTATGCTTAGACACGATATACGGGGTGATGTCAGCAGTTAAGATCAAATACCGTTTATCATTTTCGACCATGCCTGTAACTTACGCTTGGCCTAGGGGCTGGGAGGTAGGTCTATGGCGCCATGGTGCCGCGGTTCAAATCCCATCCGATACCAGGGTCTTTTTGTATTTTAAAAATTGTTTAAAAATTAGTACTGTACCGCTGCCGTATGCGTGAGAGAAAGGGAAGCCAGACAGGCTGTCTAGCAGCATGCGTTACGTAACGAAGTGGTTTACTTCTAATGTAAAGAAGTTATCACTTCAAAAAATGCTCACAACTACTTCAACAATTACCACCTCCACCTGCCGTCTCCATCATCATACCAGCTCGATGGTACTATATTATTGTATTGTCATCAGAATTACGAGAGGCATTCCATCTTATCCCCAGGGTTGGCAACGCTTTTGTAGCCTTAGGATTGTAGTCTTGAGAATTCATATATTAATAAGCTAAGATTCTCTCAATTCCAATTAGGCTTATCCAATTTTGCTTTTAAATAGTAATAATAAAGTGGACTTTACGACAATTCTGATGCACTTAAAAATAAGAAATCATCTCTTCTTATATTGCACACTTTGCTGTTAAAATGTGCAGGTTTCCTCACGATGTTTTTCTTTACCGTAAAAGCATTGGGTAGCATACTCACTAATGAACTTTAACTACAAAAAATCTTAGTCAGTCAGGGACATTCGCGGTCCGTTCGCTTCAGAAATGTTTGGCTGGTTCGTTGCAGCTACCCTACAACGCTCAGGTCGTTAGGAACAGATGTAGTGAAATATCCTTTCACATCGTATTTTCTCGGAAATGTTCGTATTTGTCATGCTACTTCAGTCTGACTCAGTACCCATCAAGACAACGTGGGGGAACGTCGCATCGCGAGAGTGATAATCGATATAGAGTATTTTTTTGTTAATTAACTTTTATTTCAGTTATTTTTAATAGTCATGCCGAAAGCATTAAGACCTGGGAAACGTTTAGATCGACAAGCCTGTGAAATTATTTTCAACATTTATTTATATTTCTTCATGTTTACCTACTTACACCTAATTTTTATTTAACATCATAGTGTGATATACTTCAAACTCGTGGTTTGACATTTTGACGCTGATAACTAAAGTACTCTATTTATTTAATACAAACATGTCACTTAATAATTCAATAATTCATAGACACGTCGGCATCATTCGGAAGTAGACGTGAGTTCCGAGTTCCGAGAACGCGCGAAAAATATCACCCTAGAGGTTGTCGACCGGGAATGCCCCTCACTGTGCCTTACGATCACGAGTCGACAGACCGAAGCCATCAGGTTACTGATTGGAATAGCGCGTGGCGTTTCCCGCGGTGCGAACTTTACGTGTAAAGGCCGTTATTGTCATGTAACGTTGCTATTTTATATTTACTTAACAGTAATGGCGGCAGAGTTCAAAATAATACCATAATACGTAAAAGGCTATTACCTAGTGAAAATAGAGGCCCTGAAAGTAAGAGCTACTATACTGCCCTCCTTGGAAAAAAGGGCGTATGTCTCATAGAACCGCGTATGTATTAGTGACCTTATATCTTAAGATATGGGGTTAAATTTACTTTGACTATCAAATTGCGCACGCGTCCTTTTTATTTAGGAGGGCAGTATAATGTCTACAATATGGTTAAAATATAGAAGCATGATGTATAACAATAGTACATTACTACAGAGGCCGGGATAAAAGAGGTTGCCGGCCGAAGACATATAGATAGGATAGGTCTGAGGCGGGCAACCCCATATTTCCCGCCGAGGTATGTATAGTGCTTTTTTCAAACATGCAATGAAATTAACAACAAAAAAATTTTTTTTTTTAATACGTATAGTGGCAGTATGTCATGATGCCTGTGCCACAAATTGATGTGGAATGGAAATTAAAAAAAGAGGAGTTTGCCGGCCTAGGCCTGCACGATTTGTATGAAATTCCAATAAGGACCTCTTGTCCTAGCCGCACCTGAAACGTCATACTTCGCGGCCTATTATAAGGAACATAACATCAATATTTCATAGCATGTTTGAGAAAATTGAAATAGAGCCCAGTTAGTTCGAGCACCCGTTTATGTCCAAAGTGAGCATCAAGTAAAGTGGGGTCCTGGCGCTTGACCAAAAAACGTTTCACCAAATGATTCATTTCACAAACTTATCATTTAACAAACCGCTATTTTTCCGAAAGTGTAAATATTTCAGGATTTATTTCAGGACCATCGTGTAGAACCCTGTACGTTAGGTTAGCTTTGTTTTTAAAAATCCTGAAATATTCACTGTTTTTGAAAAAAAAGCGGTTTGTCAAATTGTATGTTTGTGAAATGAATCATTTGGTGAAACGTTTTTTGGTCAAACATTAGTGAACCAAGTAAAGTGCACGTTTCGAGTACTTTTTAACCGACTTAAAAAAAGCTTTGTTTTGTGTTTATGTTACTCTGAAGGGACCACCCATGTAAATTTCAATGAGAACTGCCCATGGGATTATTCTGAATGCCGACGGTAGTATGATTTATACCAGCTACCCGTCTGTCAGTCTGTTACAAAAGACTAAACTGTTACCGTGCATTGATGACCATACGTGTGCGTCGGGGCACGTTCTAGGGATATGATATCGATAAATAAGATATTATATTAAAACAAAATATTTTAAGACCGCTTTACTGTCAAAAAGCATATTTGGAATGGCGCCAAAGCTTTTTAATAAACTACCAAAATCAATCTTAGAAATAGACGACAAAAGAGAATTAAAAAAAATGTTTCACATTTTAGTAAATAAGGCTTATTATTCTTTAAGTGATTATATTAATGATATGTTTTAAAATTTAATTTGTAAGTGTTTTTTTCATTTGTAATTATAATTATTTTACTTAATGATCACTGGACATCTCTAGTCTAATTAAGTAGATACCAAAATACCATGCCGCTAGCTGCATGCCAATATGCTAGCTATTTGTATGCATTATGGCGAAACATAGTTCACTAAATCTTATTGTCTATCTATACCATCTTATTTAACCTATGTTTATACAAATAAATTCATTTGATTTGATTTGATATGATTTAAAGATGTCGATGTAAATTTATATATGTTCTTATTAAAAATCCTGTACAACCATAACGAGACTAGATATCATTTGTCTGATATCGAGCCTCAAACAATAAAATGTAGATGGATGTTATTTCAAACAAAACAAGAAAATTTACCGTCAGTGCCAGTGAGTATAGACAATAATGTTTGAGGTAATATTCCGCTACCAGTCCATAATAACTTGAAGTAGACATTTTTATCTAAAGAGCAATCTTTATTACATACTACGGGTAACATGGAAAAAATATTGATTATTTACGATGAAAACCATTTCAAAATAGAAAAATAATTATTTGTTTATGGTCTTTATTTTAAAATGTAGAGAGAATTCTCATCTTAATTGTGACACTTACATCGTTTTTTTTTTGTCGCAAATGTATTTGGTTTCATCACTTTAGTATTTGTGCCCCAAATTAGCACACGTATGTGATGACTTGACAGAAGCGCGTGAAGCTGACCCCATGTGCTTCCTGTTTAGTCCACGAGTAAATACTCTTTAACCGAACAATTGTCCTCGCGTGTGATGTCCATGGACTTGTTTCTCTAATAAGTCCATGGTGACTGTCTAAAACTGGACATTAGCGAAATACGTACCTTATGGTCTAAGATCCGAATAGGAGAAGATTTGGACCGGGCCGTTTATTCGATGAAAAGTATTTTATATCAAATTTAATACGCTAAATAATATGTGGCATAAAATACTTTTTATCGAATAAACAGCCCGGTCCAAATCGTCTCCTATTCGGATCTCCTACTATTATTATAGCTATTAAAGTGATAGATAAAAACCCCCGATATAACGGTGATCCCTTCTTTCAGAGCATCTCTTAAATGACCAATTTTCATGAAACCTAGCTAAGAACCACCGCCAGAAAACCTGTTCCGAACTTATAAAAACGCATCCACACACACACACACACACACACACACACACACACACACACACACACACACACACACACACACACACACACAAACACGTTGAGCTGTTTCAATATTGTTTATATTATAATAGGAAAGCCAAGGGAACTACTTGGGTTTCTGTTGCGTAAATGTTTGCACATTGACTGCGAGCTACGAGTATACTCATAGTATATTCAAACATATAGTACGGGTATTACTCGTAGCTGGCAGTCGATGTGTTAAATTGGATTAAAAACATTAACAAAGCCTAATCATGATGCGGTGACTGATAGAACAATTTCGTAACGATTAGAAAGAAATATAACAATAGTAACCTCGCGCCTAATTGACTCGGCGATATTGATACTGGATCACTAGAGTAGGGTAATTAGAGAAGGCTTTTTAACTAATAATCCATCTGTAAATATTCCTATCTACGTTTTTTATTCGAATTCTTAATACGTTATCTTTTTCCTTGTTGGTTAGGTTAGTCTTAAAAAAAACATTTTTTGGACCGACTTTTTAAGGTTCCGTGCCACCGGGACTACTAAGCCTCTGCTGTCCGTCTGTCTGTAAGTCTATCATGGCTTAAATGAGAATGATTAACGTTATGCGACAGGGTTCCATAGTGGCATCACAATTAAAGTCCTTGACTGTACCACTACTTAAATAAAAAGCAAGCTTTAAAAATCCGACTATACATTTTTGATACTGTCGTCGATATATATATAAATATTAAAAACATTAAAATACAAAACCCAATAGAAAAATGTTTTTTAAGCCACTGACTCTCGCGCTATCAAACCGAATCTAATGACGTATAATTTATCAAAATCGGTTAACAATTTGAGTAGTTACAAGGGGGATATAGGAACGGACATACATACATACTTCCATGTCAAACACATAGCCCTCCATTTGGGCCGCAGTCGGGTAAAAATTAAGGGGGACCCCATACAAGAATGGTACGAAATCCTTTGTGAGCGAATCCGACTAGCATATGGCCAGTTTTTTGTTGAAGCCGTAAATATTTTTAAAGAGGTCGACAAACATTATTTATTCGAATTAATCTGATAACGTCAGTCTCGAGCCGACTCCTGGTTAACTTGATTAATAATGCAATGGCTCTTTAATTTGGTTTATTCATACACATTGTTCATGTAAGTTTTTTTTAAACTTGGTTTTTAATCGTCCTTAAACGTTAACATATTTTGACAAGATTCTTTCGTTTGTTAAAACCTTAATTCCGCTTTGGTTTAGCCCATCTTGCTACGGTATCGTAAACACTAAGGTTAGCTGGAAAGATATGAATAAAATATCAGGGGACGATGTCACACCGATTGACTCAAACTTACTTTATTCGCATTTTGTTATAACTAAGTAAAATACGAGTAATATCATGGTAATATCAATATTAGCTTTGTTCCTATTAAGACTGCCAATGACAATAACAAGTATACCTGACTGTAATTGTCTTTAGATAGAGGATGAAATAGTAATGAGAATAATGTTACCTCTAATTAGTTTATTATAGTACATTACTACAGAGGCCGGGACAAAAGGAGTTGCCGGCCAAAGACATATAGACGGCCGAGCAAAGCGAGGCCGGATAGGTCTGAGGCCGGCAACCCCATATTTCCCGCCTAGGTAAGTATTGTGTTTTTTTCAAACATGCAGTGAAATAAACAACAAAAACATCAAAGTTTTATTTTTTTAATACGCATAGTGGCAGGAATTTATGTGGAATGGAAATTAAAAAAGAGGACTTAGCCGGCCTAGGCCTGCATGATTTGTATGAAATTGCATTAACGACCTCTTGTCCTAGCCGCACCTGAAACGCCATACTTCGCAGCCTATTATAAGGAACATAACATCAATATTTCATTGCATGTTTGAGAAAAATATGTAAATACATATATTCATCATCATCGTCGTATTATTATGCTGGGTGCGACAGAGACGAGAACCTCTCTTCTCAATCAAATCTATCAAAACATCAGTACACTTCATGTCAAATATATATCGTAAAAACAAAATGAATCAGTCAGTGTCATCGTATTTTCACCGAAAGGGTTTTTAATCAAAAAAATACAAGATTAAATAGAGATTACTACCTCAAAATAAAAATGGAGACAATGATTACGTGTATAAATAAATAATATGACCATGCTCAACCTTCAAAAGTAAGCGAATATTGAATAATAATGGTAAATTGATTTGTTTTTAATATGAGTGACGGAATGACAAGGTCCCGACCGTAATTAGTATTAAGTGACGAATTTTTATTTCTTTACGGAAATGTCAAATCACAGCAAAACGAATCGTTATTTGCAGAAACAAATCAGAGGGCTCAGACAAGATGAACTACGCTAACTAACGTTTCTATTCGATTCGTTTTTAAACCAATCGCGTCACTGGAAGATGACGTGATACGAAAAGTCACGTGGTCTACCAGTGACGCGATTGGTTTAAAAACGAATCGAATAGAAACGTTACTTAGCGTAGTGCATCTTGTCTGAGCCCTCTGTTGTCGTGACTTATGACGACATTGCTAAGACGATATTGCCTAGACATTCAAATTCAAATTTAATTCCGAATTTATATATGCAGATAGCTTAAAACGTCTCTATCGAAATATAATTGAATATTAAATCAGCTTACATTGATAAATAATCTACTATTACCGAAGCTACAAGAGTATAGTCCATTCGCTTAGATAGTGTCGCTACACTCGCACGTACTTGTGGTTATTGTAATAAAATACGAATATAATTCGACATAAACTGCCAAATTTACTTGCGCCGTAACACCCGCTAGTGAATTTGACAGTTTACATCGAAATATATTCGTATTTTATTACAATGACCACAAGTACGTGCGAGTGTAGCGACACTATCTAAGCGAATGGACTATGATGACACGAGGAAATGTGATGGGGGATTTTGTATGGAGCCCGTATCCACCCTCCAACAGTCACGGGATGCATGTCAATACGTTTATTAGCACCCAAAAAAAGACAATAAGTAGCTATTTTAGTTGCAAAATCGATAGGGTTTTTTAATTAATAAAAAAACGTTTAAGAGCAAGTAAGGCAAGAATGTATTTCTATTTAAACAAATTCCATACGACACGATTATGATTTTCCACAAAAAGCTATAGTTTTTTTTATGGCAAGGAAAAGGCACGCGAGCACTCAGGCCACCTGTTGGTAAGTGAGACCTGAGACCCATAGGGGAAGATAAGATAAGAGGCCCAGTACTTGATTGGATAAGATCGTACCTTTTTAATCGCACACAATGTGTAGAGTCCGTTGGATACTGCTCTAATTCAAAATTATTAAAAAAATATAGATCTCCCTATACTAGAAATAGCTTTGGGGTACCCCAGGGTAGCATTTTAGGTCCCCTGTTGTTTCTTATTTACATAAATGACCTACCTAGTAGTCTCACTCATGAGTGCATTTTATTTGCCGATGACACCTCCATTATTATAAAAGGCAATAATCTAGCAACCTACAATGATGAAATAAATAATACACTGGAGCAATCAATAAATTGGTTAAAGAAAAACAACTTAAAAGTAAATGTTGACAAGACTAAGCTAATTCAGTTTCGCACTTATAAGGGCAAACCTCAAGTGTTAACAGTAAGTTTTAATAAGGAATCAGTAGAGGAGGTATCTCAAACCAAATTTCTAGGAGTGATGCTTGACTGCAACTGCAACTGGAAGGCTCACCTGGATTTAATCTGTTCTAAAGTCAACGGTTTCGTTTTTGCCCTCAGAAAAATAAGGCAGACCGTATCAACACAAGCAGCTTTAATCGCGTACAACGGATATGTTGATTCTGTACTTCGCTATGGTATAGTTTTGTGGGGAAATTGCGCAGGCAATGAGAAAATATTTTTGGTTCAAAAACGCTGTATTAGAGCAATATTTAACATAAGACAGATTGAGTCATGCCGCCCATACTTTATGGAACATAAAATTCTCACTGTAGCGGGTTTGTATATTTTAGAAGTGTGTGCTTTTGTACACAAGCACAAAACTCTTTTTACTAAAAAGCAAGACTTATGCAGTCGCACAGTTCGAAGCCAGTACAAGCAAAAACTGTATAAGCCTTTGACTAAACTAGCCCTTAATTCTAAAAACTCGTATATCATGTGCATTGAAATTTATAATAAGTTACCTGACGCTTTGAAAGAAAATAATCTAAGTAGATTTAAGAGAAAGACAAAGGAATGGCTTACAGATAAATGTTTTTATACTATTAATGACTTCTTAATATGATTGTTATCAATAACTACTCAATTTTACTCAATTTTATTAGATGGACAATATTTTTTATTTTTTTTATAAATTAATTTGACCTGTATAAATAATGTAGGTAGGGAAATGTGTGACACCTGAAAAGGTAGAATTTGGTGTTTCCAAAATATGTGCAATATTACATTATCTTTGTACTGTACCTAAATTCCACACAATAAATGATTTGATTTGATTTGATTTGATTTGATAGACATTTGAAATCACAAGACTACAATCACAAAACTGCAATCCTAAGACTTCAAATGCGTTGCCAACCCTGAGGACTAAGATGGAATGCCTCTATGCTAGTAATTTCACCGGATGTCTTATCCCCAAACCGGAACACAGCAATGCGAACACTGCTGCTTGGCGGTGGGATAATGGATAAGATGGTAGTAGCGATCCGGACGGACCCTGCACAAGGTCCTACCGCGACTAAAATAGTAGAAATAGTAGAAATACATCATGTTGCCAAGATCTATAAACTAGACATGTTTCATTTCTGTTGGTGGGTGGGGATTTGCCCATCATCCTAACCTACGTATGTATTATTTCAAGCTGCAAATTCCTCAACAATACATAGACAGAACCTTAAGACGTTAATTTGAGTAGTGAGCCGCAACATCTGGGACGAAAACACTTTACCACTACCAAAATAAACTTACACACCTTAATAAATATCTCAACCACAAAGTATAGGTAATTAAAAAGTTCATTATTTTTAAAATAATTAATTCCGACTAGATAAAAGTTTACACAAAGTAATTAATACTTCCAACACAATTATCAAGTAGCCTCCATAATTTTTAATCAATTTTAATAATTATAATAAAAAATCAACGAGTGCGAGAAAAAATGTTCGATGACATTAACGTCTGTTTTTAATTGCAGTTCTTGCACCATATAAATATTTGAGGCCATAATTTACAGTACCACAAATCATTTTGTCGGAACGATATCGAATCTTATTTGGTTAAACTTTAAGGTTAAAGTGTCCGAACAAGCAACGTTGCTTGCGGATTTTTTTCAATAACTTGCAAGCAGTTTAAGTAATATCTTGCGAAGATGAGCGGACAATTAACAGTGATGTTTAAACGTAATTATCAGCAAAAAGCTTTTAGTTAAGTGCTCCGTATTGCTTTAAGCTGGTAAGTTACTACTTGTTTAAGTTCAAAGCAATTTGGAGAGTTTTAACGTAGGTAACTTATTTATTGGTACCACAGGTTAAAATACTGGGGTTTTAAATACCCTCTTTTGGTATAATAATTTAGTATACATTTTTTTACTAGCTAAAGTACCTTATTCATATACAGGGTGAAATAAAATTATGGGCCCTTAAATCCTTATAAGTTAGATCATTTTACTTAAAGGGAACATTCTTTTATTTTTAAAAAGAAATGAAACTGCATTCAAACATTTTCTAAAATTCGCTTGTCTCACCCGGGAAACCGGCTAAAAATTCCAAAAATAAACACTCGCTATTATTAATGATAGATTACACGATTTTTTTATTTCTAAGACAAAAAGTTTGTTACAGAGATTTTATCCTGAACAATAATCCTATCGATTAGTAGAATAAAGTAAACGTGCCACACCGGCGAGTTTAAGTAGTCCCGTCCGAGCGCACAAAACACATTTTAGCGCGTACATTCTCAATTCGGCAGCCTTATATGTTAGATCTTATCGACAGAAGCCTAACTAACGATTCTATTCGTTTCGTTTTTAAACCAATCGCGACACTGTATACATGACGTGATACGAAAAGTCACGTGATCTACCAATGACGCGATTGGTTTAAAAACGAAACGAATAGAAACGTTAGTTAGCGCAACGCATCTTGGCAGAGCCCTCTGCTGCCTAATTAAGAATGAACGCGCTAAAATGTATTTCGGGGGCTATGACGACGGGACTACTTAAACTCGCTGGTGTGGCGCTTTCACTCGTTCACTCGTTCTACCGACTCAGCGCCGTTTTTAAGAGAATAACACCTCGATCGACAAGTCGTTCACACATAATTTTAATAACATTATACGTGTCTCGAGTAGAGTTTAATGTCGTATTAAGCTATGTAATTGGAATGCAACCCCTAAAATGTGTTTTGTACGCTCTGACGGGACGACGTAAACTCGTCGTTTAATATTTGCTGCGTCGCGATGAAAAGTGAATCGCGAAACACATCGCTGATCGTTACATTTATAGTGCTCGGCTACTTGATACGATGTAGATAAAAAACACATTATCATAACCGTTTTGTTTGCATGTAACTCGACTATTTAATAATCTGCCACCGTTTTTTACTGCTTATAAAATGCAGCGTACCTTTGAATAGGTTTAAATGTCATAATAAATTATAGACAGGACTCAATATTGGGTATAATTATAATTATTTCACTTCCCTGTGTGTCGGACACTTGGGTCTGCGATTTTTGCTGTGAAAAAAATATCGACAGTTAAACGTTAAAGTTGTGTGATTGCTTAATTACTTTATTTTACATTGAAATAACTGGTAAGTTTTGTGGTCAGTATGTGTTTGTTGTTGGATGACTTGTTGATAATTGAGTTTAGAGGTCGTTAACCTTAATTAAATAGAACTCAGTCCTTATCTCTATGAATACAAAGACATCGATCTTCACCACGTTATTTGACGAAAAAATTAGCAATACAAGAAATGCGTGAGAAATATATCTATCATCATAGCTATTCGGTGGAATATCTACTCTAAATATCTTTCTATTCTTAGACAAAATAACACGTAATACATATAATAAATGCGATAATTTGTGATTGTGAGTATGTGAGTTAGTATGTCTGAAATGGCATATTAATTAAAAAATAAATGACTGTTCCTTCTTCCGCACCTCGGGAAAATAAGGTATCCGCGGACGGTTAAAAGCATTTTGGTTTTGGATAATATGGTATCGTGGGACTGTCAATTGGAAAGATTCGCCGCACCTACTCTAACAAAATACAATTGTTTTAGTTAAACTTTTAAAAATAAAATTGTATTCGCCTGGCGCATGTTTGAAAAAGGGATCGTTGTCAAATTAAAACTAAATATTCATTCAGTAAATAAAAAACAAAGATTTATGCCAGTATCAATATCTTATTTTAAAAAAGAATGCTTAAGTTTCGTAACTTGTCACTTAGTGTTAAAAACCTGAATTGTCTTCACGCTGAAACGGTTGGAAATTTGGAATGAAGATAGCTTACTAATACCCTGACTTTACACATAGGCTGGCATTCCTTTTATCCCGTCAAAAAACACTGTTCCCGTGGGATGATAAACGAGAAAAAGTCGCAGGAAGAAGCTAGTATATTAGAGGATGCAAAACTAATATTGGGAAAGGGCTCACGTGATAATCATCAGGTATTCGTGTAGCAGAATTAAGTACCTACTAAATGTCGGAACAAAATAATCCAAAATTACATATATATGTAAGTTTTGTAAAAAAAACTAAGGCTGAATTCGGCTTTTTTACTAATAGTATCAATGCAAACGTGTGTATGTTTATTTGTTTGTTCCGCCTTGAAGGTTAAACGCCTTAGAACAATAGATTTGAAATTAGGTGGGTAAAGAGATACGAGTAGTTTGTAGCGCTGAGATAGACATATGGTACTTTGATTAGCTAGAAAAGTAGACCATTTCCTGAAGAAAAAGCAATAATCGATTTCTTTGCGGACGGAGTCGCGGGCAGAAGCTAGTAAGAATTATTATAATGAAGTAAGTAGGTAGTGTTTTTTCCCGTGTTATTCATGTTTACCGAAAAATCAATTTGCGAAGGGAGATAAGCGGTACAATTTTAAAAACAAACACGATCTTATTAAGTTGTCTATTTAAACGTTTAAATTGTGTTTTAAGCATTGTTATTACCAAATTACAGGACGATTGAGGACCTCCCAAGCGCGCGGAATTATAAACATTTCGTTTTACATTGCTGTTTTTTGATAGCATTGAAGATACAAGTTGACCTTGAAAGTAGCGTTGTATGTCGTTCAATCCCATTCAACCTCCGTGTTTAAACCTGTCGGCACTTGGACGTCGCGGCAGTATGTAATTTGGCGAAATCATCCGTGTTAAGAAATTTATGAAAAAAGTAGCTGTTCAACTTGATATTTCCTTAAGTTTATGTGGTATTCCTTAAGTAATATGTTCCTTTACAGGTTAATAATATAATTAATTGGTTACATACCGAGTGTCATCGTGTATACAATAAACAACGGGATCTTTTTTTTATTAACGAGAATATTTTTACTGAAGATACTTTTACCCAATAATAGCTACATTGATCGACATTATCGACAAGAAGTTTTACACTTTTTTGTACAAAAATATATCAAATACGTAAATCGTAGAAGACAAAAAAAAACAAAGGCAAACGTATCTCTATGGATATACACCGAAAAAAGAATTTGTTGTATTTTAAAACTGATCCGGAACGAATACTGTTCCGAGTTTATAATTTTAGTAGAGATGATAGGTATTATCGCCAAAGGAAGGAAGGAAGTAAGGATGTATCTATTAAGGTATGTGACATTTCTCTGCCATGTCATATTATTACTTCAATGTTAAGTAATTAGGTATAATGGTCGGATAAGGCACGCTGTTAGCAGTTTGCACAAACACTAAGTCTAAAGCCTCCTTGGAGATGGCAAGCTTAGAGCAGCAAGCGCTTCACTAGGTGCTTAAATAGAAATCCGACAACGCTACCGAGTGTTAGTTTATAGGGGTCCGTGGCCGAAGGGAGCCCAACGGGACCCTATTATTTTAGGGTTCCGTACCCGAAGGATAGCCCAACGAGACCCTATTAAGTAATATGACTGCGCTCTCCGTCCGTCGTCCGTCGTAACTTTAAAGAGGTATCTTTTGAACCGTATACATAGATATCGGGTTGTTTTTTTTCTCAGAATATGTGTTATTAGTGTTATTACGGCGAATTTACTAACAAATAAAAAAACGAAAGTAATGTGGATGCAGTTTGGCAGATACTTAATCTTTTTTAAAACAAATGTTTCTAGAGAAATAATTTTAAAATAATAATAACGCGTTCCCCATACAATAAAAGTTTGTATAGTTTTTTTTTTTTAGTCGTTTTGGGAAAAGGGTTAAACATACAAGCGTCAAATTTGGTGTAATTACAGTACGAACCCTGAAAAAAAACAACAAATACAAAAACAATGTCAAGTGTGAGTTGTACCGCGCTGATTCGAATCGAAATTGTATTTAAATTGGAATATAATATATCTCGTTTTTTTGGTACGGAACCCTCGGTGCGCGAGTCCACTTGCACTTGACCGGTTTTTCTAAGTGTTTCATAGTCACTGTCACTCTTGTGTGCGTGCAGCAGATGACTTGTGTGTTTCAGTTTTGTCCTAAATCTTGGCTTTACCATATTCCACAATTAGTTTACTATAGATATCGTTAACGGTATCAGAATACCATCTATAGCGTAGGTAACCGAAGCGGGAAAACAATTATATAATGAGCGTTTCCATGGTAATAACAGTTCTATAATAATTATTATAGCATTGTTATTAACATGGTTACGGTCATTCCAGATATATTGGTTTACTTATAATTAAACGAATAAACAATCATTTTTCGCGGTTCTTACTTGGCCGTTTATAATAAAGCTATAAATCTCCATCGCCATGACGTCACGCAGGATTTACGGTAGGCTAAGTGAAAATTGTTTCCGCGAAACTTAATCGCCGAGAGTAATAGTTTTAAAAACCCCCAAGTAAATACCAAGGGATCGGATGAACTCGCCTGACAAGTCTCGATATATTCTAAAGATGAATTCACAGTACTGTTGCTGGACAATTCTGGACATATTGTCTCAGCCAATCAGAACCAGCGGCTTGAAAACCAGCAGCTTCTGTTTGTTCCTGACAGATTCGCGGTAACGCGCGAGTCTGCGTTGTGAATTCACCTTTACTCTGTGATTATTTATTTTACGATGTTGCTACATTTAAAAATTCATATTTGGAAGGAACAGCCGATTATTTTGAATTTGTTCGCAACTTGTCGGTAAATTGAGAGGACGTAAATTTAAAAGTTATGTAAAGTAAGCCATTCACGTCTAGAGATATAGGTTCCTTATTTTTTTTCAATTCAAGGATAGGAAGACGGCCAAGTTATAAAATCAGGTGTTATAATTTCCATATTAAATCCTTTTTACCAACTGCTCAAAAAGTATATTATTGCCAAACTTTAAGTTCACATGTTCCTTTTTTAACACTTGAAAAATTCGAGTTAAATTTTCGAACCAGCGAACTACCTACCCACTAATCGTTATTCTGTGCTAAATAAAAGACAACGTTTTATGAGGAATTAAAATAGACTTTTTTGGGTCAGTAAATACTTTTTGGGATTTATTGATTGAACAGCAATAACCTGCAATATAAAATGCTAAACATCTCAACTATCTCCAAAATTCAAAATGTAAACGATTTTATAATGCAAATTAAACAAAAATATTGCTACCGTGAAAACCGTTAACTACCGGTCACTATCCATCCAACCCAGACCAACAAGGTCTGTGACATTTCACACACTATAAAAATGCTTTATGTTCCATACATACTCCCGATTATGACGCGTTCAAGTTTCAACAGAGGATTTATTGTCAAGATAAATATTTAATATTGTCTGTGGGTCTTTTTTAACTCGTATATTTCTCTTAAATCAATACCTAAAAGCAACCCTGTACCAATCTATTAAAGTTCAAACTTCGTGGCTATTAAATTGATGACTTATGCGTTTTGAGAAAGTGGGCGATATGGCTTCATTCATATTTATGTTTCGGAGGTGATTAACTTGTTAATGTGATATGGAGATGTTATGATAAGTGGAGATGATGAACTTCGAACGGTTGGTGGTAGGTAAGGTCACAGATTCAAAGGCGGTAGCTTGTTTGGTAGTAATGTAGGTAATAGAGTTGCATTTCCCACAACAATAAGTACCTATAAGAGATCTTGTGCCAAATCATGACAAAATACGAGTGCAGAAGAATAAGCTGGAAATTGCATTACACCTTAATACGCCGTAAAATCTAAATGATTTGAGTAAAATAATAATCTCTAAAAGCGTCCGCGGTTAGCCATTTGTGTTTTTGTTTTTCTGTGATATTTCCAAAAAAACAGGTGTTGGTTTCTCTGTGCCTGGTACACAAGTTACGATTTATTACAGCGATTTTCGCTCAAATCGATTTACGCTGATTTATCGATCGTGTATATGATAAATCGTTGCAGATTTTTGTCACACACACGATCCTTCATCTGTGCAACTTGATTTCTGATCTAAGGAAGGTACCTAGGTTTGGTAGAAACATAGGTTTCATTTAAGAATATCGAAACCTATACTTACTTTTAAAAAGTCATTTATCATGCTCGTGCCCTAAGAAGGAAAGTTATGTTTTTCTAGTATTTTGTCAGTGCATACCCGGTTTTATTGTTTAGAACTGTTGTCTGTACTTAAATTTGCAGATGGAAATATTAAGACTTATTTTATGTAAAGAAGTCGATAAAAACTGGATCGTTAAGACATTAAATGCTAAGTATTCTCTATCGGGTTCATTATGTATGAAAATAAGGGAACTTCGCATGATTTTGCACTGAATGTGCTAATGAAGATTTTATCAGATAATTAATAAGCCCTTGATCTCTTTAGATCTAGACGCGGACGGGTTGTCTAGTAGTTCCACGTTTCATGTTCACCTTTACTCGCGACCTTCACATCGCAATCTTCAACCAATTCAAAATGAAATTATGCATGAAGAGTTGACAGGATTCAATTTAATTTAATGGAAAAGTTCAACAACATAAAAACTTAAGTCTTTTTATGAAAATTTATTAAATAATATGCACAATAATATCACATTTAATATCACTGACAAACAAGGCAATCGAAATTTACATTATATAGCGCAGAATGACCGTCTGCCACTCTTCCCGCGACTCGATCATCCTTTTTTAATTGAAAATGTCACAGACTAAACTTTTTTATTATTACCGGTTTGAGTTTGTTTGTTGTTTCGTTAAGTTGGCAGTTCCTATGTCGTTCGGTTTATTGTTCACTTAATTACTACGTAGTTTATTAGCTTTCTAGATGGCCAGTATTTGCGCGGCAAACGCGATTTAAATTGTTTTTTAAAGCTTAAACGCACAGCGCGACCGCACGCTGTGTGTTCAGGCTAGGCTTAAATGCCAACAGAAATTAAAACTTTATGAAGATGCGTATAATGGCATGTAATTATACGGGCTGGAGTAGGTATTTGAGTTGTTTAAAATAAAATTACATTAATTGTAAGAATTCGTAGTGTTTTGTTGCATTTAAGTGTTCTTGTCATGCAAAGAGTAGAGTCAAATGTAGTAGACAACTAGGCAGTATTCTTAAACTTTTTTCACAAATACGATACCTCTACAGGTAGGTAAGCAAATCTAGACAAAGAGAGTCGACTCAAAACTGCATAACGCGTTTGACCTTGACATTTAGAAAAATATAATTGAAGCAATTTTAAAGGTTAATGGAATATAAATCGCATATCCTCCCAATACAAAAGCAAATAACCACTTACCTTAGCAGCTTTCAAATGCACCAAAATTCAAATTCACTGCAACTGGCACTTAGTCACCGATAAAAAAATAAACAATAAAGTTCGAAAACTAAAAGCGATTCTAAATTCAAACGGCGCGCGAACGCAGAAATGTGTCAGTGGCGCGTCGCGGCGGCCGGCCTAGGACGCTGTGCGTGTTCCGAATCGTAATGGCGGGTCCGAAATCGATTTTGTTTTTGAAATATTTTGGAGCGGTGGTGGCGGGTCGGCTGCGGTGTTTTGAGTGTCGCGCGCGGACTGGCTAACTCCGCGGCAGGACATCGACTTTATAATTGACTTTGTCCATCGCCGCTTGTAACTGTAACTGGATGGTTCGGTGACGTGATATATGCGATGCTAATTAGCCATACGTTATTTGATGCGACGAAGAGATACTTTCGAATATTCAAGGTCCTTCGAGTCGATACGAAAAGTGGGAAGTTGTCCAGCAGGAAGTTTGTTTGAAAAACTGGACAATTAGATCAAACGATCAAGTCTAGTCTAGTCTCATTGCTATTTAATCGGCATTTATCTCTGGAACGAGTCACTAGTTGACGAACAATAAGCCGTTCGTTTCTTTTGTTAAGTGAATATATTGGCCTGTCCGTTCTTCGTATTAGAACATAGAGACTAGCCTGTTTATCTTAGGGTTTCATACCTACCTTTCTTCACAGATTTTGGACTGTCGCAGCCTGACAGACTAGGCACTGCCTGTAGGTAAACTGTTAATGGTACCCTTAAAGGGCTAATTCGCAGGGCGCTCTACGAGTCTCACCTGCACCACTCTGCAAAGGTAGACGACGTGGTGGAGTACGTCCTTCAGAAGACTGGATGCAGTCTGACGGTGTTCCAGCTGCGGGTCGTGCACTTCAGTTCGTTTGTTGTGCGCGTGCCGCGGTTTATGCTGGGGACCGTCGAGTGTCCTGACTTTTTCTGGCCAAAAGGAGTCGTATTCCGGCGGTTTCGGGGCAACCTGCCGGCATCGGCCACGACGCAAATTTTGACAAAACAGGACCACGCTGTTCTGTCACTGCGGTATTAGTTTTAAGTTTTATATTGTTATACTAGGTTGCTGGCTTAGAATAGTACCACTCCATGTCCTCCCGTGGAAGTCGTAAGAGACGACTAAGGAATAAAGGCTTGTAGTATTGTTAGGCGGTGGGCTTGCAACCTGTCACTAATGTACACTGGTAAACATTAGCTTGTTTGTGCAAAATGTGGTGTATGGTGTGTAATGCGTGTTTCTTACTCGAGTTCTTTATGTGGGTTAAGAAAACATCGCGACGAAACCGCGTATATGTGTATGAGGGGTAATTGGATTGGGGTTAAAATCGCTTACAGTACGGTTACATTTGGTATCTTACGGATAATAAAAAAATCTGCCATCCGATAAAAGATTAAGCTTGTAACTCTTATAAAAAAGACAATAAATGTGTTACCTATTAATAATGTCAGATTAGTTTTTCATTTTTATGTAAGTATTCGCTATTTTTATTCCAAAAAAAAACGGTGCGTTTAACCATCATTCAATCATAATAATTATGCCGATTGAGATTATAAAATGTATATTAAATGTACTTACTTAATTCAATATAAAAGCAAAATAAAACAAACAAATGATCGAACGAGTCGAAATGGGGGTTTAAGGTTTATCAGCTGTCTTTTTCAATAAATAAGTTAAGCGGCCCATACATTCGGCGATGGTATCAGCCGGTATAATACTCGGCGGTGCGCGGGCGCAAGCTGAGAGCGTTGAGCGGGAAAAGTTATTTTGAATTAAGAGTGTTAAGTATAATTATGAAAAAAGATAAATAGAAATATTGTATCACGTGCTTTTTATTGTAATTAACCTAGTTTTGGCAATGACTTAACCGCCTAAAGTTATTTAAAGGGCAGGAACGCACTATGCGGTTGACTGCATGCGGCTAGCCGAACAGCTGATCAAAACGTATGAAACCGCAAAACCGGGACCTAAACGCACTGAGCGGTTAGCCGCAACCGCATGAGGCTAGCTGCTCAGTGCGTACCTGGCCTAATGGTAACTACACTAAACTTTTTCCGGGGGTCCTATAACTTGACGTAAATATTACGGCATGAGAAAACTCCTTCTATACCTGTCCAGAACATAGTTTTAACTTTCCAGTATGTTAATTAGTTCACGATTTATGCAGGGTTTTAATGATTCTGGCAAAGAAACCTACCTAGTATTTAGTACATTTTTGCTTTCTTTTGCCTTCCTACTTGATTATCCAACCGGTTAAAATGACCTTATGTGGCAATGCCCTTGTAGGGAAGCCTGTATTGTGTAGTACATTTTCCCCACGTTGGCTGGGATATTCGAAGCTAAAAATCCATTGTGCCAAGCTATTGGTGAGAAGCGAATGGTGATGACTGATGTCGCACTCGCAAGACTATAAAATCCCGGTGTTTCTTCTCTCCTTTGCGCTTTATCGCATGGCAAAACTTCCCGCGATCTCGTCCTGGATATCTATTCTTTCCCATTCGCTGCCATAACATCCGCTGACATGCCATTGGCTAATGCATCGGCGTACCTACGCTCTGTAGGCCCGTCTACAGAGGGTGTTAATAACTCTTCTCTGCTGAAGGCGCCCCAGAACCCGAGCAAGCAAAGGATTCCGCGATCCAACAATCATTTGCGATTTATTGGGAGCGAGTTTACATCCCGGAAAATAGAACAGTCCCGAGGAAACCGCAATGAACAACTTAAATTTTATTGTTTTTACAGTAAATTGAAATGTGTAAAGCATTATTAATATTGTAAATTAATTGAATAGTAATGTTATCAGTAAACGTGAATGTGTTCCCTTTTACTGCATTTCAAGCACTTGATACTTTTCGTGATTAATTCGTCCAAGTAGGGAATTATTTTTTCAGTGTCACGTAGTTTAAAAACACTATAACAACAATAGAACCCTTTACAAGCGTAGATCTAGTTCCACAGTAGATTTTCTGCATTTTGATTTCACGTTTCCTCTTATACCTTGCGGCAAGCGCCATCTCATACGCGAATAAACATAACTTGAGGCGTCGCTTATCGATTGTGACAAGGAGACGAGAGAACAAATCTTTTACGGCTCCTATAACAATCATTCGATGCGAAATGGTTTCGTTGATCTGACTGTTGATTCGACACTCTTTAAGTAAAAGTAAGAACATTTGTATTTTTAATCACATTTAAAAACTAGCTTCTGTTTCGGCAACGTTTAAATTTTTCGGGGTGAAATGTCTCCTATGTGTTAATCGAAGATAGGCAACTATAAGCTATCTCCATTTTAAATTTCATCCGAATCCGTCCATTCTTTGCAGTGTGAAGGAGTAACGAACTAACACACAAACTTCGCATGTATGAGTATAATAGCGGCCTGCACACGTAGAGTGCGGACTGCGGGAAACGCCACGCGCCATTCCGATCTTCGCTCCGAACCGTACGTGTAAATGCAACTGTAATAGTAAAATAGTAAAAGACCTACGGTTAGGACTGGCGCGTGGAATGGCGCGTGTCGCTTCCCGCGGTCCAAACTGTGCCGTGTAAAGGCCGCTAATATTAGTAGGATTGCATGAATTTTGAAAAATAAAACGTAAGATTAAGAAGGTAATAGAGTCACAAAAAGTACAAACGAAATACTAGACTAATAAACATGATGAAATGAAACACTCTATTTTCTATTATATTCAATATAAAGAGGGGTTTCTCATGCTGTAATATTTATACTTTGAGTTCTCGGATATCCTTTAGGTGCGGTTCTGAAAAATAACGGGAGGTGCAGGAGGTGTTTTTAATAATCAGATTACAGCTCCATTTTCAGCTCAGAGAAATCTGAAAGCTTCAGAAAGTGTGACCGTAGTCAAGTAACAAAAGGTCCCACTCGTTCAGTTTTCCACGCACCAACTTGTGCCACATTCCTCTCTGAATATTATTGGCATGACGATCTTTTATATTAAGTGGGGCGCGACAAAAATGTACTGATTAAGGAAACTAGGTAACTGGGTGATTAGGAAGTTTTATTATAACGAAGATACGAATTGAGTTTTCCGTTGTATATACTCCATTTTATAATTGGCTTTGAAATTAGTTAATCATTGAGTTTAATAAAATGCCAATACTTTTCCGTGCAAATGGCGTAGTTCTCGACACACCCACAGTGTAAATATAGCTTGCACAGTCAAAGTCATAAATATATGTAGATATTTATAACACGTTTTTAACCGACTTCAAAAAAGGAGGAGGTTATACGTTCCACTGTATGTATCTTTTTTTTTTCTATGTATGTTCACCGATTACTCCGTCAATTGTGGACCGATTGTAAAAATTCTTTTTTGGTTTGATAAAGTATACTTCCGAGGTGGTCCCATTGTCACCAAATCGGTATCTGATGAGGGGATCAGTGAGGAATTTAGGGAACTCCTCAAATATTGTAGGCAAACATATAGCGATTTTAGTATTTTAAGTAACAAGTCCAGCATTTGCATTCAGAAAGTATCATATGGTGAAGTGGAACTGATGATGAAGACCACAGATGGCCACCGGAACTCCTCAACGGTACCGATTTCAAGGGTGGCGAGAAGATATCTTGATTAAGATAGTTGAGCGACTACAACGAAGAATATTTGCTTGTTGAAATATGACTATGACTTTTCCGCGGCTTTGCTTGCGGCGCGCTTGAAATAACTTAAAGTTTCATATCAACTAAGAAGTGGGACTACGTAATAGCGTATTATGATCCTTAATAAAAAGTATAAAATAAAATGAATTTGGTCATGGTTTTTTTCATGGTCATTGGGAATGGTTTTTTGTTTTTTTAAACATTCATTTTTTAAATATGTCAATCTAGAATAATGTCGTATAAGGTCCGTTACATCTTATTTGTCTTTATTAGTAAACACTTTTATCACCTCAAAATGCATCTATAGATAGATAGTTTTTTTTTCGTGAAAATGGTTACTTTAGGTGAAAAAGGATCATTTTGAGGTTATGTTATGGTTAGGTTAGGTTAGGCTAAGTTTGGGGAGCACACAATGGTGAAGAGTCATCAGCCCACGGTGCCCCCGCTAACATCCCTAGGAGGTTAACACCGGAGAGGATTTAGACGGTATGCTTCCACCTCAGCTCGCAGGAGACTGGGGTGGTCGAGAGTCCGTCATACCCCCCCCCCCCCTCCATTGGCTACCCAGCCGCGACATTTCCTCTCCGTCAAAAAAAAATAATAAAAAAAGGGTTAGGCTAGGTTATTATTATCAAGTAAATAAGAGATATCGTAACGTTGAAAATATGATAACCTGTCAAAGGCAATATGGTTTTACGCTGTAGAATAGAGACCCAGGCAGGTGATTCTCTAACAACTCGTTCTTGACGCACCAAATATTAACTGGCAAGTTGAAAATGTCCCGTCAGAGCGTAAAAACTAGGGAATGCAATTTAACTGGTTATTAGACGTTTTTGTATGGAAATAACCGGTTATAACCGGTTATTAGACATTTTTGTATGAAAATAACCGGTTAAAACCGGTTATTTGCATTCTCTAGTAAAAACAACATTAATGGGCATGGCATAACTAAGTCGTATAATTATTTCTTCCGAAGGGGTTATTCTTTTAGTGGGTTATACTTTGAGAGGTAAGTTTTTTAAAGGCTTTAATCGGGGAATGGGTGGTCGGGTCCCTGTTAGCGCTTTAAAAAGCAAATTGAACGACTTGTAAGCGATACGGCTTTTCTAAATATATCCTTATAAAAACCCATTAAAAACCCCTTGAATGGGATAGCGGGCCGGTCCCTGGGGCATGCATTCTCACCAGTGATCGGAATTAGGTGAGCGAAAATACCTATTCTTCGCAAGAGGACATAATATAGAGTGGTTACAACAGGGTAGAAAAATATTTTTTTTCTTGAATACCGGGTATTCGATATTTACCCGGGTATGTATTTTACACAGTCTAGTTCGAATAGTACAAGTCTTGAGCTTAATGTAGTATGTTTTTTATAAGATTGCCCTTTCATATTTATAATAATAATCTTAAATACCTGTAAAAAACATACTACATTAAGCTCAAGACTTGTACTATTCGAACTAGACTGTGTAAAATACATACCCGGGTAAATATCGAATACCCGGTATTCAAGAAAAAATATATTTTTCTACCCTGTTGTAGCCACTCTATATTATGTCCTCTTACGAAGAATAGGTATTTTAGCTCACCTAATTCCGATCACTGATTCTCACCTTACCCGCTTTATCCAACGAGTGAGGGAGCTCGTATGACTTCGCTCGTTCGATCGACCGTTCGACAGAAGTTTATAAAATAATAACCTCTTTGGCGGTTGCCAACCGTTGGCGACCTCCGAGAAAGGAATATGCTCGTCTCCTGAAGTCGTAGCAGTCCGGAAATACCTACCCTCCTAAGACCCACCACACAACGAAATTTTCCAAAGGAAAATTAACCTATTGTGATTGCAATAAAGTCAATTTTCTATTTTAATCGTCAGTCATAAAAACAAGGGAAATTCTACTTTATCTCCTTTGCAATAGATCTTTATTGCAATGGCCGTATTATGTACATTTTTTTGTACGCGGGGTCTTAGGGCGATTGTGCACTACAAGGAATTATACTGTCCGGCAGTCCGATTTTTTACGGATACGCAATAAATACTAAGCTATAAGGACTAGTTTGTGCAAAATCGGACTGCCGGACGGTAAAATTCCTTGAAGTGCACAATCGCCCTTACCAGGCTACAGCCGCAATCCAGAACATTGCCGTGCGCCGCAAAAGATTCCATATAAAACGCACAGTGGTAGTCTGCCATCCATCCATGTTGGGGTTGGAAAGACCCGTTTGCGAGTAGTACCATCAGTAACACAGTTAACTGACCATTTTTGAATCTTGTCACCTTACAATAAGGCTCACTAGTGGTCAGTTAACAGTAATGCTGTTTCTACGGAGAAAAACGGTACGGTTGAGTATAAAAGTCGAAAAGAAATCGTCTATACCAACATTGTAACCTTGAAAATTACGAGCCCTGATCATAAATCAATCAAATTGTCTAAAATTGCAGGAAAATAGCTTTAAAAAAAATTACGCCACTTTTTTCAGCTTCGTCATTGCTGGCACATTCCTTCGTAATCAAAAATCCATTAATCGGGGAAAACTAGAAAAACTTAAATGTTTTAGACATTAGGACGGGCAGACATTCTGGCGCGGCAGAAGACCTCATTCACTAACTAAAACGTGATCAAATGCTCGTAAAAAACGCAGCTACTTGACATCAATATTATAGGTAGTCACTTTATTATAAAATGCCTGCGCGTTTTGTTTAGCAAACTGGCATTTGCGTTGCAAAACAAATACAGTGCGCTCTTAGGTGCTTCGGGTTTGTACTTGTCTCTCACTCGCTCTCATACGGTCTTATTAAGAGCGAGTGAGAGAAAAATACAAATCCGAAGTGCCTTCTAAGGGCTCACAGGTACTTTATCGCAAAATGTTCGGCCAAGATGCAAACGCTACTAACGATTTTCTTTTCTATCACTCAAAATGTATGGAATGACATTCTCGTGCGTTACAATAAACCACGTGGTCAACCACAGAACAGAAAAAACAGTAGAAGTGTCAAGTGGCGTGTAACGTGTAGCATGGTTATGCGGAGTTCCGCGCAACCTACCATACTTTTGCCGCGATCGCTTATTTCGATATTTCTAAAAAAGGAAATAAATCCAGAAGCATGCCTTATTGTGCGATTTTGGAATGTAAAAACAATAGCCGCACCAAAAACATTTTCCATGGTGGCGTGTTGTTTTTATGAAATTGTGAGTATTGGCGACAACGGTCTGATACTAAGCGAAGCTCATGCCACTTCCACTCTTTTTTATATTCAGTGTGGTCAAATGTCATCCCATACATTTTGAACGATAGATAAGAAAAAAAATAGTAGTATTTGCTAGGGCACCTGGAATTTTCAAACCATGGTATCTTCAAGAGAAATCAGCAACAACCACCAACTAGCAGAAATTGAAAACCAGCGCTGCGCATCAGTCCGGCAAGACTGCACCCAGCCGCCTATTTCACAATCCTGACAATGACAGGTGACACGTGACATTTCCGTGTACACGGCGCAGCTTATATGAAACCAGTGATGTATCAGAGTATTAAATTTGCAATGTATACCGAATTGTCGCCCCAAACGTGTCGGTCTCGGAAACAAATACACGCGCTCATCACACAAATATTCTAATTCGTAGTGACTGATGAGTCTTGGATGTTTTATACGTGTTTAGGTATATTATATTTCTCTATATAAGTATCGTTGTCTAGTACCCATAGTACAAGCCTAGAGCTTAGTTTATTGACTATTTGTGTGAGATTGTCCGCTGATATTTTTATTTATTTATTAATTGTCAAGAGGGGTGATAGGGGGCTGCTCTCGTAAATTTTTGTAAGTTATAACAAATAAAAACCGAAAATATTCTTTCATTTCATCGAGCTAGTATGATAGAGGCGGAAAGTTACCAAAGGAATTCCTTAATCGCTAATAGAACTCATCTTTTGATAGGGAGTTTATTAACAGTGTTAGTAGTACAGTCAACAACAATTTTGATACTTGAAGAAATAAAACAAAAACATCCTCTTATAATACATATATTGTAAATTAGTTTCTTGTTCTTAAAATCATCTACAATATAAACATCTGCACATATTTACAAGTCGCACCTTTACACAACAGAGTTAAAAAACCAATAAAGGCCTACAAACATGTACACCGACCCTCGGCCCGTACACCCGACTATTTACACAATACTGCAACGATCAATGGAATCACATTTACAATTTGGGAGAATTGAGTCTGTGGCAACTGTGGGTGCTGGGAGAAATAACTTATCTATGGCAAGACTACTAAAAGAGTAGTAAGTTGACGGAACACAGCCTTTAGGCGCGGGCCAGACAGAAAAGACGTAAGACGCGGACGCGCCCTTGAATGGATTTTCAACCAAAATGTATAGAAGCTAAAGACTACTATTATAATACGGAGATAGAAGGCCACGACGCGCGCGGGCATGGTCTTCTATCTCCGTATGTATAATAGTAGTCTTAGGCACTGGTTCCATCGCCGACGATGAGCGGGAAGCGATCAATTATTAATATTTGTGTCTCTTTTATTGACACGGGATCTATATTTTTTGTTTCGAATAACTATTGGAAAGAGTTCTCGCCAGCAGTGTGAACAGCCAGCGATCAACTATTAATATACATGTCTCTTTTATTGACACAAGATCTATATCTTTTGTTCGTTTCTTAAGCGAGAAAATAGTCGATCGCTAATCGCTTTCTCGCCGGCCATGGGACAAGTAATCCGGATCTATATTGGAATCCCTAATCGTCATTTGTCGTAATGTATCGTTTATCCGAATTTTCGTTTATCCTAAAGCCATTTCTGCCTGAATTTAAAAAATTCAGTGTTATTATAATACAACCCTAACCATACATAACCGCAGGTATTTTTGGAAAGCTTATAAAGTTGTGACTCATCTGAAAACCTGCTTAGGACAATCAATAATTCGGACAAACGTTATTAGGGATTATTTTTCCCACTATGGTTAAGCCCTTCTGCTTTGGTATCGCAATCACACTGATGACGTTATGTCAGCTCCGAATGTCAAGAAAATAAGCGGCCATAATGTCAACAATATGATAACAATATCGAAGCGAGAATACATTGTGGAATAGAGCCATCTAGTGGTAAAACGTCATATTTATGATAATAATTATTATCACTCGTATAACGATTAACATGCGATATCTCATCGATGCTACTTAAGCTACTCACTGACCCCTGATATTTTTAGGATATGCTAAAAAAGTTTTAGCTACAATAAACACGTAACTTAAAAACATCGAAGAGAGAAGCTTACAAAACTGCTCCAGTTTATAGAATCATAAGCCGAGCATTTTTTGCATACTCAAAAAAATCGAGTTTCAAATACTTTGTACAATCACCACAGACTACCACAGGCTTATCTCAAATTCTATTCCCATTATAACTATCTCATATTGCTTGACATTCCATCTCATCAACAGCACAAAATAGATAGGTACAGAAGTCAATCTACATACAAACTGCGCTCGAGCAACGCACACATAGACACTGCTCACGGACACGATACCTCGGACCGGCTGGGACCAGTGCGAGCGCGAGTGCCATCCGCTTGAGACACGCGTCTGTGAACTTTTTTGTGCAATTATGGAACAAAATTAGGTCTAAAACGGATGGGGCAATGGAAATTGTGTAACTAGGGTAATCCTTTAGAAGTTATTAGGGAATTTCCATAGTGAACATTGACAAACGTAAAATTTTATACGTTTCTGCTCTGTAAACTTTTTGTATTGTAATAGTAGGTAGGTTTATTGTTTTGTTACACCTAGATACGAGTGCCACTACCACAATAGTGTTTTGTGAATAAGCCATAGTTGGCAACCCTAGAGCGACCGCCGAGCGTAGGTATGAAAAGTGAAGTACAGGTACATTCACTAAAGTTGGCACGAATGGAATGAACAAAAGTAATGTCACCTATCACTGTGTGAGTGCCGCCCTTTGAACCGATGTTCGAATTTCAAACCTAAAATCTGTTATTATTTTACACACTTGTATACTTTCGTTCACTCATTCAATTCATTCGTGCCAACTCTCGTGAATCGACCTGTACATACATGTGATTTACTTCTGTACCTATCTGTTTTGTGTCAACAGTCAGAAAATGTATGAAGTTCAGCTCGCAGATAATACTGTATTTTTATACAAACATGATTGGGATAAATGCATTTTGTACAGAATTTAACTAAATATCTAGAAACTTTTGGTACAGTCGAGGACTTTAATTGTTATGCCACTATGGAACCCTGTCATAATGACAGCGTCAAACCACATGACAGAAATTACGCTTAAATGAATGATTAACGTTATGCGACAGGGTTCCATAGTGGCATAACAATTAAAGTCCTTGACTGTACAATATCGTCACAGAAATTGGTTATAACCTTTTCAAAGCCGTGTCAAAAAAAAAGCGTTCTTAAGGGTCTTTTTAAGTGTGATAGATAAATCCGTCATCAGTATTGAAAAGGTAAAATATTACATTTTACAATAATGGACTTCTTTTTGCTCGTTGTTCCGATTATTAAAACAGCGGATATATTTGGTTCTTCCAAACTAAGTTTGTCAATTTTCAGCTACAAAATGTGTCAAAATTTAACCTAAAATAGCCAAGTCTATCCGCAGCTTGAATATTAGGAACGAGCAGAAGTCTTGAACGATCAGAAGCATCACTTGAAAGTGACTTTAGATTTGGATCTGGCTCTTTTGTTTTTCTATTAATTCTATTTTCGATATTTTTATCATTTTCCAGTGATGCTAGAGAGCGTTCCAATCTCAAAATTAACGTTTGATTTTCTACGAAGATCGTGTTATCGTTAACTGAGAGAAAACCGCTTAAAATAGCGGACTACCAAGTTCATTTCAACATACGAAACATTTTCCAGTACGTATATAACCATACCAAGGTACAATTTGCTATTTCCGAGACAATGTAATGTAAACCAACACTGACGTAGGTTCAGGAAAACATTGTAAAAGTTGTATATCATAAACAACTTCATTATAAACATTTGAGATCAAAACAAAGAGTCAAAAAATCATTTAAAAAAATATACGCAAGCCAATCAAAGCACACTATATACAAACTTCATACACTTCCCAACCCAACATGACCACGGAAACTTAACTACCAGATCATTAAATAAATCCTCACCAGACCTAGGAATAACGGGGCAAAATTAAATGACAGCTAGGGATTGCTCATATCGATAAACTCAATTATCGATACTTTTCCCATATACTAAAGATCGCTCCAAGATTAGTTTGTAAAAATATTTTTTTATTGAAAGTACCGGTAAAACGGGGCTATTTGGTAATCACGAGGCTATTTGGAACTAAGCAATAAAAACTTTTAGTTGATATATTTTTTTCATGACTATTTTAGAACTAAAAACTTCGCCTGAATACAAGTTTTACAGTTCTATTATAGTAGCCATGACAAAATATATATCAACTAAAAGCTTATGATTGCTTAGTTCCAAATAGCCTCGTAATTCCCAAATAGCCCGTTTTACTATGCAAATGAAACAAAATAGCAACATAATGATGATGAGGGAAGGTTAAAAGTCCTTTTAAACTAAAGAATAACCAGAATTATGTTGCTATTTTGTTTTATTTCCATACTTTCAATAAAATTTTATTTTGACAAACAAAACTTGGAGCGATCCCTAGTATATGGAAAAAGCATCTATGATTGAGTTTATCGATATGGGCAATCCCTAGCTGTCATTTAATTTTGCCCCGTATATTCCTAGGTCTGATCATCACTGACTTCACTATTTTCATCATCATTTTGACGAGTGGAAGGAATCGCATTTAGTAACTTTACTTAGCCAAAAATATACAGGGCGTCCCCTATGACAGTAGCAGAAATAATGGTACAAAGTATTCTCAGCTTCCTAATATCAGTCATAAGGTTCGGCTGGCAACCGTTGTGACCGTTGGAATTTAAAAACAAAAATTCCCGTTAACCATTAAACAACTATAGTCATATTTTTTATTAGATAAAATAAACTGACAGTTCTCGAGTCATGCTTTTAGTTTTTAATATTGCTATACCCTAATAGGGCCCATGTTTAATGGTCTGATAGTACCACTGTAAATACCATAGATGCAATTAAATTTAAAATGAATATGAATATAAAAGTTATCAGAAAATTTAACCAAAATTTGTTTTAATAACAATGTTTCAATATTTTTATCATAATTACAAAAGTTAACGTATTTGTTTTTACAAATAAAACGGCTAATAATGAAATAAACCATACATGAACTGTCAGTTTACTGTATCTATACTCCGTTTGTTTAGTTACTTAAAAAAATGTAAACAAAACTATAGTAACTATAATAGTTTGTCAGCCAATAGAAGCAGAACACTGATACGTCAAAGTTCGATATAACTGTTTTGATTGGCTGTTTAACAATGCCACGTGTTTTGGATTGTTTACACTTTTTTAAGTACCTTACCAACGGAGTATAATTAAAAACATGACTTTAGTAGTGTAAGTTACTCGAAATGAACTCGCAGAAACATGTATGACGTGACGTTACGATGCTTTTTAAAATTCCGCAAGGAAGGGAGCCAAGGGTAACCTATTACTTTATCACCAGCGCGATAAGGTCGCGGCTTTTCCATATACGTATCCAAAATATCCACGCACTTAGGGGACACACTGTATACAGCCATCATCAAATATAATTTCATGCTTAACTCATAAATATATTTACGTAACACCTGGCCATAATGTGAGTTTTATCGCACGCTGCGCGCACGGTAAAACTCGCATTGTGGCCAGGTGAAGACGTAAAATTGTGTACTCATCAGGGGCAGTAAAAAAGAAAGCCCTCTATCGCATATTTACAACCCTCGCCTACGGCTCGGGTCTCAAATACCTGCGATTTCGGGCTTTCTTTCTTTTACAGCCCTTGTTAAGTAATGTACTATAACGATCAATGAAATAAGGATGTTGACAGATCAATTGCTTTACTAACGCAATAGTAAAAGGAAGATAATAGACCTGTTATCACCAGGGATCGGAAACTCAGATCGATATTTACCGAAACTTTGTATGGAGGCGGACTCAATCATATAATTTATTAACAAAATTCCCGGGATTTCTAAATAAATAAATTACGCCTCGTGTGGTTGCCGAGTTAGAATAGTGCCACTCCATGTCTTCCCGTGGATGTCGTAAGAGACGACTAAGGGAATAAAGGCTTGTAGTACTGTTAGGCGATGGGCTTGCAACCTGTCACTAATACGCTGGTAAACATCTTAGCCTAATTGTGCAAATTGTGTATATAGAATTATCAACAAGTTTTTAGAGATGTTTGTAATTCTGTAGCTCTGCCTACCTCACTCTGGGAACGAATGCGTGAGATTATGTATGTATGTAAATTACGCTAGCATAAATTCATAATTAAGTATTTATATTAACTATTTGAAGTTATTTTCCATGTATAGATTTACCAAATGTTATTTAATTTAACTGTAACCCATTGACCTAACGAATTTATAGGACCAAAACGGAACGCGTTATCCTACATGTAAAATAATTATTATTAACGTTTTGTAGAATCCCGGAATCCCGGAACATAATAATATTATTAAACTAATCTTTTTAAGAAGATGACGCCATGTTCGCCTATATTTTTCCGGGATTTTGCCAACTTTAGGTAAATATCGATCCGAATTTCCGATCCCTGGTTACCACAGTACAATAGGGAATATTTACGATTTTTTAACAGCTTCAATAAAAGCTGATTCATGTAACAAACAGGTGAGAAAAAACATTTTTTAAATATAAAAATAAAATAACCAACATATAAGCCAACAAAGATTTGTTCCCATATTTCCTGGCCGATTTTAATTTTAATTTCACTTTTATCTATGTGATATCAATGTGATCTCTATTACGGTATATTGTTTTTTTAAGAAATGCGATTTTAAAAATCCATTCTTATTCCCTATTCAAAACCTATTCTTGGGTTAGGATTGCCTTGTTGTCTTCCTTTTCCTATAACTACAAAAATGAAAATATCAAGACTGAACTTATTTTTTCGTTCATTATGATTTAAAATTATTTGGCAACAAACTTGTGACGTCGCAGTGCAGTAATATAAATTTCCATAGAAACTTCTTGATACTTCCAATAAAGTAGCTAATGTTAACATCCTTATTTCCACAATGCATAACCGAGTAAATAGATAAATAAATAAATATGCTGATAAGGTTCCTTGCATACTGCGTTTTCGCGCGGACACCAAATTAATCACTAAAGGCGGTATGTTATAAGAATGATTTTCCCTCGACAAGTGAACACAGGACTCTCAATGAAATAGTTCTCACTGACAGCGCCAAAAAACGACGTATGCAAGTCCCATACAACTTAAGAGAGCTTGGCTCACAAAATTTTGAGCTTTGAATTCATACATTTGAATCTGACTGTAGCAAATAAATATCAACATTTCATACAAACGAATATAAGATAAAAAGGTGGGTACACAACTAACACGCCATTTTATTTAAGTAGTTTTTTTTACCCTAAATAAACAATAACTGAAGTCATCCATAATTTATTGCATTATTTCGTAAAATAAAACTTTTACGACTTTCTCATCACAACCATACAGATTGACTTACAAAATAATAAACAGAAGAACAGCTCATTTCGGGCATGTCAATTTGAATTGACATGGACATGCTACCGTAATTCCAAAAGGCCGCTAACTGCACAGTAATAGTATGAGCAATTTTTAATTAAATGTGGTTACCAATAGAGTTCATAATGCTTTGACTCGAACATTGCACTTTGCCGCCTTCTTCTTTGGCAATATGGTATCTAGGCCGATTGGGTACACAGCAGTGACACTTCAAGCAAGACAGCAATAAAGCTCTCTGATTGGTGGAATATGCAACCATCGAACTGAACAGCCAATCAGAGCACGAGATTTGTTTCGCTTGCATGTCGCTTGGGTAGTCGCTTTAGGCTGCCCTCCTAGCCAGAGAGCCAATAGAAAGCCGTAAACTTGCCTAATGGGACCGTAGCCTTAGCAAAATAATTTCCAAGAAAGTTTACATGTGTCAATATCACAGCGAAATTCCTAATTTCAACGCCATTCACGATAATACAACGATATAACGCCAACGGTTGATAGAATAAAAAAGACTTGCGCGTGAGCCATACGGTTGAAATTCGCAATGCTTTTCAGTTGTAACGTGTGAGCGACTTTTGAATTTATCTGGTAAACGATTACCTTTTCACGACAATTTATAACCGGCCATTATTGCTGTTCTTTTCTCACTTGGTATGTTAGAGCAAGATTCCCACTGTATTACCGTAAAAAGGTTACTCATTTAACCTTATGAATGACTTACGTCAAATACAAAATGACTCACACGCCATACATGTTTGCTATGCTATACAAATGACAACTCAATTGATACGAAACAAAGTCTCTTTTTAGGCTGACGGTGGCGTCAGTGGCACGAGTTCAATTGTCGGCCTGAGACATCTGTGGGTTTCAAAAGTTAAAAGCCTCTTTAAACATGACGTCGAAAAGGAACGACAGGTACATCCGTCAGTGTTTTATTATATCAGAAAAGCCAAATACAATTGCACTGGGATATTGTTACCTACGACCTTGAAGATATGACGCTTTTTCCCACGCAGCTAAACCAAAATCGTAGGAACCTAACGTTACTTAATGCTTACGAATAGGCGGATCAGGTTATGATTGCCGTCGAATTGAGTTTTTTGTGAGTGGAACTTTGAATCTAACAACAAGACAATAAAGTTCAATTAGGTTTGTTCGATGCCATTTTCAGTTTATGGGGATAGGAAAATAAACCTTATACCTATAGCAACACAGTTCAAAATTGTCTTGATTATGTACATCATTTTGCACACTGGGCTTTACGAGGATATAGTCGTCGAAGCATTCTATACTCTATTGGCAACCACATTAAATTTAAAATGCTTGAACTATTGCTATGTACTTAGCAGCCATCTTGACATTATAGCAGAAGATCCTTCTAACACTAAACAGTAAAATTTTGCCTTCTTTTTCTAGCTAAAAGACTAAAACAGTAAACTTCTGCAACTTATATAGCTAGTCTTACCGCCATACTCAAAAGACATTTTAGAGACAAATATCTCGTTCCTTTTTCAAACTTGTCCATGAAAAATCATCACAAAGGAAATACTACGAGTGCGCCTGTTCTCCCCTTCTAAATAAAAAGGACACATGCGCAATGATAGTCAAAGCAAATTGAACCCACTGTTTTAAGAAATAAGGTCACTAATACATTCGCGATTCTCTGAGACATACACCCTTTCTAATGAGGGCAGTGTTGTATCCTCCCTAGGCGTTAGTTTCTAAGTACATCACAATTCAGCCCATATTCATTTGTATGACCGGCGACTCCCGCACTACCCTAGCGGACTAGCGTCTGTATTGAGCACTCACACACGGCATTATGACGCGCGTCTCTTTATCGTCACTTTGCCCCGTGCTAGTTGAGACACTAATATCCGGATCCGCTCCAGATTTGAGGTCTTCTTCACCCATATCTGAAAAGAGAGTTATTGTTTGGTCATTTATTTTCTACAGTCAACAAATTTAATTCCTAGGCCACTATGGACTATACTCGAAAATCTAATTTAAGACCAAAATCCTAACCTCAACGGGCGCACATTCGCTGTGATTACTGCATTTTGGTTTAAGTGTAGGTATTTTTATCAATAAAACTTACCCTAATATTACCGGTTACACGAGTTCTCATTCATATTTTTATGAAATAATGTTCAAATAACGGAATAATACAGATGGGAACTGTGAGATTTTGGTCTTTAACCAGTGGTCTCCCACGGAGTTTAGAAAAAAAATTGAAAAAAAAAACTGAAAGTAAGTTTGAGATAATTTATCCTTAATTTTAATTTAATTTTCGGGGTAGAAAAAAATATCATTTATGTTTTCAGTATTTCAAAATGAGGCAAAAAGGGTGGTCACAAATTTGAGCCGGTGGGAGACCACAGTTAGATTTTCAAGTTTATGTCAAAGTGTCGGTTGTAAATCAAACGTAAGGGACCTCTTATGACTCACGTTTACATAGTCCATAGTGTTGGCCTAGGAATCAAATTGCTTTACTTTCCATAAATAAGTTTTGTGTAACAAAATCATTTTTTTGTTTTTTGCAGTCTACGTCCACTAAACTAACCAACAAAATTAGGTGTCCGTCTACGTCCACTAAACTAACCAACAAAACTAACCAATAAATTTCCAAAATCGTTAATTAGTGTTTTCCAGACGCGTTTATTTTTGCATTTTTCCCTATTCCCGTGGTAAAATAAATAGTGTCAAAGGAGCTCAGCTTTGGCGGAGCTTCTATTTCTGGGTTCTTTGGATGCGCTGCTGCGTAACTAACAAAACCAAATCCTACCGATCTATTTCAACCTAAATATTAGTTGAAAAAAACCGCGTTAGGGAGAAATTACAAGATCCTGAAAAAATGTGTTGTCTTCAACTAAGTTTACTGACTGCGTCAACGACCGCTTGAACAGCAGCTTGCCGTCACGGACCTTAAAAAAAATACGGACGTAACGTTACACTCAAAAGGTGCGAAGCAAGCAAGGCCTGTTATTTCGTTCCGTCATACACAATCTACCGTCTCACAAATGCACTAGGTCTGTTAACCCGCCGCCATTACGCGTCCAGCCACAGCCCGAGTGACATATCACTTTACACCGAAGAAAATGCCGCATTGTGTAGTAAAAACGTGTAAAAACTACATTAGTAAATATAAAAAGCCACACGGAATCACTTATCACCTATAAGTTATGTTTATTCGTGTTATTTTTCATAAATATGTGTTTATTTACTTTGACGCAAATTACAAACAAAAATGACAATCAGTGTTGCCAGTTTTTTCACGGATTTTTTTTCCTAAAAGTTCAAGTTTTTAAGTTTAAATAAGAATTGCTTTATTCGTTAAAATTATTTTTGTCACTAGGTACCTATGTTCATAAAAATGTGGTTTGATATATCAATATTATTAATATTATTCTGTCGTGCAAACGTTGAAATTTAAATTGTCATAAAAATTTCTCATCTCTAGTTCCCATTATTTTTTAGTTGAAATTGGTTTTGTCATTACAAAATGAGAAAACCCAATTTCAATTAAATTAAAACGGTTGCATGACACAATCGAACCCAATGCTGAAGTAGTACATGTACTACTTCTAAATTCTTCTTATAAATGATAACACGATTTAATTGTACGAAGTTTTTGCAGCGATACAATCGCGATTCAGTCTCAATGCAGTACCTATCGATACAGTCACGAATCGTCTAGGTTTAGTCGCGATACAGTGCTGCGGCTGTGGAATGCGCATTTGTATCGCTGCAAAAAGTTGCAGTTGGTAAAAGGCCTTAAAATAGGAAAATTAAAGATTTATATGGCAACCCTCAAAGCACGCTCACTCGTAAACGGACGGCCATTTTGTGTGCTTCACTGATGATTAAACTAGGTTACGTCCGTATTTTTTTTAGGTCCGTGCTTGCCGTCTCTACCCGCGTGGCGTGTCTCGCTGTTAGTGGGACATGTTACTCGTGTACTGACCACCTCGTCCGTGATGGCGTGCACGTGTGCGGGGTAGCGCGGCACGTCCCGGCCCTCGACGTACACGCTCTGCCCGCGGTGGAACCAGCGCCGCTCGAACAGCAGCTTGCCGTCTTCTACCCGCGTTTCGTGAGTCTCGCTGTTTTCGCGCACTGGTGATTCACCTACAGGAGATAAATAAAAAATCAAACTTAAAAAAATATAATTTTGGATCTACATACATGAAAGGCCCAAATATACCAACTTTCCCAAAATGTAAGTCGGCGTAATTACGTTACGAAAATAAGGGTACCTGCAACTTCTGACGTAAAAAGAAGTCGAACTGGAGGGTAGTTTCCATTTTATTAATAAAAATGTTAATTTTATTTGAAATAATAATAATAATGAGTGTAACAAAATGCAAGCGTTAAAAACCCGACTGTTGCTTATCAACTTTAAATCGTTATAAATACTAAATGATAATATTTATAACGATAAATTATGAACGAAACCTAATAACGATTTTTAAATACCTATTCAATGATACCCCACTTGTCATAGTTTGTCGACATTTTTTTTTTCAGGTGTCGTCTGGTTTGCTGTTGCCGCCATATTAAATTTTGATTATTGTAACTTGAATTTAGTAACATTCTGTCATTACAGTATTCAGTAGTTTGTCAGTATTTTGTTGAGTTTTGTTTGTCTGTTTATCACGAATAAATGTTTTTTCTTTCTTTATTTTCTTTCTTTCATTCACAAGATTAAGACAAATCGATTTCCCGGAGCGCCACAAAGGAACAAATATATATAGACTAATAAACACATTACCCTCCTTCTTCGGCAGTCGGATGAAAAGACAGTCAAGGTCTTGGTGTTATAATGGATTAGTATTAAAGTAGTATACTGACAGCTGTTAGAGTTGAGGTGTTTCCGGGGCGGCGCGTGCGCATGCCTGTGCGGCGCGGGCGCGGGCGGCGGGTCGGGGCGCGCGATGGCGCGCAGGTCGGCGTCGATGTCGCGCTCGTCCAGCTGGAACGTCAGCGTCGTCGCCGGCTTGCGCCGCTTCTCCGGCGCCGGCGCCGGCTCGTTGGCGCGCCGCCGCAGGATGCGCTTCATCACTGGCTTCACCTGCACATACGGTTATGGATGGTAACGGTGAGTATAGCGTAGGGGTAGCGGAGCGGTGTGCGAGGAATAAATACACTAATAGGAGAGCTGCTGAGCGAGACTGAGAAAAAGAAGCAATATTGGTGGATTTTTTCGAATTTTTGCGGAGCTTCTATTTCCGGGTTGTATGGCATTTCAGGCATGCTGCAAATCTAACATAACCTACACCTTGCTACCTAATTAAAAAAGATCGACAAAAAGACAACTATAGAATTCGAATTAAACCAAAAATATTTAACAAGCTTAATAATCATAGAGCTTCGTATTTTATTTTATTATCTCGCTTTCTTAGTCAACTTCAGTGCTAAAATTCACAAAATCAATATAAATACGAACTAATATCCTCGACAGGCCCACGTCTAATTTCGTTAGTTCGGAAAAGAATCTTGTGTCAATCAACTAAAGTCAAAAGTCATTTTGACAAATGTCCTAAATTCAGGACGTTGGACCTTACGAGGATAGAACAATATACGATGTCGTCTGTTCATTCACTACATCTTTAAATAACTGGATGACGATTTTAATACATGAGTGAGTTTACATAAATGCACTAATTAAATCTAAGTCTGAAACAAAATTGAATTCCAGGCAACTTTAAATAATCATTATCAACGACTCACCTCTGTTGAATCCCCGTTCAGCTCCATGCTGTGCCTCTCATTCTCTATCATTTTCCGCTTATCCTCAAAGTCATTGAGCAAGTTTTCCTTTAACTCAACTTTCTTCTCTTCAAACTCTTTAGCTGCTGCCTTCTTCTCAGCTATGTACTCTCTTTCCACTACGTCATACACGTGGTCTCTGTAAATAAATGTATGACTTGTAGGTACAGTCGAGTTCATAAATATGTGTACACTTTAGTACCTTGTCTATTTAATGTCATGTTTAAACTGCCATATATAAACTATCACAGCGATTAAAGTGACAAGGTACTAAAGTTCATATTTATGAACTCGACTGTAAAAATAATACTCTTAAGAGGATTGTGAAGCGCCACTAAAATCGCGTGGCTGTCAAAAAAATCCATACAAATTTACCTCGGGCGATAAAGTTTCTCACCCCCTTAATCAAGTCCGATTTCCACGATTTTTGAATATGTTGAAGTTATTATAAAGAACTAGGTTTGTACGTTTCTGTGTTTTGTTTTTTAAATTTGTTTCATTCTAAGAAAAAGACATGCTGCGCAGATCCCAAATGATTGGGGTGACGGTAAGGAGATGGAGATGATAATGCTACAGAATCAAGATGGTCTAAGAAAGTTGAATAGCTGCAGCTTGGTGTAACGTACTTGTATATCCTGTTTAACCGCAGCCGCTCATGCAGCTGGTGCTCCAGCCGCTTCACTCTGCGCATGAACTCCGGGTGCACTCCATCATCCAACTGCTGTAGCTGCTTCTTGAGACTCGCCAGCTTGTCTTGATACATTCTAGAAAAGGGAGAACAAAATTCTTAACGTCTAAGGATTGTTCTGGTCCTATATATAAATAAATATCGGGAGGGCGACTAATGACTAGGACTTGCAGTGAGTACTGAAACACTTATGACTAGGAATTTGTGAGATTGCTTACAAAAGCTGATTCATGTAACAAACAGTTGAGAAAAAACATTTTTTGAATAGCTATTAAAATAACCAAGATATAAGCCAACAAAGATTTGTTCCTATCTTTTTCTAGCAAAACAGAATTTAACATGGACTTTATATAGCCGACCTGTTACATGACGTCACAGTGCACATCAGATCTCTCTGTCTAATCACTGTCTAATTAACAGTTTAAAATGCTTGAATCATCCATACTTCTTGACCTATGTTAATTTAAATTTCACTTTTGGTGATCTTTTTTACCGTATTTTCATATTTTGTTGAGAAATGCGATTTAAAAAATCCATGAATTATTCCTACTGACCTAGTTATACAAACAGCTCTAAACTTGGGATGTTTCTACTTGACTATGTATGGTCCAATAGACTCGTCTTATTTAGTAAACACTGTTATAACTTCAAAGTGCTCCCTTTTCGCCTAAAATATCAGTTTTTACGTAAAAAAAACTATCCATGATGTAAAACCAGGAAAATGGTGTGCAAAATGTGGTCTCTAGTTGCTTTATTCAGCAGAAAACGGGCATTTTATCCAAAAAAGATGAATTTTGAGGTTATAAAAGTGTTTACTAAATAAGACAAGTCTATTGGAATGAACCATAGTTACAAGTGCACTTAAATACATAAACTTGTATAGAGATAAATGTGTAGACATAAAGACCAAGCCAAAATAAATATTGTGTATTAATGGAAATGTTTTATAACTGTTTATGTGTAATGAAGATCTTACATACATGTTTTATAATACCTACTTTGTATCTTTACATTCCGAACAGCTGCACTGAGAGATATTTTAGAGACCAGTTTTTTTTTTATGTCAGCGAACAATAATATGTTACACCAATTGACCTAGTCCCAAACTAAGCTCTAGGCTTGTACTATGGGTACTAGACAACGATATAAATACTTCTATAGAGAAATATATAGTTAAATACATAGAAAATCGCGCTCGTCACACAAATATCTGCGCTTACCGGGATTTGAACCTAGGACCGCTAGCTTCGTAGGCAGGGACACTACCAACTAGGCCGGCGCGTCGTCAAAATTACCAAGACCTTATAATTACTTTTTACCCGACTACCCGAAGGAGTATATATATAGTATGTATGTCTCTCTATTTCTGTGCTCTGCAGCCTAAACGACTTGACGGATATGTTTATGGAGGTGTCATTATAAATTGTATTATTTGTTAACAAGTTATTGAACAAAAAATAATTGCATGGCGCACTATAACCACATTACTCTTATATCGTCTATAGAATATAGACCGTGTTTTTCGCTTTCCAGTTGATATTTTTTGCAACTGGGTTTTTTTAATATTTTAGTTTATTCAAACTTGTGTATGAAAAAATCGGCTCTAAAGACGACCTAATCGTCATTAAATGACTATGAGTGTGGCAGTACGCTTACTGCTGTATAAGATTGTACTTTCTTTAAAGGTAGAGTTTTTAATTCACTAGTTAATTATTTATACATTGAAGTAACTGTTCTACGTCAATTTGACGACGAGCGGGGTGCGCCGTCGTTTGTTGAAAACACTACACTCAATTAACTGTTTTTGAAGATGTTCTTAATAGTCACCAGTTCACCACAATAGTAAATTCACTCCGTATCTGGTGATACGAGATCTGGTGATAGGTGTAAAAGTACCCTCGTGTGGCCAATTTACTGAATAAATATTTTGAATTTGAATTTTTTGATACAAACATAGCCTTCTGTGGATCTACTGGACATTCAACCTGTCATTAAATTTTAACAAACCATTTTTACTTTGTTTTATTTTTATAAAACAAACTAAGTAACTTAAGTAACTGTGTTTTAAGTAACTGTCTGATTATCGTTAGTATCTTGTCGTAGGTATAGTTAATTCTCAGCTCTCACTATTTTATTGTATCGTGTCTTTGTGAGAATTGTTCATGGGGTCAAATTTGTTCATTACGATTGTACTACTCTACCAGTATATTTACTTTCTATATTTGTATCCTGTTTTTTCTCCTAATAAAATAAATAAATATATAACATAGCATAAATTGTTTAGCTCATTGTGGACAAGTAAACACATTGACAGACTGCAGTATACAAAAATATATATTTATTCAGTAAGTAGACCGCACAAGAATTTTTACACATTAAAAATTTACCAACCAGTGCAAGCGGTTACCCATCTCTTTTTATTGGTTGGTGTTGCGGAAGTCTATGCTCAGGAAACTCAAATATACAGAGGCATATATGGAAAAGATTTGTAACAACAAGTATGATGGATTACTTTGGACAGCATCTCAACAAAAATGTTGAGTACTTTAGTATTAATAAAGTCATCAACGTAAATGTCAACCCATGCAGCTGACATTTATAATCGCTTTGAAAAAATTACGTATCTCATATTTCGTGATGTACGATTTTAAACTTAAACATGAAGAGAATTAAGTTCAAACTCATACATCTCGAAATATCAGATACGAGTTTTTTCTAAAGTAGTAACGATATGCGATGTGTCGTGTGACAGATATCTTAACCTAGATCAGTTTATTAACACATTCAAAGCCAAGCACTGATTTTCATACAAAATTGACCCAATTAGCGGGTTGTTGGAGCTGAATGTGTTAATACGGTCCTTAGAGCCTTGCTTAAAACTGACCATCAAACGACAAGCAAGCATGACAAAAAAAAACCACAAGATTCTAAGTAATGAGCACTAATGGCCCGATAGACGGATCCATTTTGTATGGAAATCAGAGCCCTTGGCATTGAATGTGTTTGAGACAACATCAACATTTTCCATTGTATAATGAACATTGGTCACACAATTATATGGTTAATTCTCATTACACAAAGGAAAAATTAACATTTTTTTAAATGGAGTCTTACCTACGAACATTTAAAATTCACCCTAGTATGGAAATTAGTTTCATGAAGTTGTTAATTTTTTGTTTACCTGCATCAGTCCAAGAACTATCAGTCGATCAGATATTAATGACTAATTTATGTAAAAAAAAGAGTAAATAAAGAAGTCTAAAATTGTTTTGCTATTGCACTTTTTTTTTTCATTTAATAATATTTGAAATCAATGTTAGCTCGGAATTTCATGTAAAAAAGTCTTAGGCATTTTATTTTTTTATTATAAACTGTTTTTTCTTCTTATAAGTAAAGATTCATAACCAATAAGATAGCAATGATAATAATTTGTTTCTAAATATTTGTAAAGGGAATAAAGGCTTGTAGTACTGATAGGCGATGGGCTTGCAATCTGTCACTAATACACTGGTAAACATCTTAGCCTAAGTGTGCAAAATGTGGTTACAGAATTATCAACAAGTTTTTAGAGTTATTTATAATTCTGTAGCTCTGCCTACCCCACTCTGGGAATGAAGGCATGAGTTTATGTATGTAAAGCAAACCAGTTAGTTATTTCTGATGATTGTATTTGGTAAAATTCTAAGTAATTTAATAAATATGAAAATGAGTTTGTTTGTACCGCCGCTGTGCTGCCGTAATACCAAAGAATGCTGCTAACTATAATATACTGCCCTTCTAAATAAAAAGGACTACTGTATGGCCTGGACTACTACACGGAAAGAACAAAAATTAGAAACCCAAGGAAAACAGACTGGGAGAAATATAACAGCATACTAAGTGAGTGGACACCGAGCCACAGAAGCCCAAGAACTAGCAAGGAACTGGACAGGGCCGCTGAGGATCTGAACAGAGCCATATCGAGAGCCTACCAGACAGCGTGTCCAGTAAGAACGTGCAACGGAGATAAAGGACAGCCATGGTGGAATAAAGAGATACAGAAACTACGGAAAAGAACTCGTAAGGCGTTAAGACTGGCTCTAAAAAAGGGCAACGATCAAGGCTGGAACGAATATAGGGTTATTAGGAACAAATATACTAATAAAAGAGAGAGACTAAGAGCACAAGGATGGAGGACCTTTACGGGAGAGATACAACGCTACTCAGAGGCGGCAAGAATAGTAAGGGTACTGGCGAACGAGAGATCCTGCCAATTAGGTAGCCTAATGGTAGGCTCGAACGAACTAACAGACCCCAAAAAAGTACTGCAGCACATGGTAAGCATACATTTCCCCGACTGCAGGGAATACTGCATACATGAGACTGCAAAGGATAACAGCAATGAGACAATAGGAGCAGGTGAAGCACGAAACCTAAGAATCAGCAAAGACGTAGGGGAATGGGCCATAAATTCCTTCGCCCCCTACAAAGCGGCAGGCCCAGATGGAGTGATACCCATACTACTACAAAAGGGACTGAAACACATCTGGAATAGTTTAAAAGAAATCTACGAAAAGAGTCTGGAACTAGGTCACATCCCGACCATCTGGAATGAGGTAAAGGTAATATTCCTACCTAAACCAGGAAAGAAAAACTACAAAGACGCAAAATCGTTCAGAAGCATCAGTCTTTCATCATTTGCACTGAAGGCACTGGAGAAGATCATAGATGTGCAGATAAGGACAAGCATGCAAGTAGGCAGATTGCCCCTGCACGGGCATCAGCACGCTTACATAGAAGGGAAATCAACAGAAACAGCCCTTCACAACCTGACCACAAGAATAGAAAGAGCAATAGAAGATAAAGAACTGGCATTAGGCTGCTTCTTCGATGTGGAGGGCGCATTCGATAGAGCTACCTTTGCTGCAATAGAGAAATGCTTAGGGAGAGACGACATAGACCCAGCAGTTAGAAAGTGGATAATGGCCATGTTAACAGGAAGAGCGATCACGGCACAACTAGGGGGAGACTCGATAAGGATAAAGACGAGCAGGGGCTTCCCGCAAGGGGGCTGTCTCTCACCACTCCTGTGGTGTCTCCTACTAGACTCGCTCATTAGAGAAACAAACAGAGGGGGTATACATATGCAAGCGTACTCGGATGATGGGGTACTCCTAGTAAGGGGTAAAACCCTCAGCGTAATGAGAGAAGTCATGATTAGAGGGATAAAGCAGGTACTAAACTGGTGTCAAAGCAGAGGGCTAGACCTGAACCCGACCAAGACGAAAATAGTACTCTTCACCAATAAAAGGAAGCTGCCGACTCTGACACCCATCAAAATCAAAGGTGAAGAGATAGAAACACTCAAGGAAATAAAATACCTGGGTGTAGTACTAGACAGCAAACTGCTATACAAGACACATGTAAAGGAGCAATGCAGAAAAGCCATAATAGCCCTATGGCAATGCAGGAAAGCCATAGGAAGAAGATGGGGTCTAAAACCACTGATAACACAATGGATCTACAAAGCAGTGGTCTTACCCAGACTGCTGTATGGAGCCATAGTGTGGTGGCATAGAGCGAAAATAAAAGACATAGACAAGGAGCTGACGAAGGTCCAGAGACTAGCATGCCTAATGACAACCGGGGCAATGAGGACAGCTCCCACACAAGCCCTGGAGATAATGCTAGGACTGAACCCTGTACACCTCGAAGTGGAGAAGAGAGCCACAGAACAGTGGTATAGAATAAAAATGAGCAGAGAGTGGATCGGATCCGAGATGGACAAGAGACACGCAAGCATACAAAGGGAGTCAATGGTGGGCATGAATATGCTCATGATTAACAACGACCTAATAAAGAAAAGGAAGATTTTCGACAAGAAATATAGAATCCATATAGGAGAGAGAGATAGTTGGGAGACAGAGATACCGGAACCCAGAGTGACATGCTTCACGGACGGTTCATGGAAGTCCTCAACAAAAAGAGCGGGGGCAGGCATTTATTACCAAGAAGCGAATGAGGACACAACGATACCACTAGGAGGCTTCACCAGTGTATTCCAGGCAGAAGTGTATGCCATCATGAAGTGTGCGCAGAGACTCAAGGAAAGAAGTAATATAACGGGGAGTCACGTTATAATCTACTCAGACAGCCAAGCAGCACTAAAAGCGTTAGATAATCCAGTAATCAAATCCTCCCTGGTGCAGGAATGCAGAGATGAACTGAATAATCTAGGCATAGCATCCAAAGTGACACTGGCTTGGGTACCAGGACACAGTGGAGCAATAGGAAACGAGAAGGCAGATGAGCTGGCCAGAGCAGGGGCGGACCGACAATATCTGGGCCCGGAACCAGCACTTCCGATATCTGCAACGGTAACGAAAGGAGTCATCGCCAGAAGAATAGAGACAAAGACAAATGAGGCGTGGATAACAACACAAGGGTGCAGACAATCCAAACTCATGATAGGAAGGGTAAATAGGAACAGAACAAGGTATCTACTAAACCTTGGTAAGTACAATCTAAGTATACTGACAGGGATCTTGACTGGACACTGTCCACTCAACAGACATTTGACGGTAATAGGAGCCAAACAGGATCCTCGATGCCCACATTGTGGCAAAGAGGAAACTAGTCAACACGTTCTGGCCGAGTGTGTGATGTACTCGTCACTGAGATATCGCACATTCGGGGAGGACGCACTGACAGCAGAGACACTTAAAAGCATTAACCTTCAGGACGCACTATTGTTCTGTAGGAAAACAAGAAGATGGGATCAGTGCTGGATGGGAGCGCCGCAGAGCCAGTAACCTGAGACTGGATCAAGGGGAACAGGGCGGAATGAATGGAGAGCCACTCGACCGCCCGCCTGCCTCGGCGGCGTCCCCACTCATCATCATCATCATCATCAAATAAAAAGGACGCATGTGCAATTTGATACGAAGTAAAATTAACCCCCTGTCTTAAGAAATAAGGTCACTAATGGGTCATTCCACTGTAACACCCCAAACGGCTACTATTTATTAGTGATTCTCTTATACTTTTAACTATGCGTGATAAGGAAAAGAAAATATTATCCAACTAGTAGACCATTCACTAGTCATTTTCTTAGGTTCTTATTACAGTATCGAAATAAACCTTAATAAAAAGTATCTGTTTCGGGTGTTACAGTGGAATGACCCTAATACATTCGCAGTTCTATGAGACATGCGCCCTTTTTCTAAGGAGGGCAGTATAGTAGTCATAGCATTCTATACTCTATTAGTAACCACATTACATTTAAAATGCTTAGACTATTACTATGCAGTTAGATGCCTTCTTGTTTGTTTGTTAGCACGGTACAAAGTGTCAGTCAATTGACATGAATTTTGACACAGAGATGGTTTATAGCCTGGGGAGCAACATATGCTACCTTTTAACCCGGAAAAGTGAACAGTTCCAGCTCAGTCCCATTTTGAGCAGAAATAATGTCCCTAACAAATGTTATTAAGGAGAAATACACGGTGCCCAGGAGGATTGCAAAAGATTTTAGCCATGCATTCCTGAGGTCATAAGGAGTGATTAATGTTATAAGAACCTAGGTCGAGTTATGCATTTTAACTTTTTTAATATTCCATACACAATAAATACATAAGGTGTTTTATACTGAAGATTTTATAAGAACTTTTTTATACAAAAATTGAAATATCTCAAAAACCAGGCCGAATCCAGCCTTCATTACAGGACATTTTTATCTTAAAATATAACCAGGAATACTGTGTTAAAATCTTTTGCAATCCTCCCAGGCACCGTGCAAAAAAACTTTAAATTATGCACATGATGTAACCAAATTAGACATAATAAATGATTATACTAACTGCTCCTTATGTTCCAGAGGTTCATCATTGTTGGGTATGTCAGTCTCACTGGCCTCCTCTGTATCTGTAACACAAATGATTTCCCAAGTAAATCACAAACCTAACACAAAGCCAGAGATTTTATTGCACCAATATATTGACCAAGTTCTCGCCAGTAGATCAAGGTGAAAGTGACATCTGTACACCATCATTACGTCACGTAGCACTCGTCTGACAAATAGGCGGGAAGAGCAACCTGCTACCTAATCTTGACCACCCTAACCTATTCATATTCATGCAACATCTGTTTATAAACAACGTACGCAGCCGTGTCACGGTCAGGAGTGACGAATCGTGACAAAATTGACGGAAAATGACGCCAAAATCACCTGATGACAATGATCGTAAACAAAACATACCTTCGTCGCTGTCGTCGACGGGCGGCGGCGGTATTGCATCCTCCGGTTCCCTATATTCCTCCAGATCGTCGTACCCGTCGTCTTCAAAGTCGTATTCATCGCCCGGGCCCGAATATGGTGATCCTTGGTAAGACATAGTCGAGGCGACGCGTAAAAGTTGCATACAGATTGACTGCAATCACCGTCTCAGAAGCAAACTCTGAATACGCGAACGTAAGATAGTAACCCTTGGAACAAGTTACAGGTGCCAGTTATGTCACTCATATAAAGAAATTATTTTATAATTCACTACGACGAAACAGCGAAATTGGAGCAAATTGAAGTTGTTTTACGTCAAACTCGACATCGACAAAAGCATCGTACGAAATAAGTCCACTAAATCCTAGAGTCCAAAACTCAATAGAAGGTAAGTAAAGCGGCGCTAGTGAACCTATAAAACAGACACGAGCAAAAGAGACAAACACCATATATGACAGCTTTATGTGTATTTCTTTTTAGTGGTATTAATTCACAGACAACTATGCTTTTTTTTATTAATAAGTCGATTGATCGGCAATACAGTATCGATGCTCGATGCTGAATGTTAAAAAAAGCGAAATTTTTTAGGAATGCCTTAGTGAATAGATAACGAGAACTAAATGTGTTTTTTTTTATATCTTTGCTTATTTATCATTGTAATGAAGTACTGAAATGATGGTTGAAATGATATAAAAGGGGGTGGATACCAGTGGATACTGCTCACTACGGCATGTTTTTAAAAACATTCATAGTTGTCTATTGTTATGATTTGACGTCATGAAGTTGGACGTCATCTTGAATGAAAATTTCTTACTTTATTATTTATGTAGCTAAATTAAACACGTTACGCGAACCGTGTGTAGAGTTTCTGTTCATTCGACGACTAAATTTAACCAGGTGTACCGTGATGCGTGCTTGATTGGGACCCGTTTCGTTAATTGAAAGGCAGTGTAACGGTGACGCTTAGCGCTTTTGTGTCGGTGATGTAATTTAGGTGGCTTCCTAGTGGCAGGCGCTATAATGGAAGAATCCTCATTTACGATCCCCGCGGACGACAATGGTGATACAGAGCTCGATCCTAGAATACAGGTCAGTCAGTGACAATATAATGTGTTGAGTACTGTAAACGTATGCTTTTGTAACAGCAAAAATGAGTGGCAACTTCGTAGATTATTTTGCCAGCGAGCACAATGGATACGATGTTTTATATCAAAACATGAAATACGGACTTGTAGCTAGCAAAGAGTTCTCAGATTATCTTAGAGAGAGATCGAATATTGAGGAGTCCAATTCGAAATTACTGACGAAGCTAGCGAAGCAGGCGAACAGTAACTGCACGCAAGGCACTTTCGCCCCTTTTTGGGGCGTGTTGAAATGCTCCGCCGAGAAACTGTCCAATTTGCACCAGCACATGTTCCAGAAAGTGAGTGAACTGGTGAAAGATGTCGCGCGTTATGCTGATGAGCTGCATAAGAAGCATAAAGCTGTAAAAGACTCTGAATCTAGCACCTTAGAAGTAGTGTTGTTTATTCAAACGACTAAAAATGCTGTTCAGAAAGCTAAAGACCTATATACAACAAAAGGTACAGAGTTAGAGAAACTACGTAAAGATAATGCATCAGCTAAGGATATTGAGAAGGCGGAAGTCAAACTAAAGAAATTACATGATGATTATCGCCAGTTGGTAGAAAAGTACAATCTAGTAAAGCAAGATTTTGAAAAGAAAATGACTCAAACTTGTAAACACTTTCAAGATGTAGAGGAGGCTCATTTGAAACAAATGAAACAGTTTGTGAATGTGTATGCTGACATCATTCAAAACAACCATGACCTCATGGGTCAGGTGCACAGAGATTTTAAGCATCAGTGCCTTGAGTTGACTGTTGAAAAACTGTTAGAACAATTTCTTATGGAAAAATACTCTGCTATGGAAAAAGCCAATTTAGTAGAATTGCCAATTTCATTGCCTAAGCCAGGATCTGCTAATAACTCAATATCTGAAGCTGATCAGATATCCACTGTCTCAAATGGCTCTCACAAGCCTGCACAAGCCCCTAAAGCAGCTAAGAAGGAAAGCCAGTCATTTGCTAGCAAGACCTCAAGAAGAACCACATCTCTATTAAATCTTTTTACACCAAATTTCCAAAGCAAAGATGAGCCAAGTGGGAGCATTGAAGGTGCTGCGCCTTGTTCTGCCCCATCCAGCCCCAGTGGAACCCCGGCTACCCCAGTAGTCCCCGTAGATAAGGATGATAACATGGGTCGCACAACACTCAGGGAATCCAAATGGTTTCTACGCAGCAGGAGGACTAAAACAAAACTGAAAAAATCTAAGAAGAAAAAGGATGAGATTTCTGAAAACTCTAACATGGGTGATAAGTCTGATTTAGAAGAGAAAGAAGAAGAGGTGACTACAAAGGATGATCTGATGAACTCCCCAGAGGTGGACGATGAGGGATACTGTATTAGACCTAAAGATGAAAAGGGCAGTGTTTATTCTTCCACAGATACAGACTCGGAAGAGGAAAGGGAACAAAAGATTCATGTGGAGATCAAGCCAATTAGTAATGGCGGTGCTCCCATGTCAGCAAGTGTAGATGAATTGAGAGCTACGGTTGAAAACATCTCCCTGTATAAAATCGGAACAAATACGCGACGTGGTTCTAATGCGAATGCAAGTAAAGCCAGCAGTGACTTATTAGATTTGAACTTTTTTCAAAGTCCCACTGCTAGCAACCCCGCGTCGCCTCACGGAAATGCTTCGAATCCTTATGCGCCCTTGCAAGCCAACCAATCACATTTATTGGAAAGCCCTACTCCGGTATCTACAGCTGATGTTAGTGACCTCTTTTCTGAAGTAGGTGAGATAAGCCAGACTAACATACGAACTTCGACACCTACAATATCATCTATCTCACTCCCGCGCCCACCTTCGAGGCGGTCAGAAGGTGACTTCCGAACTGCCGGATCGTCAGGGTCGAGAGGTCCATCACCGCTCACGATAGGCATGGCCGACACAATACCTTTAGCAGTAGCTTTCCACGAGATCATACACTCCTATTTCCGCGGCTCAGATGAGTCGAAATGTCAAGTGAAAATGTCTGGGGACATGATGTTGTCCTTCCCTACAGGAATAGTCGGCGTGCTTGCCAATAATCCGAACCCAGCTAAACTCTGCTTCCGTCTGAAAAATATCCACAGGCTAGACAACGTCCTACCCAACAAACAACTCATTAGCATCAACGCGATGATGTCCACACGAGATACGACGGTCGTGGAGTTCAACATGCCGGCTCTCACGTCTCTTCTGAAACGGCAATCCGAAAAGAATCCAACTGCACAATACTTCAACGTAGATATACTGAAGTATCAGATACGTCCAAAGGCTGGTGCCGCGTCATGCCCGTACCAGCTCGTGGCTTATTGGAAGTGCGAGGCTGAGCATACGGATTTGAAAGTAGATTACAAGTACAACCTTCACGCGATGAGTCCACCGTCGCCCCTTCTGAACGTGTCAGTGTGCGTGCCGATGGATGGTTCGGTGACGAACGTCATTGCGATGCCGAAGAACACTTGGAACGCGGAGCTCGGGCAAGCTCTTTGGCGTTTCACAGAGTTGTCTCAGCACTCTGAGGATAGAGGGGTAGGCTCGCTGCGGGCGCGGTTCGAGCTGGAGCAAGGCCCGTCTTCGAAAGAAACTATCTCTACGCAGTTTAACTGCGAGGGTGCGACGCTCTCAGGCATAGAGTTCGAGCTTATAGGCAGCGGGTACCGCCTCTCGCTCGTCAAACGCCGCTTCGTCTCCGGAAAATACATTTGTGATAGCGATATTCACTGATCGGTCCAAACCCTTATGAATCCACATTTGTACATTGTACATACCTTGTCTTGTATGCGTAGATTTGAATAAACTCATATGATATGTACATGTTTGGTACCTTATAGGATTGTTTCCTGTCCACACGGAATGATTTCATGTTTGTCAATTTTCTTTATAATTAGTTATACTGTATTATGTACTAATTACTAGATATTGTATTGACTTTTTTAGTAGTAATGTTGTTTGAGGTTTTCATTTCATTACTAAGTTATTTTCAGTATGTTTAGAGACAAGATGTGCCATTTTTGCGTTATTTGCAGTTTTTGTTCAGATAAATTACATTGGGCTTTAAGTTGTGCGTACCTTCTTTAGTTCGAGAGTGACGTAGTTATGTGTTAGAATGAAATGATACTTTTATATGTAAATGCGTTTTGGTTATTGGTCACACATCGACCTATATATAATTACACCATTTACGCCTCGGAAAGTTTGGTGTATTAATGGTAAGATTTTTGATGATTCCCTTAAAACCCTATTAAGTTTCGGTTTTAGTAGAAAATTGAAAAGATTAATGGATTACTTTTTTTTTTGAGAATGCAGCTTATTTTGGTTTAGATACAAATATAGCCAGTGTTTTTGAGGGTTTCAATGGTCATAATGGACATTAGTTTTATTAAAAGTTTATTTGTAATTTTGTATTATGATAGTTATAATTTTTGTAGGGGCCTAAATGAGATGCAATAAAAAATTAATAGTTATTTAAAACTAGTTTTTGGCACACATTATGGTCACATTAATAGGACCTGATACATTTTTCCAATTTACATATGGATATAAATTGATTGATATATATTTTTTTGCAATTGGAAATACAATTAAATAACAGTTTAGCTTCACAATTTTGGCTTTTTAAATCAATTATCAATTTAATTGAATCTCGCAACATAGGTAATTAACGATTTTTTTTAAGTTAATGTAAGTCGGCATTTAGTTGATAACCACCGCATAAACATTGTTTTGTCGTATAGATGTTATTTTTATTACTTTATTAGTTACTCAAGAGTAATCTCATATATTTATGTATTTTATGCCATTAATATTATCACTTGGCTTATATTTCATGACATCACGGCCTAATATTTCATTAAATCCCAGTCTAACAATGTAACTAAGACTTACTTTACCTTAAGTGAAGTGTTCATAATAATAATATGTATGACTCTAGGTAACCTATCTTCGTACAAGAGAACCATTCCAATACATTCTAAACTTTAGTATTAAATAGGTAAGGGTTAATTTTGTATAACAAGTTTATTTCCCCTTCCTAAATTCCTAGTGCGTTCAGAATTTGGCTTTTTTTTTCGATTATAATTCACCTTAGGTACTCAGTATAAATTTATGAAGGATTATAGAAATCTGTAAACTGAATGCGTATTTTTGTAATGTAAATTTATGGCATGTTTAATTCTATATACTGTAACTATTTACAATGATTATTATTTGGAAATTAAATGTAATTCTAGCCTTTTCAATGAACTTTTATTTACCAATAAGTGAAATAAGTGAAACAGAGTGTGACTAAGTAAGTATATTTAAGTATTGTATTGCTTAGTTAGTGACAGGAAACATTCCGCAAGATTATTGTTATGGACAGTCTTCGTACAATCAGAGTTGGTGTAATTAATGTGTAAAAACTTTAACTACAATCCAAAAAGTAATTAAAACTTAATTTAATAATCTGTACCTATTTATTACTAAATATTTGTCTTGTAAAAAACTGATAAGTTTTCACAAAACGTGTTTATTTTTCTAATAGTCCAACAACCGCTTATCTTGACGGTAACGTCTAGCGAATTATCTCGAATCATTCAAAAAACCAAGCCAAGATGACGCTTTGTTTGAACGAAAACTGCCCATACTAATCTCGACATAAGGTACACAGATAGCATATCTTTTAACATCTTAGCGATAAGTCCGTCAGAATGGCCCGGATGTTTCCCGTCGCTACGTGTTCTTTGCTTTTGCCCCACAACTGGGAATACCGAGTGTGGGTTCCATGCGATTGTCTAAAACACTTCAAAACTTTGCAGGTGGAACTGGAGAAACTGAACGCTGCCACTGATGAGATCAATAAGTTGGAGTTGGAGCTTGATGTGAGTCATATTTGTTTTTTTTTTCGAATGTATCTTGGGAAAGTTTTGGAATTTACAGTAAAATTGCTAACATGATCTAAGGAGGACGCGTAGAAAAGCGATATCTTATCGGAAATATCTATTTTTATACTCTACGACATTTTTTTGGCGGGAAATGTCAAATTGCTGTGAGATATTTTAATAGCCGTACTAAAAATGACTCGGAAAACATAGTTGTTTGAACTCCCTCTGTTTTAATGTGGCCCTCTGGTTTTACAACTTAAAATAACCTATCCGGTGACATTGCTTGTCGTTGGTCACATAGGCTGATTTGCCCATCCTTTTTCACTCAAAAACTACATCCTTGTGCGGTATTGCCACTTAAAAATATTTTGGTTTGACCAAATCTTTTGCATAGCTAGTAGTAGATAAATTTCACTTTTGCGACCGAGTTGAGAACTCGCTTAGCGGGCGATAACTCTGGTATCGGTTTGGTTGTTTATATTTTTATTGTCTAGACATGTAACTAGGTTGGTGGCGAATGTTGGTTGAATTACATTGGTCCAGCAACAGCATGCCAGTAGAAGTACATTGACGAGTTGGTTTTCACGTTTGAGGCGAGAGCTATTGTAATGACGCCATGTACTTGTGGCATGCACCAATGTAAACCTGCCATTATTGTCTTATTAAGACTAGATTTAAATTTATTTTCATCAAATGTGGCATTATCTATGTAAAGGGACCTTATTGTCGATGGCGCTTACGCCGCACTGCGTCACGCGACGTTTGCATTTATATCGGAGCATCATGAATAATGGCGGAAGCGCCATCGACAATAAGGTCCCTTTTCATAGATAACGTACGTCACATATTACAAGCGACCTCTCGCCTTGCTCCAAACCTTTTCAACGCTATGTCAAATATAAAAATCGTCACAAATGTCAACTTTACCTCATAGACAATCAGGCCTATTTTCCGCTGTCAACCGCGACGGATATATCCGTATAAAGGTTTAAGTTTTTATTGCCGTCCAACGGCAAAACGCTGCAAGTCAAAAACCCTAGTTTCGAGAAAAACGCGTTTAAAGGTTCTTAAGTTTCACGCTAGAAATCACCTATTATTTTGCACTCAGTTGCCGCGTGTTGAATTGATTGTGATGCAGAGTAGACAAAACGCTGCAAGTGGTCCGTTCCTTGTTCCGATGTAGTGGTCATTTAGTACTTACAGCGTTCTGTGGTGATCAGACGGCATTGACGGTTTTGATATAAATCATCACAATTGCAGTCATGATGTTTTGGCTAGTCTTATGCAGAGTTACCGCGTTTTGACAGTTTTCTACCGCCTAAACTAGAACATATTTATAAAAGTTCGTTTGTAGGCATGATAGAAGCACTTATGAGGAATCGTTTGGTGTAAGTTAACACAAAACGCTTGTAACTTGAGTTGCAGCGTTCTGCCGTTGCACGGCATTAACGGAATAATATATCGTCCCCTAGCCTAGCCTTGGACTAATAAGTCAGAGAATGTAGCTTCCTTTTAGTAAAAGATTGTTTCAAATTGCTTAAGTGGTTTTAGAGTGTACGGTTCGCACTATACACCTTTTAATTACACGACTGCCCCAAAAAAGGAGTGTTATGTTTTCAGGGTTCATGTATGTATGTATGTGAGTTTCTTTATTCCACTATAACTTCTAAATCCCTTGACCGATTCAGATGTGTGAGGTATCGTTACAATCCTTACGCCATCCCGGGTGACATAGGATAGGTACCTAAACTGTTAAAATTGAAATAACAACAATGGCAAAATGACAAATTAATATATGTATATCGACGACAGTATAAAAAATGCAGTCGGGTTTTTAAAGCTTGCTTTTCATATAGTTATTTTGATATAGAGATTGAAAGAGTCTGATATGCTTGATTGATTTATTTCACACTGATCTATTCTAATGATATAATGGACGATATGTTATGAGTCGATCGCGATTGAATGTAGAGTTACAAGGAAGGTGTTTACCTATAAAATGAAAATGACACTATGGCTGAATATTCATTATGTATTCAATGTGCGGTGCTGCTCCTTACATAGACATTACCCTTAAAATACAAACAAACACAAATTCACCTCTTCATAATAGTATGTATCTTATGGTCTTTTCAGTTTTATATTGCGACTTTGTGGTTCCAATTCGCTTGGTACAGTCGAGTTCATAAATATGTGTACGCTTCAGTACCTTACCACTTTAATCGCTGTGAGATTTCATGTATGGCAGTTTAAACATACATTAAATAGACAAGGTACTACAGTGTATACATATTTATGAACTCGACTGTACGCTCTAATTAAAGGGGGTCTTAAGTTTTAATTACTGTATTTATTATCATGTTCTTAAATAAAACTACAGTCATTTGATGACTAATAATAGGCTGCACATAAAAATTACAGTAATTTTATACCTACTTTATGTGCTTCTTTCGCAAGCCATGTACCTAATTTATTACGTAAAACATTAGTCTATCGATTCCCGTGGTTATTGTGAAATTTCACCGTTACAAAGCGCTTTTATGTTAGTAATAAATCATCTCGAAAGCCTGTCGCTTGCCTTGGCGCTTTCCTTGTCTACAGAGCTTTTATCTAAAGGGTGTTACAGAAAATTGGTGAGACAATTTCAAATCGTTCGACAGTGACAAGCATTGGGCCTTGATAAACACGCTGTATATCCGCGTTCCAGTTAAGGATTTGTAGGCAAATGTTACAGAAAATATAAAAATAAGGAGCGAATCAATGCAACCTACCTCCGTGAGAGGACTAACGAACTAAAAATTAAATAACAGAGGACAAAATGGCGTGCAGGTACACATTTTCGTTTGAAGCATAAATTAGATTAGAATTACAACACAGAATTAGTAATAGTACAATTAATTACGCTTGGTTTAAATTACCTACAAGCAATTTTTTGCATTAGGTGCATTGGGGTAATTGCGAAATTGGGTATATTCCGAAAGTTTATAAAAACTATCAAACGCCGCGATATTTTCTTACTGGCAGCATTACTTTAGACGCCATTGTTATCGGCTTTAACGCTCCAGTCGCCGTTCGTCGCTGCTAGCGTAAGTGTGTAAACAACGTGCCGTCTCGACAGACAAGTGATTTTTGCGCCTTTTTGGGTGATTCGCAATAACCCCAACACTCTATAAACCATCAGTCTATGAGTAGTAAGATCTACTTTTCAACAGTTTCGGAATTACACGGGCATATTTCGTATTTCCCCCAAATGTCCAAAAAGTGAGACATAACAATAAATATGCATAAAAAAGAAACAATAACGTATTTTTGTATGTAATGTCCACTAATTACGTATAAGTCTATTCATCCATTTTCTAGAGATACGAAAATATAGGCAGTACAATTTAAAAATAATATGATTGTTTGACTGAAATGCTGTCGTTTACTCAACTCGTCAAAATTTACATCGTAATTACCCCAATGCACCCTATGTTATGTTAGATAATTTTACGTCTTACCTTAATTTTAGCGAGTTATCGGAAGAAAGCAATTGTATTTTATTTATTTATTTATTTATTATAACATGTTTACAAACTTAGTTGTATTACAACGTCCCGCAAAACTGTTTTCACAGTTTGACTGTGGGATCCGCGAGTCTTAGTTTACATAAGTATATATCACAGATCAGAATCTACATTAATAACGAATAAACAAACAGTAATTTTTTTTTTTTAAATAATATTAAGGTAAAACAAGGCTCTCCTAAACCTATTTTTGTTAGGCTCCAGTCTCAGAGGCGCAGGTAGGCTGTTGAGGATGTAAGGCAAGCGCTTCTCAATAAGCCTGTCCCCATAGTAATTGCTCACTCTGGGTACAGCATATTTACCAGCGGCTACTGACCTGGTGCCATGTTTTTTTATGCCATGTAGAAAAAGTAGATCATTGGTCCTAAAATGAGTTTTGATATTTGGTCGTCAGGATGGTATGTAGTATTTAAGGTTGTCACACGGATCTAAAAAAAATACGGACGTAACGTTATGCCGGCACCACACTTCGCTATTCGCTATTCGTTATGCGGCTGCGCCGTATTTGTTAAAAGATTTGCTATCGCGCTTATGCGTTATGCGTGCGAATAGAGAAAACATAGACGAATAAACCCTCCACACTTCGTCGAATGTAGGCGCATAAGCCGAATAACGAATAGCGAATAGCGAAGTGTGGTGCCGGCATCACACTCAAAAGGTGCGAAGCAAGCTAGGCCTGTTATTTCGTTCCGTCATACACAATCTACAGTCTCACAAATGCACTAGGTCTGTTAACCCGCCGCCATTACGCGTCCAACCACTGCCCGAGTGACATATCATTTTACACCGTAGAAAATGATTGTGTAGTAAAAACGTGTAAAAACTACATTAGTAAATATAAAAAGCCACACGGAATCACTTATCACCTGTAAGTTATGTTTATTCGTGTTACTTTTCATAAATATGTGCTTATTTACTTTGACGCAAATTACAAACAAAAATGACAATCAGTGTTGCCAGTTTTTTCACGGATTTTTCTGCCTCATAGTGGGGAAATCTTTAACGCCATTAGTAATGGTACGGAGCCGTGCTTATGCGAGTCAGACTTGATTTTGATCGGTTTTTTTACATACTTTTAACTAAGCCACAAACAATCTAAGAAACTTAGAATGTAATTAAGTCTTGGATCTCTGTTTTAACTTAGTTACTTCTAATTTGTCAGATTCTAATTTCTCTGAAAATATGCATACTTATGTAATTGCGATGACAATATAATTATATGGTATTATCGAGCAATGATATTGAAACTTTCTTGCACATTCCATACAATCAAATTGAGGTAATAAAAAATTGCTCAGTCTAAACCTTACGTTTGGTACAATTCTTAAACGCTATTATTGCAACAAAATAATTGCATACAATTATTGCCGATTCTTGTACAAGAAACTTGCATAATCTAAATGGGCCTTTACAGTGGGTAAAAGGCCTTAAAATGGGCAAATTGACGATTTATATGGCAACCCTCAAAGCACGCACACTCGTAAACGGACGGCCATTTTGTCTGCTTCACTCAGGATTAGACTAGGTTACGTCCGTATTTTTTTTAGGTCCGTGGGTTATCACACTTATCACCATAACGCAAATGCAGGCAGCATTTCCTCGCTGAATTTCTGAACCTAATAGGTACGTTGAGCAAGAAAACTGCTAGCTCTTCGGTCTCCATTAACGTCATGAGCCTCTTCGAAATTTCTTTGAAGATGCCTAAAGCGCTAACCAAGAGTCTCGACGCCGAAAGTTAATTGGATTACCAATAGTAGCAATAAACTATACAAACCAACTTGACTAGCAAGTGAACCTAATGTAAAAATACACATTACAAAACAAATTCACGAGTACAGTAGCTCAAACTCAAACATCTTAAGACAATGAACAAATAGCATATAGCTCACTAACTGTATTTCTAATATTGATTTTCCAAGCTCTACAAATACGGAGTCTTGCACACAACACATGAATGATGTATTGAACCTTTTCCTTATTGAAATCTGCCGGTCGGCGGAGTAGGACGCCATTTTACTTTTTCATGTGATGAATATTCTATGTTATCTATGGTAGCGTTAGTTGATTGTTGGTAGAATTCGGCCAAGTATCCTGGTTTAACAGACTTTTAGGGTATATCTATCTATTACATATTAATAAAAAGTTTATTTTTGCTAACTACTCAATAAAAAATAATGTTTTGAAAAGGGTCCTCTCTGTCTTGTCATGCACGTTACTGATATAAAATATGATTAAAACCAACATGTAATAATAAATTAAATAATAAACGAGAAAAATATGTACCTACTAAGAAATATGTGAGCATGTGACAATGTCAGGGGCCAAGATGCATTACACTAACTAGCGTTTCTATTCGTTTCGTTTTTAAACCAATCGCGTCACTGGTAGATCACGTGATACGAAGAGTCACGTGATCTATTAGTGACGCGATTGGTTTAAAAACGAATCGAATAGAAACGCTAGTTAGCGTAATGCATCTTTGCCAGGGCCTCAGTGCGGTAATTAGTCCGGTTTCGATTTCTCCGGGACGTCCCGATTTTCAAGCGTTGATTAACCCAAGAAGTTCACTAGTACATATTCCGACATGCTTGGCTATCTCAATTAGCTTTATTATTATTATTTATTCGCTTATCATTGATTAAAGATGACCTAGAAAGCAAGATAAACACGAACATATCCGGGCAATACCATGGCAGAGGGTAAGGTAAGTTACCAATTTCTAGCATTCTGTTAGTTTTTTTAGTTATATTGCAATGGGAGAATTTATTTATCTCTTTATACGTGTTTAAATTTATACCTAGAAAAATATTAGCATTAAAAGTTTGAAAAAACACGCATTGAAATGGTAACTTTCGTTACATTATCGTGGAATTACACATCCGATCAAAAACGCTATCGTATCTCTATTCTCTACATCTGTCTGTATAACGTAAGCCGTACGAGACACCACGGTAATCGCTCAGAACAATAGCCAGCCCTGCGTTGCGTAACGAGCATAAAGAAATCCTGTTATACAGGTCTTTGTGCCGAGAAAAACATAGATAACCAGTCGCAAGCCTACTTTCCTTGGTTTAAAGTAAGGTGCTTATGTAGCTTGGCATGTTGCATTGTTTCCTAGGTTTTGTTCGCCATTTCGTCCATGTAAGTCTTCTTAGTCCGCAGGGTTGGCAACGCATTTGCGGTCTTAGGATTGAAGTCATTTCATAAATAAAAAAAAAGTTATTCCATCGGGAGATGTCCGATTTACCGAGATTAAAACTCAAAGCTGACACTAATGTAAACTATGTCTAACAAAATTTACAGCGATCGGTTTAGCCGTTGGACCATGAAAACGAAACCAACAAACACGCTTTCGCATTTATAATATTAGTAAACAGTGGAAGAAAAACGAATTTTCCCGAAGATGACAACTTGACAGATCGATTTTTCGCCCGATTATTGCAAATTTCATCGAAATCGTTAACCGTTTTCGAAAACGTGACATACAAATATATTTAAATACAAATATTGTCGTTTAATAGTTTAGGATTTACAATTAAGTACAACTCCTGCAAGCTCGTTTTGCTCAAGATGAGATGTATTTTATAACCGCCGCGCCGTTTTAATTGCCTGTTGTTGGGTGCTGAAATGCGGGATAAAAATGCATTTTTCCGAAAGTAACATTAGTTTACAAATTGATTTCCGAAACCATACTACTCCATTTACGAATTATGTCCGAAAATTATACAATTGCGGAAAATTCCGACTAAAGAAATCTACGCAACCAAGAAGAAGCATACACGATACTTTAAGAGATCCGTTGAAATGCATATGTAAATATGGCCGTCCGTTCGAAAACGAACCTTATGTTGTTCATGTCATTGTCATTATACGAATAACATGGCGTTAATAATCAGCACAGCGTCAACAGCGGCCTGTATAAAGTCCCTTTTGATTTGCAAGGCCACATGTATAACAGAACAGTTAGTTGCGCGTTCTTAGTGCACCTATAGAGGTGTTATAGAACACTAGAGGGCCTATAGATGTACACATCGGTAACTCGTGGCATTTTGGTAGCACTTGACAGTTTCTAACAGACAAGTGATGTGACAATGTTCTTCTTGTATGAGTCGAGAAAAGGAAACCAATTAGAAAAAAAGTTTTTTCAATCATTTAATATATGACATTCGTGATAAACAATTAATATTTGTTCTAAATTTTTACAAGTCAGCCTACGTCTTCTACTTGAGAAAATCCACTTTGTGTAAGAAAATGATCTTTCAACTTCGACTGAAGTAATGGGTGAAAAAAGCATTATATTGTAAAGTTGCAGCGTATTTTTATTATTGATGTTCTCTTCGATTTCAACTTATTTTATTTTGTAATAAGTTATTAATATTCTTTGTCGTAAGATATCCTGGATTTTTGATAATACTATTTTCAGATTTTGATAAACAGGTTCACCTTTGGGGTGCAGTCTCAGTGATGAAAGTGACTTTTCAATTTTAAATATGATCTCCAAAGACTCTATTAGTTTAAGGCTTCTAACTTCTTGGACTTCAAGTGCTTGTTCATATTAAATGTCTTGCAACCTATATAAACAAACATCGCAACGGGTGCATTGAACCTTGTCACCTTGTAGTAGGAGTTCTGAAAGCTCTCTAATGATTTCCTCTATTATTTGGAAAACATCTATGTATCGCGACACGTCTCGTAATAATTATTACGAGTAAATTAATGACAATATCATTGACATTGACATTTCCTATGACATAACATAAGACCATGTAGGTAATATTATTTTTTTATTTTTTGTGTGAAAATACACTTAGAAAACTTGTCTCATCACTAATCTGTCAAGTGCTACCACGAGTTACCGATGTGTATAGATGAATAACGCTACGGTAAGCAATTTTCGAAAACCGACAAAATTTATGGTATTGGCTTAAGCTGACGATCTATCGCGTCGGCCGCTTAAGTCAACTCCATACATTTTGTCAGCTGTCGAAAAACGATACCACTGTAACTAAGTGAGCAATGTTTCCATTTTGTGACTAAAAAGTCCGAGCTTTTATCGAAATGTCAGGCTTTTCGTCAGAAATTTTCAAATTCCTAAATTGTAACTCTATTCATACGTAGAACTAGTTTCCCGCTACTCCCCCTATTTTAACGGGTACCTACGAAATTTAACCGAAATTAGCTCACAGGAAGAAAATCAGCTGTAGATTTTTTTATTCCCATATTAAGTAGTACTTGTTGCACTATTTTGAATCTTGATTAACTACGCCAATGTTTGAGACAACATGCCACCTTGTACTAGAGCATTTTTTTTTCAGTACGAAAAGTCAAAGTCAAGACTTAGATTGTAGGGAAGTATTTTGAGAGCGTTCACTCAAAAAAATTTGAGTCAACAAAGAGAGATTTTCACTTAGTTGACAAAAAATGATTACAATAGTTAAGATATTAGTTATATCAACCAAAGCTGATAGTTAACGACAGCAATTTCTTTAGTGATTCAACTAACATCATATTTTATGTATCTAACGTCTTAGTTGGTGTATCTATCGTCTTGTTAGGCTCGTATGGGATCAAGACGCTTATGCACAACAATCACAATCTTGTTACAAGCGACCAATTATTTTTTTCAGCGTTGATATTTTGGAATTATTGCCAAGGGATGCAAAGGTGTACCTCAAGATAGCGTTATTTGCCTGTATCACTTAAACCTTAATAAATCCTAAACTAAGTTACAAATTGAAAACTTAAAACTATATTCTGGACGTGTATGGAAACGGCTTTCTTATCCCTTAATATTTACGTCAAGTTCTGGGACACCCTGCAGAAGGGTGTCTGGTCCTAGTCGTCAGTTAAAATTGACTTTTAAATTATTTATTGACCCAATATCTATCACATTTTTCCTCATAAATATCGAACACACACCACGCAAGACTGAAGTAATATGGCTATAGTTATAGCTATACCTTCAGGCAATTACGAAAATTAACCCGAGGCCGCGATGAGGTCAACTGAGCCCGACGCCTGTTACGTAACATAATGTGGCGGCACTTCGCTTAGCGTATCCGCGTAGATATTTGGAATATGATAATCGCAAAGTGTACACGGCATTTGACAAACGGTTTCGGTTACATGAATCCCAATTGCAAAATGTCGAATGACTTTGTATATTCTCATTCAGAATTAAATTAATATGAATGTGTCCATGTGAAGACGGCGTCACTGCGGCAATGACGCAGTTAAGCTTATTTACTATCGGCTTTGGGTACACTACATAAGAGTCATAGACCATAATTCCGAATTGATCAATATTCCGAATTTTCATAAATCGGATTGTAAAGTTTTGATAGAAGACTTAATTTTATGATATCTACACTAATATTATAAAGCGAGAGAGAAAAATGCGGCCTAAAAGAAGATGTAGTGACTAAGATTGAAAAGGGCATGCTTCGATGGTTCGGTCATTTGGAAAGGATGGATGAAAGAACATTGACGAAAGAGATATACAGAGCAAAAGTGAGTGGGAGGGTCGGAAGGGGCCGCCCTAGACGTACTTTTTTTGAATAAAATCGGAGAAATACTGGAAAAGTGCCGGATCTTAAGTACCCGAAACCGACGTGCATGCATGACTCGATGTATGAATGCGGAAGAAGCGAAAGAGATTTGTCAGGATCGTAGCAGGTGGAAAGAAGTGGTCTCTGCCTACCCCTCTCGGAAACAGGCGTGATTTAATGTAATGTATTATAAAGCGTAGAGATTTGATTGTTTGCTGGTTTGTTTGTTTGCATTGAATAGGCTTCGAAACTACTGGAACGATTTGAAAAATTCTTTCACCATTAGAATCCTACATTATCCTGAAGTAACATACGCTGTGTTTCAATTTTCTGCGCGGACGGAGTCGCGGGCAACAGCTAGTCGCTTATAAATCAAACCTAACCTAACCGAATTATAGCAATTGAATTATACATTTGATCTAAAATACCTCCAGCATAACATAACATTCGGAAAAATGAATATTCGGAATAAAATATTTCGGAGTATTTGAGTGTTCCCATCGGCTTCGTTTACCAAATAGGCAAATTATGCCAATGTTTTGACAACTTATGCCGTCTGCGCATTGCAATTATCTATTAAATGGGTGATTCGTTTTGTATGTAGTTGAAGACACAGACACAGTGTAGCACATGCTGAGTCTGTGCCTTTTGTCACACCCTTTTTTTTATAAAATTTTGTTTGTATTTTTACTGGTTTTGGGTGACAATAAATACTTTTTATTTCTTATTAAACATTTCAGTATTTTTTCTATAGCGTGACGAAAATAAACCATTATGATTTGGTTTTGTTTGTAAAGTGGAAGAAGTTATCACTGTCTCAATTAAGTCCTTAACTACGTACATATATGTTTGAAATTAAACTATAATTATAAGTATTTCAAATACGCGAGTACACAACGCCAAGCGAAGTCCCACCATTATATCTAGTAATAACTGGACTGAAAGTGGTAATTGAAGCTCGATTGACAGACATGTTTGCGCAGATAATTTGTTTGTACTGATGATTACGTCAGCGTTACACACGTCATTATATCAACCGAAATACGTCCACTGCTGAACATAGGCCTTCCCCAAGGATGTCCACGACGGCCACACAAACATTTTTAAGGGACCGTTGTTTGAACAGTAGTTAACATAACTACGAGTAATTGTAAAAATTCGAAAAAAGAATCGAAAATTTGACACATTTCCTTGAGATTTAACCATTAGTTACGATTTTTAATGATTAGTTAGTTTAACTACTGATCAAACAACAGGCCTTAAGGGTCGTATTAATAAACTGTGGCTCTATTCTACTGGGTAAAACCGTATTGCCTTTGACTTATCGTATCGTCAACGTATAACTCTTATACTTGACAGTAATGGCGGCCAAGTTAAAAATAATTCACGTACTTACAAACCGTGCAGAGAAAAAGTAGAATAAGGCTATCCTTAGAGCCCAAACCCGATCCAACACGTCATATTTTTTTTAATAAATATGTCGCGGCTTAAGATCAAAGTGAAATAACTTATTTAGATCCCTCTTCGCAGCATGATCCGAATGTTTAATCCTCGTTAAGGCTCACCCCCTTACTAATAAACTTTGAGTAACGTTGATATAGCTATACAATGTTTTGTCCTTATCTGTCAAATTCAAATGTCACAATGACAGATAAGGACAAAACATTGTATAGCTATACCACCGTTACTCAACGTTTATTAGTAAGGGGGTCAGTGTGCAATAGGGTGTATATAATCGAGGCAATTTAATTTGAACTGTGTTGCTATAACAATAAGGTTTATTTCCCTATGTTCATAAACTGAAAATGGCATTATCGAACAAACGTAATTGAACTTTATTGCCTTGATGGTAGATTCAAAGTCGCACGCGCAAAAATCTCCCCGTTTGTAGTATGGTGGGCCTTACGAGGTTAAGTTGTGTCAATATTTAACACTAGCTGTTGCCCGCGACTCCGTCCGCGCAGAAAATATGTAATATATGTTACTCAGGGATAATGTAGCATTCTAACGGTGAAAGAATTTTTGAAATCGGTCCAGTAGCTTTTAGGTTTATTCGTTACAAACACACAAAAATACAGGGTTACCTTTGTTTCGGCGAAATATGTTTGCCAAATGTATCGTTTCCCAACCGTTTCATTTGCCAACCCGCTTTGTTTTCTGTAACCGTAAATATTTCAGGATTTTAAAAAAACTAACCTAACCTATAGCGTTCTACACGATGGTACAGAAAAAAATCCTAAAAAAAAACATAACATTGGGTTGGCAGATGAAAAAGTTGGGAAACGATACATTTAGCAAAAATATTTTTGCCAAACGGCAGGCTCCCAAAAATACAAATCTTTCCTCTTTATAATATTAGTGTAGATGGAGTAACTAAACGATATCGCAAATTATTTTGGTTCAATCAGATTAGATTTGCTTAGTTATCAATGGTTTCGAAAACAATTTGGTTTTAGGGAAAGTGCAATACTTAGAGGTCGTGATATAATACCAAATCTGTTAATTTTACGGTTAGATAGGGATAAAGGCCCAGCCACACCGCTTGCGTGACGTGCAAGTGCACGTGCGCGTTCGCTTTCCACTGCATTGTATAATGACATGTCGTAACGTGCATGTCGGCGCGGAGCTGCCCGGCCGGGGCGACTCCGCGTCGGGAGAGTTAGATATCACAGGATTTCAAATAAAATAGCACTTCAGCATACACAACACTCTATAATGCCACTTAATCAATATAGAATTACAATAGCTTTGAACAAAACTCTATAATTCGACACCTTTAACACTCGCGTAAAATGTATTTTAATTAAAAGCAATTCAGAGTAACTTTCGGTACAAGTTACAGGACCGTAATGGCGGCGGCAGTGAAAAAACCATAACAAATTTCCCGCCATCGTAAGGTCAACCTCTGATTTGCAGAAAGTCAAAACAAAGTCCCATTAGTTATTGCTCTATAGATTAAAGAACATAAAATTCACACAAAAATATTTTATAACGAAGAAATATTAAAATTGATTAATTATAACGTTCTATTACAAATTATGTCAATGCCTTATCTCTAATTTGTTAATTAAAATGCAAGATGATAACAATTCTTATGAAAAGTTTCCTAGAGGAATTAGCTGTCAAATATCTGATTTTAAAAGAGCTTTACTAACAACATTGATATTAAATAAACTCAAAGGTTATTTACTTATAATTAAAGTAAATATGAATTTTAATGTCTTTATAGGCAACATTTTTAAATAAACATAACATGTAATGAAACATTTGTTTTGTTAGATTTAGTTTTAATTTAAGCCGCGTGGTGGCGCCAGTGCGCGCGCCCATATGCACGTCACGCAAGCGGTGTGGCTGGGTCTTAAGACAATCCGTGAAATAACTAGCATGAGGCATTCCATCTTACTCGTCCGGGTTGTCAACGCATTGCTGTCTTGAGATTACAGATGTCTATAGACGATAAAGCCCAGCACGTCACGCAAGCGGTGTGGCTGGGTCTTAAGACAATCCGTGAAATAACTAGCATGAGGCATTCCATCTTACTCGTCCGGGTTGTCAACGCATTGCTGTCTTGAGATTACAGATGTGTATAGACGATAAAGCCCACTTACCATGAGGGGCTTGTAAACTCGTTTGCCTTAAAAATACTACAAAATACAACAATAACAAAACAACATTATATATCTTCTTCAACTAAGAAAAACCTTTTAGAGAGCGTCGTGAAAAAAATTAGAAAGATAACTTGGCATGCAGCCATGATATTTGCTTTATGCCTAACGTCCTCCAAATCTGAAGATGCTGTAGTTTTATACATTGCAGATGTGTAGCAAATTGCGTTGCTTACGACATTTTGAATGCTGTTATAAATTAATTTGATTGATATTTTCTTTATTATAGGTATGACTCGTATATGTAGAACCACAAATCTTTGATTTTCACGTCTACAATTTTTCTGTAGGTACACTTACCTTAACCTAAACCTACACCTTATTCATAAACGCACAATAAACCTACTTTAATTAAAGTAGTCTTTGTCCCTTACCTGAGTCGATCTAAAATGATCTCTATGACATCAAATGACCTTCTGCTGGAGTTTCTTGCGGCGCTTCTTCTCCGCAATGACGCTCTTGTCCGAAGCGCTAGATTCACTCCATATTACCGACGTGTAAAGGAGCCCTCATGTGGCCAATTTACTGAATAAATATTTTGAATTTTGAAATTTTGAACCATATTTCTTAATTATCAAACACTATAATTAGTTAAAGTAGGGTACTCTTTGTCCCGTTCTGTTTTATTCGAATGTCACAATGACAGATAACGACAGAGCATATTTCAAGCATAATTTAGCTATTACGCGCTTATGATATTAGAGGGTTAAATTATACCTGATGTCCGTGAGGATGATCCCGGTGTCAGCTCTGAGGGCTCAGACAAGATGCACTACGCTAACTAACGTTTCTATTCGATTCGTTTTTAAACCAATCGCGTCACTGGTAGACCACGTGACTTTTCGTATCACGTCATCTTCCAGTGACGCGATTGGTTTAAAAACGAATCGAATAGAAACGTTAGGTAGCGTAGTGCATCTTGTCTGAGCCCTCAGGTCATATAAAAAAGTAAACTTGTTTCTTTAACTTGTTACTTCTGTAGAAGGAAGTTGAATGCAGAGCTGACTACCAACCTCCAGTAGTGGAGAGGAATTTGAAGAAGAGTAATTTAAATAACTGATCGCGTCTTTTTATATGTATGCCTCGCAGAAATCCTGTTATTCATAAACTGCAATAGTTAAAGTGTTCTTAAGGTACTTATCCTTTGTCCTTATCTGTCATTCTGACATTCGAATAAAACAGTACGGGACAAAGAGAACCTACTATAACTAATTATAGTGTTTGATTATTACGAAATAGGGTTCAAAATTTCGAAATTCAAAATATTTATTCAGTAAATTGGACACATGAGGGCTCCTTTACACGTCGGTAATATGGAGTGAATCTACTAGCACTTCGTTCAAGACCGTCATTGCGTAGAAGAAGCGCCGCAAGAAACTCAGAAGGTCATTTGTTGTCATAGAGATCATTTTAGGTCGACTCAGGTATAGTGCAAATACGAGTAGGTCGCTGAGAATATCGACAAATGCAAATGTCTTAGAGTGTATCCATTTACCGAAAGCTATTTTCCGGTGAAGTCATTACGGAACCTAGTGTAGGCTAGGTTAGTCACAATTGCCACATTTTTTTTGACACCTGTGGCGACATGCCTTTCGGTGAAATTAAAATTCTACGTAGTTATATATTCGCAGTAACTGAAACTGTTAGGCTTATAAACGCAACAGTCATCTATACACGTTTACATATATTATACATACATACTCGTACATATACGACACGACGATTTTTTTACTGCGGATGCTGCGGCTATTTGTCCGTGTGTGTGTGTGTGTGTGTGTGTGTGTGTGTGTGTGTGTGTGTGTGTTCGTGTGTGTGTGTGTGTGTTCGTGTGTGTGTGTGTGTGTGTTTGTATGTGTGTGTGTGTGTGTGTGTATGTGTGTTTGTGATTGTCTGAGGCACCGTAGCTCTTAAACGAGTGAACCGATTTGGATGCGGTTTCTTTTATTTGAAAGCAGGTTTTGTAGCGGTGGTTTTAAGCTGGGTTTCATGAAAATCGGTTGTGCCGTTTAAGAGATATCCGCTGAAAGATGTGGTCACCATTTTATCTATCCAATAAAGTATTTGCATTATGTTTCGCATAAGCCATAACGTCGGTTATACTCCAATATCATGTAACTAACAACTTCAATGAGTTGCAAAATGTACCTTATTGATTACGTGCTAAGGTGTATTTTGCACCTTTTTTTATTTGCTAGTAACGTGGAATTGCCGTATCACCAACTACAAGGCATAGGTACAAATAGGTACCGTTTCCGCATTAGGGAATTCAAATAACCGGTTATAACCTGTTTTAACCGGTTATTTTCATACAAAATCGTCTAATAACCGGTCAAATTTCATTCCCTAATCCGCATGCAGTTAGCGGCATGGATCACATTAAAATATAACTATCTAGCGGACATGGAAAGACTTTCTGCAACCAAGAACGGAGGCCTTAATTAAAAGTGCCAAAGCCTGCCAAGTTTCTGGCAGAACCGGACAGAAATATGCAAATACTGTAACGTATATACTTGGCTTAACTTGGTTTTGACACCGTAATCCTACTAATATTATGAATGCGAAAGTTTTTGTGTGTGGTAGTTTGTTACTCCTTCACGCTGCAACAGCTGGACGGATTTGGATGAAATTTGGAATGGAGATAGTTTATACCCTGGATTAACACATAGGCTACTTTTTATCTCGGAGAATTGGTCCGTTCCCGAAGGAACAGCGATAAATTACTACGCCGACGAAGTCGCGGTCATGAGCTATTAGTAATTAATACGGCCTAGATGTTCGTTAGTGTTTATTATCATGAACATGCCTCAAACGTGATATTATGCACCTCTATTTTACGCGGTAAAACCATATCGCTTATGTCATATCACCGTCACTGTTGCAATAGTTCTTATTTACTTGATAGTAGTGGATGGCGGCCGAGTTAAAAACAATACCGTAATATATCAAAGGCGATATGGTTTTATCTAGTAGAATACAGGCCCTGTGGGTGTCCTGTCAAGGACTTTCTAATTCTAATTTTAATCAATGGCTTTCACTTCTGTTAAGGTGTATTTCGCCAATGTCAAGTTATTTATAGACACTCCCATGGACTTATTAGAGAAATAAGTCCATGGATATCACTCGCGAAGACAATTGTTCGGTAAAAGAGTATTTTCTCTAATGGACTAAACAGAAGCACATGGGGTTAGCGCCACGCGCTTCTGTCAAGTCCGTCAAGGCCTTTAATTGTTATGCCACTATGAAACCCTGTCATAATGACAGCGTCAAACCACGTGACAGAAATTACGCTTAAATGCATGATTAACGTTATGCGACAGAGTTTCATGGTGGCATAAAAATTAAAGTCCTTCACTGTACAGAATAAATAAATAAAATAAATAAATATCAGGGGACAATATCACACCAATTGACCTAGTCCCAAACTAAGCTCTAGGCTTGTACTATTGGTACTAGACAACGATATAAATACTTATGTAGATAAATAAATACTTAAATAAACAGAAAACATCCAAGACTTAGAAGCAGACACTCATGCTCACTCACACACAAATATTTACCCATACCGGGAATCGAACCCGGGACCGCTAGGCTACCGCGTCGTAGGCTACAGACTTACAGAGGCCTAATCTCGATTCAACACGCCAATATTAGATATGCCAAGGTTTTATTATAGCAATTTTGCCTTTGTAACCTACTGCGGACCTGATTTCCATTTTCCGGATTATATATCGCAGAGTAACACTGTAATTAAGACACGCCCACGCCTGGAAAATTACTAGCAGCTGAGCCTGAATATGTTAATACTAACGCTCTACTGTTTTAGTGCTATTTTGTAGGAAGTCATGGAGTGCCGGCTTTTAATATGTTAATGTATTACCCTGATACACTGGTTTTTCAGTGACAAAGAGTTGATATCGGATGCATTTTGTTAGGAAGTCAATGTTCGGGGTCTAGTGCTATCGTGTGAGGAGCCTGGTAGGGTGAAACTGCTAGGCTTTGGTTAAAAAATGTTTTGTTAAGCGTGGTTGCTCGTCTAACATAATTATATGGTTAGGTTAGTTTTTACCCGACTGCCGAAGGACGATGGTAATGTGTTTATCAGCCTATATATGTATTGTTCCTTTATGGCGCTCTACAAACTTAACGTGTCGATCGATTTTGATGATTCTTATGTCAATCGATTTGTCTTTATCTCGTGAGTGTTACTAAGGATATGACAGTAATTAAAATGAAATATGGTGGCAACTAGACGCCATATTGTAACAAATAAAAAAATAAAGTCGACAAGTGGGGTATCATTGAATAGGTATTTAAAAAACATTTTTAGCTTTTACATCATTTTTTATTTTAAAAGACCATTTAGGATTTATAACGATTTCAAGTTGGTTAGCAACAACAGTCGGGTTTTTTAAAGCTTGCTTTTTGTTGTTATAAAAGTCAAGATCTCTGACAGCATCCTTGAGAATGCTAAGAAGGACCAGGGTCAACGTTATGTTTTCTGTTCGCTTTATAATTTTTTCTATTGTTCTGTGTGCGTTGAATAAATATTTGTCTTTTTTTAATAGTCCTATCTAGTCCTATCTATTACCTGTGTATTGTGTCATAGAACTGATACGAGGATATATATTTACAATGGGTACCTATTATTTTATCAAAATACCTTTCAACGAATCTATCATGTTCATTAGGTACGCAGAATTTCAAGGAAAGGATTGTCATTTTATTACACCTACAGACCTACTTTTTGATTTCTGTTTCACCTTAAGGTTGACTGGTAGAGAATGCTTGTAGCATTAAGTTTGCAAAATTTAACGCTAGCTCGCCATAGACCATTCCATATCTTCGTCCCCAGGAGTCGTGCCACAACTCATTGAATTCTACAATATTGCAGAACTATGATTATAGTATAGGCAAAAAACAAGATGCCGTAGAAAGACATAGAGCTGGAGGGACGCAAAAATTTGGGTTACCATGACTATATTATGCTTTACGACGTATCAAAAAACCATAACAACCGGAACTTTTTTAGGGTACTGAAACAACAATTTACTAAATTTAAGACGATTTTTTTTGTATGGACTGCACCTTTTCCGGTATAGCGTACTTCCGGTTCAAATTACGGAATGGCGACAGGCAGATCCGTATTCTGCAGGGTCAAAACCCTCTGATAACGTTGTCACCCCAACTCTTACATGAATTGCCGCTTGCATTCTAATTCTTCAAAAATGGTCCTAGACTATTATGGCAGCCGAGTTAAAAACAATACGTTAACATCTCAGAAGTAATATAGTTTTACTTAGTAGAATATAGCCTAGCTGTCCAGACGATCATCTCACACGACAGCAGTTTATTACGGCATCATTTTACATCTTGATCATGTCTCCAGGAGTCTGTGAAAACCTTCCACCTGCTGCTGAACGAGACCTCCCGCCGACTCCAGGGCCTGACGAAGCGCCTGGGCACCTGCGTCGACAAGTCCCGGCCGTACCACGAGGCGGTGGCTGCCGCAGCGGCCGCGCGCACTGATTGCCAGAAGGCAGCTGTGCAGTTCCAGAGGGCTAGCGGTGAGTAGAGATCAGGGCTGCCACCCGTACTTTATTATAAAGTATTGTACTCTATTTTAGCTTCCCGTACGTTATATTTTACGCAACACATAAGTACGGCAAAGTACTTTATTTATGACATTCGGTTTTTAATGGATATTTTTTTTCTAATAATTAATAAATTTAAACGAAATTGTACCTTAATGAAACCGTCAAAAACCCTTGACATAAACTTTGTTTTGCCATGTTTGAACGCGATTGATAGGTGCTTTTATCGTTGCCAAAAACGGTGTTAGAAAGCAAGGTCTGATCAGTGATAACTTGATAAGAAATATGTATTTAAAAGTAATTCAAAAAATACTTTGCATTTATGCTGCGTACTTTATTTTTCTTCCTCTTTTGGTAAGTAATACTTTATTCTGTTAAAAAAAAGGTGGCAACCCTAGTTGAGATTGATGATTATATACACGAGGAATTGCAGGAGTGAAGAGAAAAAATGAAAACAATTGTTCCACTTTGAAGTCGATTGTGATTGCGAGTGCGTTAGGCAATAGGCCAGAAGGTATAGGTACGAGTAATCTTGGAAGGTTGCAGTGATGTTAACACATAGCCAATGCCCTGTTTCGCTTATTTTCACTAGTTACGCAATTGAATAAGCTAGAACAAAAGCTGAAGAATAGAACAGTATTTTTTATTCAATAACTATCGCCCCGCCTTCACTTCAGCCCGGTTTATACAAATAAAAACTTGTTGATAATTCTGTACCCACATTTTGCACAATTAGGCTAAGATGTTTATTAGTGTATTAGTGACAGGTTGCAATCCCATCGTGAACCGCTTGTAGTCACTATTAGGCGATGGGCTTGCAACCTGTCACTAATACACTGATAAACATCTTAGCCTTATTGTGCAAAATGTGGTTACAGAATTATCAACAAGTTTTTAGAGTTGTTGGTAATTCTGTAGCTCTGTCTACCCCACTCTGGGAGTGAAGGCGTGAGTTTCTGTATGTGTATGTGTATTATTCCGGTTCACTAATGTTTGACCAAAAAACGTTTCACCAAATGATTCATTTCACAAACATATATCATTTGACAAACCGCTTTTTTTTCCGAAACTGTAAATATTTCAGGATTTTTAAAAAACAAACCTAACCTAACCAATAGGGTTCTGCACGATGGTCCTGAAATAAATCCTGAAATATTTACAGTTTCGGAAAAAATTGCGGTTTGTGAAATGAATCATTTGGTGAAATGATTTTTGGTCAAACGACAGGACCCCACTACAAGCCTTTATTCCTTTAATAATATTTTCAAATGGTGAAAGAATACGAATAGGTTTCGAAGAACGCCTGTTGGATAGGTCCAAACTCACAAAATTCGCACTGGCTCTTAATAATATCAGTATAAACACAATCATCGAGAGATAAATTAACTGCTGAAGTTGGAATTCGACCCCCAGGACCTCGCTCAAACCGTAGAAACAAAGGTAGAGAAAAAATCGGCCAAGTGCCAGTCGGATTAAAGTACCGAAGCACACCGAAGGTTCCGCGCCTACGTCTTATTTGTATAAAATACTAGAAACCTTGTAAAGGGCTGCTGTTGACATTTCTTTTAGAAAGCACACGACACGGACCATATCTACAGCTCTTTTAGTAAAAAGTGTAAATGTGATTTGTTTTTTTTTTGGTCGAATATTTTTCCAAGCGCAATACAAATATCTATTCTAAATATCTTAAGAGCTTTTATGTGATACCTTTCATTATTGGATTAAGCAAGATTTTTAATACTTTCTAATTTCTAATGATGAGGCCTTGACCACTAAAAAATAAATGTTTTGTCCTTATCTGTCATTGTGACATTTGAATTTGACAGATAGGCGCTGGCCGCGCGTCTTTTTTAAATTATATAGAAAAGACGGGGCGCGGGCGCGTCGCCGTCGCGCCCTATTCAGAAATGGAGGTGAAGGTGTGATTTTCGGCATTCAACCGTCTGGTATTGACACAAACGGTTCACTAATGTTTTACCAAATAATCATTTGACAAACTATACCATTTTACTAACTTTCAATTCGCAAAGACGTACTTCCCAAATGATGATTTGGTAAATAGTCAGGATACCGACACAAAAAACATGTCTTCTTCTGAAGATGAAGATGTGCTAGCGCTCGTGCATCTTGCTAATATGCAGAAGAGGGATAGATGTTACTGGGTACATTCGGTATGTTAAACCAAAGACTACAGATTCATTAAAGGGTCTCTTCTGTCTGGCCCGCGCCATAAGGACCAAACATTGTATAGCTATACGACTGTTACTCAACGTTTATTAGTAAGGGGGTAAATCTATTCCAAAATTCAGCCCGATCCGATAGCTTCAGTCATTTCAGAGACAAAAGGGTCTTAACAGGAAGTCGGACAACAAAGTCATCTTATAATTGCGGGTTTCTTCAGAATTTGGTAGGGGATCTTAAAATCAATTTACATTTAATTTATTGGCAGCATCTTTTGTTAGCCTTACCATTAACATACCGTCGGTCAAACTGCTAAACCGCGGAAGTAACAAATTTAATCACGAGTAAAATGCACCTTAGTAATTAAGTTACCAAGGTGCATTTTGTTTAGCACTATCACCAACTCATCACCATTCTCTTATCAGTAGCTGAACTTGAGCGCCCAAGGTCCCGAGGGGCTTGCTCTTCACGCTTGGAGAGGAAGCGGAAACGCGGCGTAACCGGCCGGGTCACGGTCGCCGGTTACCGTTACGTACCGATTTTAAATATTTCGGCTGGTGAATATTTTATGGCCACGAGAACCCTTTTAGGATGTTTGATGTTTGTATTCGCTGGTTTATTTTTACGATGCTTTTAGCTGTACATTTTAAATGTGCATTGACTTTTAACTAGCTATAAGCGCCCGATGTAATGACAATTGATCGGAATAGGTAGAGTATATTTACGTAAAGTTCGCAAAAAGCCATAATATAGAGTGGGTACAACAGGGTGACATATTAATTAGGTAAATATACTCCACCTACTTACTTAGATATAAGGAATGAGTTACAGAGGGCCCTGCCAAGATGCACTACGCTAACTAGCGTTTCTATTCGATTCGTTTTTAAACCAATCGCGTCACTGGTAGACCACGTGACTTTTCGTATCACGTCATCTAGCAGTGACGCGATTGGTTTAAAAACGAATCGAATAGAAACGTTAGTTAGCATAGTGCATCTTGGCAGGGCCCTTTTATCACAAAGTAACATAAAATATCCCATACACCGTGAGTAAATATTACGTATATTTAGCATTAATAATACCGGAAATCCGGAATTCAATAAAAATAAATTAATACTTCACCCGGTTGTAACCACTCTATATTATGTCCTTTGCGAACTTTTTTAATGAAACCTAGCTAACAACCAAGGCTCGGAACAACGCCCGTCATTTTGAAAACATCACCCTGTTCCGTACAGCAGAGACTTCCTTATGACGTAACGATATTATATTTTATATTGTTTACTCATTAATTAATTAATTAATTTTTGTTTTTCTATATTTGTTACTTAGATATTATTATTTTGTTATCTCTATTTTTCTTTTATCTTGGTGTGTGTTCTCAATAAATTAAAGTGAGAGGTGCCTTGGTCTACACTGTAAGCCTCTTATTGACTCTGTAAATAATAAATAAATAAATAAATAAATTAACACGTTTACAAAAAAAATCTAGTTCATGTAGTTTAACCCATTTATCGATAAATTATCAATGCCAATTAAATATGCCCCAATGGAGTCCGTAGACTGTGAACTAACGTTTTCGACTTATAAATTTGGGTGAATTTATTTTAAGTCGTTATGGACCCACTAGTGAAAATTTGGAAAAAAAATCGTCATTATTTTTGATTGGCGAAAGTGATTTTTGCCCATAACCATTCCGGTGCCGTTCATTAATCAAATTGTCGCTGAATAAATATACTAAATTATGGTATAATAAATCTATAAAATACCTAATAACATTTTTTAGTCTGTCTAATGAAAGCTGAACCTGGGAAAAAGCGGCAAATTCAAAAAATCTTGATATGGTATTACCGATCAATGAAGGAATAAACGATATTGATACTTTTATTATTTTATTTATTTTGGTGGGCACAAAGGAAGAGGAAACGCGTACTATATTTTCATATATATTATTACGAGCGCTATATTTTGATGAAAAGCACTTTAGGTAAAATACGATGACAGTGACTGGAGCACATTTGGTTTTTCGAAATATATTTGACATGAAAATATAGTGATCTGCACGTGTAGCACAAGTTGTATTTTCTCGCTTGTCGCTCTGTGCGTCTCTATCGTAACATACTAGATAGTAAGGGAGATCCGAGCGACAAACAAGTCACGAGCAACTTGTGCTAGTCGTGCTGTTGATAGATTTCATTGATACGAGAGGTTTTCGTCTGTGTCGCACACAGCATAATAAAACAATGATGATGAGGAATATTATATTCAACCTTTTTAATAAAGTAATTAGAGGTAACATTATTCTCATCACCCTTACACCTCTATCTAACGACAATTATATCTTGGAGAAGAAGCGCCGCAAGAAACTCCAGCAGATCATTTTTTCCAATCATAAAATACAATTATTCTTAAAAGTAACATTACAAGGTAGTAAAGTAATTAATAATTATTTCTAACAACACAAACTTAGTCGTTACAAATGTACGCTCAATAACATTGAGTAAATTAAAAATAGTGACTAGGAGAACAACATGACGAGGTCTCTACGTCAGGAACGATAACTAAAATAACTAACTGGAAAACAGGTTCTTGCAAGCGTGAACAGACAGGACCCCACTGACAACACCCGTTCACGAGTATGACGCTGATCTCAGCCATCGCCTCCTCAACCATGTGTTTGAAAAGAATAATTAATGAGGGCTAATAAAACAACGGAATCTTTAGCACTCCTGGTATGAAGCGACCTCATCCAGCCACGGTTTCTAACTTGGATAACTTTGATGTTAAAACTATCCGTAATAAAGTCTATGAGTTTTATGTTGTAAAAAAGCAAATTCCGACTCAGAACACTTCTGGCAAATTTGAAAGAAAATATGGGTTTTACAGGCTCCAGATAGACTCTACGTAAAATACTGATGAGCAATGGTTTTGAATAAAAAATAAAATAAAAAAAACGTTCAGTGCTCATAGAACGATATGACATTGCAGTCTTGCGACAATGATCTTGAGAACCAAAGCCACGAAACGTGCCAAAAATAAGCCAATTATATATCTTGATGAAACCTATCTTCATCAAAATTACAAGCCAAAAAGATCATGGCCGTGGACCGTCGACATCTGGTTTAATAGAAAATATTTCCTCCGCAAAAAGACTTATCATCATTCATGCTGGTTCCGTAAATGGATTTGTGCACATGCAATGTTGACATTTAGCACTAAGTCTACAAAGGCAGATTAACACCATTACATGAATACTACAAATTTTAACAGGTATTTACGAGAGAAATTGATACCAAATTTATTTGAACCCAGTGTGATTGTGTTTGACAATGCAGGTTATCATGCGGTACAAATTAATAAGCCCCTAAGCACAAACACACGCGAAGCTGAAATACAAGCCTGGATCCGTGCTAAGTCTGTGAATTTTGATGAAAGTTTATACAGAGAAGAACTTTTTGTTTTAGTGAATCAGCACAAAACAAAGCCAATTTATGAGGCAGATAAAATTCCTAAAGCTAGTGGTCATGACATGAAGTGCTCACACTCTCACCTTACCAATGCGATCTAAACCAGATCAAGCTCATTTGGAATACTGTAAAACGAAAAGTGGGTAGCAAAAATATAGGTAAATCGGCGTCAGAATTTGAAAAAAATCTAAAGGAATCCTTTGATGTAATGCATGGAAGAAGATGACAGACCATGACCTATGTCGAAAACCAATACAAGGAAAAGGATGGAATTACTAATCAATTGGAAAGCTTCATAATAAGTGTATGTGATGGTGAACCTTCCAGTAGTTCCAGTTCAGATGATACCCTAAGACTCTAGGAACTGTAATTAAAATCAGATTCTAAATACTCTATTTCTAATGATTCATCTGAACTAGTGCTGTCATCATCACGGACACTTATAATGAATGATTCTAGTTCTTTGTAGTGTCCGTAAGGTATATAAATCATTTGCTGGTCAATGCATTCATTTCTATAATAAATTACCTGACGAAGTTTTAAAGTTATCATTTCCAGCACTTAAAAATTACTTGAAAAAGTCGTTGATGTCGAAAGCTTATTATAGGGTCGAGGACTATCTAACAGATAAAAATGCTTGGCCTAAATTAAACACCTAAATAACTTAGTAATAGCTTAGTCAGGAAAATATCTAAACATTGTAGGTATAATTATTGTCTAGGGGACACGGTTTCTGTAGGAGAATGTATCAAAACTATGTGGTTGTTTTGCACCGTCATGGGTAAGTATTATGTATACTATTATTATTACAATTTAAGAGTTCATCTGAACATACTGAGTTTTGACACATTTTCCTGCTCAACTACGCATGATATATATATTTTAATGTTAAATTCATTGTTTTATATAATGCTAGGTTAAGTTCTATAATTGTATAAGTAATTTTAAAAAAAAACGACTGACTGTTGAGTTTCTTGCGGCTTTTCTTCTCAGCAGTGGTCTCTTGCGAAGCGCTGGTAGATTTTTGACGTGTAAAAGTGCCCGTGCGGCCTACTTACTGAATAAACATCTTTTATCTTTTTTTATCTTTATCTTTAGTTATTCCATCCCTGGTTTTGTACTGAGCTTCAATATTAAGCACATGATTAGTCATTTTCTTCCAATGCTCCGGTGTTATGCTGTCAAAAGACTCTTTAATAATTTTTTCAATTTCAGCTGCTGATACGCCAACATTTCTACTCGCGACTTTTCTCTTCGCCGAACTCCAGATTAGCTCAATGGGGTTAAGGTCGCAATGGTAGGGCGGGTCTTAAAACCTCATGACCGTGCTCCCTTAGAATTTCATCGGCTTCATAGATTGGGTCTGCTTTGTGTTTATGTGCCAAGACAAGAAGTTCTGGTACAGTATAATATTCTTCAAAATCAATTTGTTTAGAACGCAGCCACTCTTTTATTTCGGCTTTGCGGGTGTTGGTATTTGGTAGCTTATTAATTTGCACCGTGTGATAGCTAGCATTGTCCATGACAATGACACTTGGTTCACTCAAGTTGGGAATAAGCTTCTCACGTAACCACTTATTGAAATTTGTGGCGTTCATGTCATGGTGATAGTCTGCTTTGATTGATTTTGTGCTAAACGTTAATAAAGCATTAGGCACAAAACCATCTTCTGATCCAGCGTGAACAATAATAAATCGTTTTCCAGCTGAGATATTGCCAACTACACCTTGGGTGGAAGGCCCCTGCCACGACTTTTTTGTTTTGTAGGTCTGGTGAACGTAAGTCTCATCCAGGTATATTATTTTTTTACCTTCAGCACGTTTTGATGCAATAGTCCTTAGGTAGCGGTGTCGCCAAGCTGCTATGTCAAAACGCTCAATAAGTATCGAACGTTGTTCAGTATTTTGTTTAAATTCGTATCCATTTGCCACTTTTATTCGGCGTAAAGTCTCAAGGCATCCGGTAAAACCGATGCTTTCTCTCAACTCTGCCAATAAGCATCTGAGTGTAGGCACTTGTTTTTTTACAATATAAAATTCATTTATTTTATTTCGGATAGCTTGGATGTCAAAGCTATCCAAATTAGACACCGTGGCCTTGTGAGGTCGCTTTTTTCCGGGAGTACTAAAGACACCGTTGTTTAATTTTCCCTCATTACTTATTCTTTTTAAAGATGAAACACTGATATCTGTAAGAAGAAAGAAAGTGTTAAATAAACAGAACACCATTTAGAAATACATTGTGTGGTTGCGCAGTACAGCCCCATTGTACAGTCCGACAGCCCTAAAAACATTTGGGTTTAGGTGAAATGAAATTGCATCGGTGAGGTTCTAATCGCAACGGTTTAAGAACAAGGAAGACTCATATAACCCGAACATCTTTTATATCTGGCCGATCAAAAATGACATTAAATAAATAGATAAGGTACTAAAGTGTACACATATTTATGAAATCGACTGTACAGTGTACATTTGGTTCATAAACAACAAAATGCTGTTTGCTCCGCACACAGAAAATACATATCAAATAATATGTTTATGATATCTTTTAACTAAACACCTCCTTATTGTTTTATTGAAACTATGAGTGTCAGTTACATTAATCATCTGTCTATTAAATTAATTTAATAAAATTGTGAATGCTAAGAGATTCAACATGATATAGGGACAGACAATAGGTACCTACACCTATTATATAGGGAAAGACAATGATAATTTTAGTAATTACCGGTCATTGAAGATACTTCTTCCAAATATTTCGTCTGAGTCTGGCAGGCTAACTCAGTTTCCTCAACCTCTTTCAGCTGCTTTACGTTTTCCAGCACACTTTTGTCAACGTGCACGTCCAGGTTTTCTGAAACGAATTTAATTTCGTTTAATTTCTTAATCTCATCGTATAATAGACAGAAAAAGGTAAATTAAACTTAGGATTGCACATAGAGAAATAAGAAGTATCAAAATGAACATGCCGTACTAAAGCCGTACTAACCTATAAATTTGGTCACCGTAACTAAACAATTAATTTTTTGCATCAATAATGCTTTTCTTTCTTCTTGTTTTTCTTTGTACTTCTGTATAATAGTATACAGAATCTCCCGGACACCGCCTCTTATCGTCGACGGCATGATTACTCCGTATTTTTATCAATTTAGATCTCGAATTGACAAGTTTCTAACAACAACAAAGTCCAAACGACAAATTAAATAGTGTTGCCAGACTCGTCAGCCAAGAAAAATCCAGGTTCAGCTTTCATTAGACAGACTCTAACATCATAAGGAAGTCTCTGCTGTACGGAACAGGGTTAAGTTTTCAAAATGACGGGCGTTTTTTCGAGTCTTGCTAAGAATTATCCCCATTAAACTAGATTTCGTTGATAAAAACCGCCTTCGAATCGGTGCATCCGTTTGGGAGCTACGATGCTGCAGACAAACACAGATAAACAGATACACACTTTATGACACCGCTCTTTTTGTCGAGTGTTGAAAAAAACGTATCCAAATCCTTTCGTAGTTTAGAAGAAGTAAGAGAACACACAAACAGGCGGATAGCGATTCGACTTTGTTTTATTATGTTTAGAGATGTTACTCGTCGTAAGCATTCTGCCGGTAACACAACTCGCTATCTATAGGTTGAATGTTAATGAGAGAACAATACGTTATTCTCACAACACTCGTAATACTGATCTTGTAATGAATATTTCAACACAATGGTGCTGATCGAGTAATCGATTGACACAGTTTGGTGCGACCTAGAGATATCGACTATAATCGAGTCTATTAATAGAGAGTAATCGATTTGGTATCAAGTCGATTATGTGCGAAATGTAGTCTATTATCTTCTGGTATTTGTTCGTTTTGTTATATCATTGTAGGCCATTAATCACTTATACTAAGGGTACGTTTAGTTTAGGTATTGTATGGCGAAGAATCACGTAATATTAGTTAGTTACTTATTTTATTATGATGGCCTTGTCCGAAGCGCTGGTAGATTCACTCTATATTACCGACGTTTAAAAGAGCCCTCATGTGGCCTATTTGCTGAATAAATATTATGATTTTGATGTTTTAATCTATGGTCGGTTTGGTTGTTTAAAGAAAGCGTGTAGCTTTACTCTAAGGCAGCGATTTCCAAAGTGTGTGGAAATGTCTACAGGGTTCCGCGAAATCGATCACAAAAACTATAGCCAAGAAAATACTCGCATGTAGACAAGTACCTATTTTATGTGGGGTTCTATAAATTAAGAGGAATTTGGTAAGTGTTCCGTTACTTCAAAAGTTTGGGAACCCCTGCTGCTATAATTAACATATTGTATAGACGAAAATATGAAAAATGCAGTCAGGTTCTCAAAGCTTGCCTTTTTTATAATAGCAATGGCAAAAAGAGCGTAACCTCCCGGGCTTTTTGGTCACTTTATTCTGCTATGTACTACTACCGTACGATATGCGGCCGCGCACGCCCGATCTGAACGCTGAAAGCCGCTTGATAAGCGTCTTCCTGTTGTAGATTGAGCCGCATTCCGCGCTGAACGTGGTATTTTTATTGATCACGTTATGTATTTTAGGTATACTCACCAATTGGTTTAACTACCTACCTACTTCGGCTAGGCATGTAAGGTCCGGGACGTTTATTTGTGACCCATTTCAACAAAATATGCTTGAAGTCGTCAATGACATTAGAGATGCCAAGTCATATGTTCTAACAGGAAATTCAACCTTATTGTTGTAGAATATCAGATTGACTTTGGACCTAAGGTGGGTACCAAATTTAAGTCTTTGGCTGCACATTGAAGTAACTGGTTTTTTCTGCATTTCCTTGGCTATAAGCAGACCTAGGAATATACGGGGCAAAGTTAAATGACAGCTAGGGATTGCTTATATCGATAAACTCAATTATCGATGCTTTTCCTATATACTAGTTAGTTATCGCTCCAAGTTTTGTTTCTCAAAATATTTTTTTATTGAAAGTATGCAAATCAAACAAAATAGCAACATAATTCTGGTTATTCTTTATTTTAAAAGGATTTTTTAACCTTCACTCGTCATCATCATATTTATTAACTCCTAACAAATTCTGTTCGTTTATTTTAACAATAGTAAATGGGACAGTCATTCTGAAATACACAATAGGGAAAAATAATATGATGATGATGAGTGAAGGTTAATGAAAAAATAAAGAATAACCGCATTTATGTTGCTATTTTGTTTCATTTGCATAGGTACTTTCAATAAAATTTTATTTTGACAAACAAAACTTGGAATGATCACTAGTATATGGAAAAAGCATCGATAATAGAGTTTATCGATATAGGTAATCCCTAGCTGTCATTTAATTTTGCTCCGTATATTCCTAGGTCTGGGTATAAGACTATCTATCGCTTGTGCGTTGTTGGGCGCTCAGACTAACTCTCTAGGTACCTAAGCCTAGTTAGTAATGACCTGAGATCGGACAATTTGGCGTCATTACTCGCCATAATGGGGACATGACTCCAAAGATTTAAATATAATAATTAACTTAAATTAATTGATACATACCTGAACTTTAATTTCTATCCTATGCAGGATAGTAATAAATAAATAGCCAACTGTAACATAACTTGTATGTGAAAACTAGCCAAGTCAAATTTTAACTTCACTAAGTTACCTGCTTTGTGTAAATAATTCGAGTGTTCAAATTTAAGAAGTTATACTTTTAAATAGCAAACATTGTTGTAGCAGAAAAAGTAAGAAATTGTGTTTTTAATTTATTTTAGAATGTCGTATGTTCTTAATAAATAAATATCAGGATTATCTACGGAACTTGGCCCCCATTTAGATCTCAATTCTTTTGTCGGTGTCGTGTGTGTGTCGATAACCATACATCGCATATTCTTTAAATATTGAACTTGGCTCCTATTTTCACATTTTATCTTTTTGATGGGATATCATTCTTTTTTTTCACAAAGTAGGTAGGTATGCGTTTCTTTAAATAAATAAATAGGATTAATATCAAATAAATTAGCATCAATTAATATTCATTAATTCGCAACCCATGTAATACTAATAATTATTGAGTAGGTAGTTCCGGTGAATCTGTGATCTTCATTCATCAACATCATTAGTTCTACTTCACCAAATGGTGGTTTTCAAGAGCAAATGCACGATTTACTATATGCTATACAAAATACCCAAATCGCTAAAGGTGTACCTAAAATATTTGAAGATTTCTCTAAAATTTATTGAGGACCCCATTATCAGATTCTGACCTGATGAAAGTGGGACCACTCCGGAAGTATGCCCTATCAAACCAAAAAAAGAATTTTCCAAATCGGTTAATAAATGACGGAGTTCTGAGGTAACTAGCATACATAACAATAATAATGTCACTTACTCACTATCCCGCATGACGAGAATCTCGTGAAGGCCGAGAAGGACAAGCTCAGCAAGTACCTTGACTTGGCTCACGAGGTGACCGCCATGTTGGATGTAGACTCGGCGATCATTGTTCCGATAGTTGTTTCGGCAAACGGTCTAATAGCAAAGAGTCTCGACCAACACCTCAAGAGACTCTCGCTAGATGGCTGGATCAAGGGCCAGATACAGAAGGCAGTACCTACTCCTCGACACGGCACGCATTGTGAGGAGGTTTCTCTCTCTGCAGCCCTAACCACCGGTAGCTTGAGCCCTGACCAGCTGCCGGCGGCACTCGTAGGTTAGGTTTTTTGTTTATTTTTTGTATTAGTATTGTTATTTTACTTTTATATTTAATACTTATTGTAAAAAACCTAATTTACAGAAAATTTAATAAATATCTAATAATAATAAAACTTAAAAAAACACTGTTCTCAGATTATTTTATTTGTATATATTATACAATTACCCATCTTGATGCCAAATTTCACCTTCCTAGGTCACCTGGAAGTGGGTTAGGTTTTTGATGATTAATCAGTCAGTCAGTGGTAAAAATGCCGATTTTTAGACGTTAATATCTCAATAACCGTTTCACCTTTTTTATGTAATTTAGGGTTCTAGTTGATCTAAAGGGTTTTAATACAAAACCAAACAGTTCATGATTTTATGATACATATATTTGGAGTTATTGAGGCTTTAAAACGGCTGCGCTCGCCAGTTCCTTTTGCGTGAACTTGGCTGGACACGCTGCCGCGTGTCTAGATAATACAAAGACGTGAGGAGTGGCCAATATTAGTCTACTTAAATTTGCTCCATTGAGATCCGTGGATTGCGAAAGGACCTTTTCACCTCATAAGTTTATTTTAGCCGTGAAAAGGAATGAACTAACCACGGCAAAATTATAAAAAAACACTGTTTATTTGCTTTAATAAATGTACACGATAACAATTCTTTGTATTATTTACTGTCTTGCAAAAGATTAATATTATTTTTAGGGTTAAGTAACCAATTAATGTAATTTAATTTGTTTTATTAAAATCTAAAATCTTGGAGCCATGTCCACATTATTGCGAGTAGCGACGCCCATTGGTCCGATCTCTGTTAATGACACAGGTATTGACTTTTTTTAAAGGAATTCCGAAAAAAAAAACATTAATTAATAACAATAATAATAATTAAAATTATAGTTTGTCTCAAAAGAAAACGAATATTAGTTTTAATTAGAGATGGGCCGACTACGGATTTTGCCGGCTGGCCAGTCGGCCCACGAATCGGTTTTCGATTAATCGGCCGACTAGTCGGCAATGCCGATCGTAGGTTTTTACTAAGTTCTTTAAGCTTCGTCCGTCGCGCTTTGTTACGTATATTGACCAGTTTTGTTTACGTTTTTTCTGCACGACAAAAAAAAACAATTAGGACCCTAATTATAGTATTAAAATGAACTACTTAGTGCTTTTTAAAACTATGTCGAATTGAAAATCGCGTGTGTGGACATTTTTGACGATATTTCCTATAGGCAATAAAGTGCCGAATATTCGGAGTTTTTGGCCGACTAGTCGCCGACTAATCACCCACTAGAAATGATGCCGAATTGTCGGCTTTACCGACTAGAAATGATGCCGAATAGTCAGCTTTATCGACTAATCGTCGACTAGTCGGCCCATCTCTAGTTTTAATCGTATTACTAATTAAATGGACAATCACACGTTCGCAATTAAAGATAAGAATAATCTCAAACCACACACTATTTATGATTTCGCGGACAATGCACTAAGTGTAAAAGTAAATATTTTTTTCAAGTGTCACTGATAATACCGACATGTGGCAAAGTATAAAAACTTTTTATCAGTAACTATGACCTTGTCTGGGTGTTTCTGATAATAGCATACCATTATAAACCCCTATGATATGAATTGTGTACTAGTTAGGTATCTACGCATTAACTGACAAGATAACTTTCACCGTGTGAGTAAAAAATCTGCTATTTTAAAATACCGCCAAGCAGCAGTGTTCGCGTTGCTGTGTTCCAGTGTGGAGATAAGACAACTAGTAAAATTACTTGCATAGAGGCTTTCCGTCTTAGTCCTTAGGGTTGGCAACTCATTTGCGGTCTTAGGATTTTAGTCTTGAGAATGCAATGTCTATGGGTTACCATCAGGTACCTTGCGCCCTCGTTTGCGTTCTCGGCTAAATGATAATAAATAAATAAATATATATTTATATTTATATATAATTATTTATTATCATTTAGCCATATTCGGCCACAGTGGCAAATATGCCGTTGACCGGAAAAAAACCAAGATTATTAAGAACCACTTTTTCTAATTCACACCTCGTAACGGATCGTGCTGACTCGCGCAGGCGCTGCCGTTTTCATTTGTTATCTACAGTTTCATGTTTTTTGAATGCGTTATTATTACACGTTCTCTTTTTCATCAGTCAATGACGAGTTAAGTCAAAAAGTTCACTTCTTTAAAAAGCCTTACACACTTGAAAAAATATGGGAAAGAAAGAAAAACTGAAGAAAAATGCGAGAAGGCAAAACTGAGTTCTTTCTAACACGCAGCTGTCCTTTATGATTGCCATAACTTCTTACCACTTATTTTGCAGCTAAAGAGCACAAGAGTGAGATTGTAATAATACTCGAGGGGGAGGCTGGGGGGCAGCTGCTCCCTCCCTAGGTTTCGTTTGCCTGTAGTACGGTTTGTATGTTGAGCAAAACAAGCGCGGAGACCCCTCGCTTGCGCTCCTTGAGAGCAGAACAGTAAAGTCGTTAAAGCAACCCATTTTTGACATTTCTGTGTTGTGTTGTTTTCAGAACTTCACGCAGCGGCGAAGGAGACGGTCACGCTAGCGGAGCAGCGGTTCGTCAGCAAGCAGGACGAGTGGCAGTTCGACAACAACTGGCAGGAGGTGCTCAACCATGCCATCATCAAGGTACGTCGTCAATCATTTAACTTTCGTCTTGTTAACTTGGATCTAACCATACCTAACGTTACGTTGATGGCAACCTGATGTACTGGTTATGGTTGACTACAATGGCCACAGTCGACGGCCCTTGGTCATTACACGAATGTTCGCACTTACCGGGGATGGAACACGTGACCGCCTAGCTTCGTCTGCGTGGCTAACCATGTCGTCAACGTATACTAGTCAATCTTCAGTCACTTCAGGCACGCAACGGCTTACAATTTTGACTTACAGGAAGCTTCCTCTAAAATAAGTGTCAATTAAGTCACTCGACACTTCAAATCGACAGCCATTATCGATTCAATGAAGTACAAACGTGAGTTTAACGTTAGGAAAACCACATATTTGGCAGACTGTGCCGACCTCGATAACGACTTGAGTGCTCGTGCAAATTTGATCGACCTTATTTATAAGCAAATAAGGGCTATCCCTTCACTGGTAACTCTGGTTGCACAAAGCACGTGAGTGTGTAAGAAATACGTATGTTTCAGGTCATGGACGCCGAGAAGAGGAAGGCGGAAAGCGGAAGGGAGCACCAGAAGAAAGCTGCAGCTTTCATAGCAGCTGAAAGAAAGGTATTGCGTCTTAGAATCAGCTAACGCTGCACAACATACTTAGACCCACACATACACGGTCTACAAATTTCGTTCGTAGCCCACCATGGATCTATGTCACATACTAGTTTAAATTGACATATTTTATTTTATTCGTGGTCTTGAAATCAAATCATTCCCTGGGTCCTCATTTCCTGTCTCTTATATTCACTTTTATTTTACTTATACCGTATAACTTTGCGTGCCCAGGTAACCCAACTCGAAGAGAACCTAAAACGAAACATAATCAAGTCCCGCCTCTACTTCGAAGAGAAGAAACTCTGCGACGAACAACTCCAGACACAGAACGCAAAGATCGAGAAACTACAACGGCTGATAGCCGACGCCAAATACAGGTATTCCAAATCTCTTAAAGCTCTTGAAGAGATCTCTGAAGAAATCCACCGCCGGAGGGGTGAGTACCCACCAGGGAAAGACTCCATTCCAGTAGGACCAAGGGAACCAGGAGTTGGCGCTGAAAGAGACCCAGTACACGATGAAACTAAAGACGAAGAAAGTGTGGAAAAAGATGAAGAATCGAGCCTTCAAGAACTTAGAATGCGCGTACGTGAACTCGCTTTAAAACCTATAGATAGAAAAGACGTTGAAACTGACGAAGCTTGGGCTTTAGAACTGAATGAAACGATCAATAAGCTCGATCAGCTTCTCATGATGAAGGAGAACAACCAGCAGAAACGATCCAAGTTTACCGCTAGCTCCCCGAGAAACGCTAGTGCCCCATCAACGAGCACTAACTCCGGTTCAAAATATAGCCATCCTCCAAGCGACAGCTGGAAAACTGGCACCAACCTCACGCGCACTAAGTCCAGAAGTCGCGAAATCATTTTTGAACACACCAACCCACCTATGAGCAAGACAGAGAAATCTAAAAGTATGATGTCTTTGGACGTCCTTGCGTTAGCTAGGGACACCACTATAATGGATAGAGAGAGTTATTTAAAGGCGGTTATCGAAGATAAGAGTCCAACGGGAACGTATACGGAGAGTAATTCTGACAGGAACGACAGCCCTGATGAAATTTTGATGGTGGAATGCGACTCGAGTGATTCCACTCAGAATCCAGTCATCCGAATGACTAGCTCCACTGTCACTGACAGTGATAACAGCTAAATACTTGTGAAGTCCCAATCTATTGTGTCCTTAAGGGTTAAAAATGGACAAAATATCGCTCAATGAGACGGTCCCTGGTTTGATAACGTTGAAAATAACGGTATTACGATAATTATACTCGTTTTTAACGTACCCTAGTATTTTTAATGCGTTGCAAAAAACGTATAAAAATATACAGTAAAATATATATTGTAATGTTTAAAACGTAATTGTGAATCCTAATGCAAAATGGCATATTCTAACTTTTATTTGAATAAAATACTTTAGTATAGAGATGCCAATGTATTATACATCGTTTCTTTTCAAATTTAAGTATTTAATTTTATGCGCAATGACCTTTAATTATTCAACGTTATTTCGTAAAACATTTGGTTGTGTAGCATTTATAATAACGATTTGAAAGAACAGATCCAACTCACCTGTGTCAACTATATTCTTTCAACCTAAATTCGATATCACGAAGACACGTATCTCTTTATTTTGATGCTGTCATGGTTTAAGAAGAAGAAGCATAGGGTAATCGAAATGGAAAAAAATTTGGTTTGAAGAAAGCTACCAGTTTATAGGCAAAATCGGATATCTGTATGAAGCATTGTATAAAATTCTTCAGGTTTCTGTCAATGGTCAAATAAAATATTAAATTCCAGTTTTCTAACTCTATGATAGTTGACAGGTTAGTCATTTAGCGATTTTTTGACTATTTTTCACCTTTCTGAACATGCGGGTAAAACTATGTCTTAGTAACGCACTTAAACTTAAATGTTGGTAAAAACAAGTCAATTGCATGTTAAAAATTTAAATAAAAATTGAATTGAATTGATGTTTTATGTCATATCACTGTCGATGTAGATGTATTTTGCTCACTTTTAATTTAATTAGTTGTAATATTAATTGTATTTTGAATTGAAATAATGTTTGCCGTAAGTCTTCATATAAGTTTTCTACGTATTTGTGAATAATTGTATTTTTAGTAACATCGATTTATTGCTAGACAAGAACATGTAATTGTGGTGAATAGTTTCTTCTTGCCATATAAATAGGGTGTGAAATTGATTGCCTTCTCTTGTGATATGTTGACAGTTGTATACTAACAGTAATTGTATGACAGTGTGAAAAATATTTGCTGTTGAAAGTTTTTATTTAGGAAATTGTCACTTCAGCCATTTATAAAGGAAGTTGATGTTAATAACATACAGGTACATGCTGAATTCAGGCAACTGTCTGATATTCAAATTAAATCATACCTTTGTAACGTTATGAAAAAATAACTGTATCATAACGGTATAATTCCTTAGTGTTTAATTTATTTCTTGAATCTTAAATCCTATAATGAATACCGTTATGGATCTGGGTTTAATAACGTTGTGGTGCGAAAATAATGATATGGTAAAATAGATATTCTAGGTCTAATAAAACAAGTATCTAATTCTAGCAGGAATCAAACCTATAACCTTTGGTTTCGTAGTCAGATTATAACCGCTAGGCAAACCGGATGGTCCAAATTAGCGTTAGAGGAGTGACTTCCTTTATAAATGGCGATTTGATATCTATAACTTCTCACTGTCCGTTTTCAATTTAATTCTCAAGTATTATTTACTGTAAATGGTAACGGCCTAGCCCCGACGTCGCTTTCATCGGAAAGAGTGCGGGGCGATGAGCGGTAATTTTTTTTACATAGAGTTGTATTTAGCATCATCGACGAACTCCCCACGCCGCTTTCCGCACCACTTGTTAGCTTTAAGACGCCGCCACCGACCTATTTACGGTATATAATAGAATATAATATAATAACTTTATTTCAGACTACAAGGCCCATATTTACAAATACCTCACAGACTAACATACATATCAATATATAACGTAAAATGAACACGACCACTAATACATTTTCGCGGTGTCTGCAAGACGGCGACCACGAAATAGCCGAAATATGACACCCCTCGGCCAGAATTCCTCCTTTAAAATATAGTATGTGCCAATTGAAATCGGCAAAGTTGTAAACACAACCAAACGAACCAATTTACCATTATTACTCGGTAATCACGTGCTTTTAAAGATCAAGTGAGGTCTTAGCAATGATTTATACACTTGATCTTTCCTTTCACATTAAGTTTAAGATGAATAACTATTCATTATACGTTATTTTTAATAAAAACACGATTGATAATGATTGAGGTTATGTGTCAAACAGTACTAATTTGTTTACATCTTTGGCAATTTCAATTGGCACAGGCTATAGTTTAGCGACCACCGACGTCGACCGTGTGCGGTGTGTCCATATAAAATATATGAAATCTATAAGAAATAGATCGGTGGTGGCGTTTTGTGGTTGTGGCCAGGCCGTTAAATAGTGTATTTAAATCATAGCGGTTGTTATCAAGTATTGTTAGCGTTTCATATTGAGCCATATCAATCCACCGACACGTAGCTCACAAATCATCAGTGATCGGAATAGGTAGAGTATATTAACCTAAAGTTCGCAAAAGAACATAATATAGAGTGGTTACAACCGGGTGTTTTTTTTTGAATTATTGAATTCCAGATTTCCGGTATTTTTAATGCTAAATATACGTATATACTCACGGTATGGCATATTTTATGTTAGTTTGTGATAAAAGCGGCCTGTTACTCATTCCTTATATCTAATTATGTAATAGGTGGAGTATATTTGCCTAATCTTCGTAGAACAGTCATAAACTGGAGACTTCCTTGGGACTACATTTACTATACCAGAAAAAACCGGAAATCCGGAATTCAATAAAAATAAATTAATATTTCACCCGGTTGTAACCACTCTAAATTATGTCCTTTTGCGAACTTTAGGTAAATATACTCTACCTATTCCGATCACTGCAAATCATGTATGATTAAAGCACGACTTACACCCGACTCTACGTATAAATAGACATTATAACCATTAAATATATTTAAAAAAACAATACAATGGGGGCGACCCCTACTTTCTGAGCTCGGGTCAGCGCGTATCTGTGAATTATTTTCACTATGTTACATAGAGTCGGGTATAAGTCTAATATTCCCTCTTGGTTGTCAATTTTTTATTAACTTATTATTTCTAAGTAATCTCATTATTCTGACATTAATCAAAGGGCGAAAATTAAGAAGACTGCAAGAATGGTTGGTACTTATTTTAGGTTGTAGACTTAGATATTAAAGGGTTGCTTAGAAAGATTCTCTTGGAAATGTTTTACCTATTGATTGTGTAGTTACCTAAAAAAAATTGCCTATCGCATAGGGTTGCCAGGTCCAAAAATAGAAAAGCCGGACACCAATTCATATTTTAGTCGAACATTTTGCCTAAGGCTGTGTTGGACGCAGTGCAAAGGCGCTCTAACGGTGTGGACTTTGCGCGGCGGCGGTGAGCAGCGAGCCGTGTAAAACAAATGCATATAGTCCATCCATACCAATTGACTTGTTTTATTTAGTAAACACTTTTATCTACATCCATATCATAACTTCCCTACATTATGTTCAGAAGCGATAAGCAAATCGCCTATATTAAGAAACCTGTATCTGTGGTTGCATCTTAATGTTTACATTAAAGTGTCGGTACCTAAACATTAAAGTATCGGTAATACTGTACCACTAACTTGAAAATGCAAGCCATATCTGTACATTATAAATAAAGTTTGTTTTTTATTATTTGTTTTTTTTAAGCTTTGGTACTACAAACAAGTTAACAGTAACACTAACTTAATACAGGCCATATCTGAACTATGCATGTAGATAAAGTTATGTATGTGGCTATACATAATTAGGCATTAAAACACTCGTGTGATTTTATTATGAAACGTGCTTTAATGCCTCTTATTATGCACCAGCCACATAAACTACTATTATAATCCCAAAATGCATAATTTTTGCCTAAAATGGCCTTTATCTGCTGAATTTTCCTCATTTTTGATAATGGATGGTTTGACATGACAAAATTGTTATTTCAGGCAAACAGGGAGCATTTTGAGGTGATAAAAGTGTTTACTAAATAAGACAAGTCAATTGGTATGGACTTAAGAAATAATCGCGTCGTCGCCACGGCGACTCATAGCATGGTACACATCGCTAAGCATATCTACAACCTTTCTGACAGCTAAATGCTTAAATATTTAATCTGTGGCGCGTTGGCACTATCACATTCAGTCGCGCGAGAATTAGTGAGTGGTACGAGTCTCGATTTTATTACAGTTGCTAGGCTGTGTCAAGGTCGTAGACACTAACGTTCACGTGATCATTACGCACGCACGGGACGACCGTTGGAGACTCATTAGAGTGTATTAAAAGTTAATACTATTTAAAAAAGTTCACACCCAGCGATTTAATTTACTAACCAGACTAAAATTATTAAGATTTAAAACTTTCATATTGCTTGTAAGACCTTAACTCAGTTGCACAAGCGTTCATTAGCAGTAATGTCCTATTAGGGCACCTTTTGTCACTTTCTAATTCGCACGATAGAAAATGATGGCACGCGATATAAGGCAACATTAAATTCTAATAATGTTTGTGCAACTAGGCAAATCTAATTTAATTATTAAATTGCGATAAATTCTATTGCTTTAATTTAATTTAAAGCTAGTTTCAATTTAATATCAAATAAAATATAAAAGGTTTTGAGGTTGTTGATTTTATGCATTTAATTTAAATATTTACATTACTAAGTTCGTGAACCTGTATTTATATATTTTTACGTTATTTTAACCCTTTGAACGGTTCGCGGTCGCCTTACTTTTAGCGAGTTCTTCTACGCTCTATTCATGCAATGACGTAACTTCTAGGGTACAGCTGTGGTTCACAAAGTGAAATATAATCTAAAAAAACGAATTTACCTGTAAGTACCTATATTTTACAACTTTTACGTGACTTTGCCATAATTTTATAGAATTTTAAATGCTAGCACTAACTTATTAACTATGCACATTATTATAATAAATTTCAAAACAGTTTGAACACACGTAAAATAAAATAGAAACATCTAGTAGTATTTATAGTTTGAGTTAGTTTTTCAAGAATTAATTAAGAGCTTGGAAATAAAAATTCTGCACTATTTCCACTCGTACTCCTTAAACTCCTTTATCATTACACGTTTTCATCATATTAAAGTTTACAAAATAGAAAGACTGCACTATCGTGGGAATTTGGATTGGTAGAAGTGTTTGTATTTTTGTATCTAATCTACATGAATATTTTAAGACAAGGAGGACGGTTTTTCACTGAGCACTGATACTTATGATCAGTAATCAGAATAAATACTTAAAACATTAACCTGACGCACGTTTATTCACGCGTGAATGAATTGTTATGTTAATAAGAATGTTGCTGTTACTAACTAGGAAATTGAACATGCGTAAAGTTCAGGTATACTGCATGCCGATTCCAAACACTGATACTATGATCGGAATATGTTCATTCATAGCCGTATTCCCCCATTTCATTCATGCATGAATGAACATGCATCAAGTTGAGGTTAACTGTCTACTGATTCTGTTAGCTGTTTATAATATATGCAGCTTTTCCACAGACACGGTAACATTATTATAAATGAAATAAATATGTCACATAAACTTTTCAACAAAATATGGTCGTTATAGAAAAATATTTAATTATAAGCACCAACACTTTGACATCTTTAGAGCAAACGGCGTTGTACTTGAAGTTCTAAATAAACGCATGAAAATTGTTTGGTGTTTTACTGTTTGCCACCTCATCTTATAAATGGACTCTCCTGGATTCACTTCGACCAATCGATCTTTTGATTACCCTCTTACGCACTCAGCTGTTCGAATGTGCAATATGAGAAAAAGTTTTTCCTCTATCGTAAGAGCATCGGTCATGTTAGAAAAAGTGAAGTGGGTGAACGCGGGGGCTTGAACTTCGTAACTTACGATAACGAGCCGACCCCCTAAGGCTGCCTTTCCACTGAGGCGGAGACGAGCGGAGCTGTGCCAATATTAACGGTGCGCTCGACGTGACCTCATGCGCCTTCTATTGGTTAATATTGGCGCAGCTCCGATCGTCTCCGCCTCAGTGGAAAGCCAGCCTAAGCCACTAGGCCACCGACGATTTAGTCAGTCTTTCACCTTAAGGTTTGATTCTGTTTGCACGTCATGAAACAATAAGGTCGATAAGACCCGTCAGTCGATTTGAAATGTCGACTTTAGCGACAATAATGTACGAGTAAGTGTCAAAATTGAACGAACACTTATTTGTACAAGTCACCATGCACGTCAATGAGAGCTAAAAATCTGCTTATTTCCACCTTATGTCGTAGATATAGTAAGCGCTAAATATATTGGTCGGTGGATGGTCGGTGGCGTTAAAACTGAAATATCAACAACGGTCGGAAAAACGACCATCATTTCGAATATTGAACCCTGTTTCATTCAGTATAGACTTTCTCATGATGCTGGTTTTCTAAAGTACTTTTATACAAAATATCTAGTGTATCGCTCTCTACTAATAATATATGTATAGACAAATAGTCTTAGAAAATGCACTGGCGTTTTTATAACAGAAGATCAATAAACTCTTGACCGCCACAGTCATCTAGTCGTGGCAGTCAATGACAAAGCTCACACGCCAACGTCATCTATACATGACCAACAAGCAAATCGAAATAAAACCTAAGGTCGGCGTCATTAGAACTTTCGAACAATGTAAACAACACCAAACGAACTGATTCACCGATTACTCGATAATCACGTACTTTTTAAGATCAAGTGAGGTCTTTGCAATGATTTATACACTAGATCATTATTTTCATATCAAGTTTAAGATGAAATAAGTATTCATTATACTATATTTTTAATAAAAACACGCTTGGTGAATATTTGAGGTTATGTGTCAAACAGTACTAATTTGTTTACATTGTTCGCAAGTTCTATTGTAATTCCATCGTAAGGTCGGCTTACGATGGAATTTAAAGGTTCTATTTATCTACTGGACTGTTTTTTCCGTGGCGTACAGAGCGCGACACTTCATTCGTAGGGTGGCGGCCAAGAGGCTAATACATCTCTGGATATCTGGGCCGATAAGTCGGACTGACCATACTAAAATATACCTGTGTATTACTCGCTGATGTGTATGTTGCACCGTATTTAATTTGTTAGTTACGCAATGCAGTATCAAAATATTTATTCAGCAAAATAGGCCACATGAGGGCTCTTTTACACGTCGGTAATATAGAGTGAATCTACCAGCGCTTCGGATATACTATTTATTTATCACCGACGATATACAATTTATTTTTAAAACATACGAGGGTATATAGTTTCATGACATTTTTTAATCGTAGCACAGGGTTTTTTTATTTATTAAAACAACTAAATTAAGAAAGAAGATACTTTATTTATAACATTCGAGGAAGGCACTTCCGAGGACAGACAAAAGAATTCCAAACGCGAAGGAATGACTTTTACGTTTACACGAGAAATACAGAACACAGCATACCTTTAACAAGGTACTAAAAGACTTAAAAAAAACATTTAGAAATAGGAAAAAATCTCAACAACTCAAGGCCATTTCTACATTGACTTTTCCCGTAGTGCATTTGTATCGTTTTCAACTCGGCCATCTTTACAGTCAACTCAATAAGAGCCATTTTAACGTAGATAATACGATAACAATGGGTGTAAGACAAGGTAGAATAGAGCCCCAAGGCCAGTTTTGTATGGCTACAAATGCCAATTATAGTATGTAATGACGCCTTTACTTGTATGGAATGTTCGGCCATTATTTTTAAGTATAATTTGTAACTTGTAGATACAAAAATGGCCCCTGAAATGATTAATTTCTTTAAGCATTGAAAAATAAGGGGAAATAATCTTCTAGAATATTCACAGAGAAAAGCGATAAGTCAATGTAATTTATTGCAATCACAGAACATACAGTGATGAGGCCCGGTATAATCAGGAGAAAGTGACGATTCACCATTCTGCCCTCATAAGCCAATAGGCGTTATCTCAAATTCAGTAGCCAAAGCAGATTCAATTCTCTCCCATTAGTAATAAAGTTGTATTTGCTACAAGGGTTCTGTCTGAGATACCGTCTTTTGTTAGCAGGGCAGCATTTGATGATCATAACTCGAAAGTACAGCACTACTATTCTCTATTTGTAGACTAAACAAGTCGAATCAGAATGGCTAGCACAGCGTCCGAGGATCTCTTTTTCTAACTGGTCTGTAAAAATGCTTAGCGACTGTTTAATAGCCAATTGGTACTTTCAAAACTTTGATGCCTCAGTATTCTTCTAGTGGCAGATATATATCACTCGGTTTTATTTATTTATATTTAGGTAAACAGCTAAGCTATAAAATTATTTAACCTTACCGGACATCGGCTTAGATATTTACTGTTAAATCCGTGTAAGACTGTGATATCTTTAGATATGGGATGGCTAAATGGTAGTATTGTACACTCAGTAACTGTAAGTCTATGGCATTAAATATCGCGCAGAACATACTTTACAAAAGCAATGTTTCAGCTTTTGGATAGTATATGAATCCATGAATATTCCAGAAAAATCATGCTTTATCGTACATTTTGGGGTCGTTTTTTTTTCTAAGAACCGTTTACAACAGTCAATATGTCGAAGATATGTCTAATTCACCTGTTTTCAACTCTTCCAACACGTGTGACGCACGATGCGTCAAAATTTAAACAAAAGTGCATCACGCACACCAAATACGTTAATTAATAATTAATTTTTCAATTAAAACAATGCACCACTTTCAATTTGAACTTTACACTTAATTTAAGAACAAGTTAATGATAAACGATTATTTTCAAAACGACATATACAAAGTGGAGATATCTATACCAATTATAATAAAACATTTAATTTTAGCACATTTATAAGAACACCTATTTGATTTTTAAAAACATTCCATTTTTCAATAATTATTAATAGAGAAACACGTTAAAATATCTTGCCTACCCTGTTACTTAATTAGTGTGAAATTTTCCAGATTCCAATCATAACTTGAACATCGATATTTATAAATTTTAGGTTTTAATGTACAATACGAATAATTCATAAAATCCAGGACATAGAGAAGCTCATTTTACATTTGATAGGATATCTAAAACCAATATAACATTGAATTAAGGGTAAAAATAATCAACGACAAACATTCATATATTTCGGCTAAAATTCCGGTCAGGTTCACTTTGTCCATATTCCCATTTCGTCCACATTCTCATCTCGGCCACATTCCTAACTCGTCCACAATCCAATCACAAATTGTCCACTTCCTGTCTCGTCCATATTCCCAACTCGTCCTCATTCCCAACTCGTCCGCATTCCCAATTAGTCCACATTCCCAACTCGTCCTCATTCCTAGCTCGTCTACAACCTAACTTAGGACTGTCGATATCAATTCGATCACTCGATTGTTCACTAGTTGTTGGGAATGTGAACGAAATGTGAATATGGACGAGATAAGAATGTGGACGAGATGGGAATGTGGACGACATGGTAATGTGGACGAAATGGGAATGTGGATGACATGGGAATGTGGCCGAGATGAAAATGTGGATGAGAAGGGAATATGGACAAAGTGAACATGAACGTAAAATTCGTGCAACAATATTGTGCATCTGCTAACTTAACAGAATGGGAAGGATTTAACTACTTGTATTATTAAAAGCGAGGACTATAACAAATATGTGTATATAACAAATGCTTTTTAGGCAACGACTCACATTATTTTCACTAATCGTCAATAAGATCAAGTTATCTCAACAGACTTATTATGGACTTATAAAAGAAAGGTAAGGTGCGACGATGAGCGAAGCGAGGGGAGTGTTAACTTGACTTGTGCCACAGTGTTGTGACTAAATGCAAAACAAATAGGTATCAATAATTACCCTGAGTGATAACTTGATGTGTGATTTCCATCCAGTGTGTTCTTAATTATATACAAAAGAATACACTTTACGGTCAATAAACTATAAATTATAATTGAATTGAATAACATTATAACAAGGGCGCCAGCTTTGAGAGGATTTTTTAATTATTATTTAAGTAATGAACGAGTTGCCCGGATATTTTTAATATGCTTGGCTACTATTTGACATGTATCTGGTATATATGAAAATGTTACACAGATATGTAAAATAACCTTTTCCAAAGCTATCCCTAAACTGAGTAAAATTAAAAATTAAACTATTTATCACGGTACCGAGTAGTTAATGGAACATTGTAAATATTAAATAACACGAACAAGATCAAAAAAAATATAAAACAATAATTCATCTATTTAAAATAATATATAAAATAAAATTTATTGATTTATTATATTGATTGGAAACTTACAGTTATTCGGCGGTTCATGTACTACCGAGGAATTTAAATGTTTCGTAGGTTGATACCATACGTAAATTTGCCGGGTTATACATTTTCCACTAGTCATTACTCGTGTCACGTGGGAAAATAAATAACACGGCTAATTTACGTAGTATGTCAAACTGCTAAACATTTAAATTCCTTGATGGTAAGTCGGTGTTGTGCGGCAATGGACAGTCAAAACAAAAATAAGTTACCTATTTATTATGCAAAAAGAGGATTCTTATTAAAGTATCAAAAACCACCATTAAAAGTACGTGGAATGGCCTCAAAAATAATGTATTATTGTGTGATTTTCAGCTAAAAATGCTTTCTAAAGTATAAATAGCACTTGGTTATAAGCAGAGATCGGACAAATTAACATCATTACTCGCAAGAATGTGGACATGACTCCAAAGATTTTAATTAAACAAATTAAATTACATTAATTGATTTCTTACCTGAACCTTAATCTATCCTTTGCAGGATAGTAATAAATAAATAATACAAAGACGTGAAAAGTGGCCATTAATATTATATTAATCTACTTAAGTTTGCTCTATTAACATCCGAGAATTGCGAAAGAAGTTTTTCACCTCATAAGTTTATTTTAGCCGTGAATAGGAATAAACTATCCTTTAAAAAAAAAAAAATTAAAAAATTATTAAAAAAAAACTGTTTATTTGCTTTAATAAATCTACATAATAAGTCTTTGTATTATGTATTTATTACTGCCTTGCTAGGGATCAAAATTATTTCCAGGATAAGTCATCAATTACTTAATGTAATTTAATTTGATAAATAAAAAATCTTTGGAGTCATGTCCACATTATTGCGAGTAAAGACGCCCATTTGTCCGATCTCTGGTTATAACAGATAAAAAATTGCACAGCGGAATTAACGTTTTAAAACAACAAATGCATCCTTATAAAAATACTTAGGCGCACAGAACCGACTTTTAAAAAGAATTACAAAATATAATACTCGTTCAGGTAACATTAGAGCAGTCCCTAAGGGCAGGACACGTTTGTACACTACGACGCACACTATTTACTGTTCTAAACTATAAAGAAAAAGATGTCTTCTGCATTATGTAATAAAAAAAAATGTGTCAGAAAGCAACCCGTGGGAGGTAAATAAACATGCGGAGTTCGTTACATATGAGTCGTACTTTACAAGAAGACCTACGCGTGGCGAGAATATGAACCAGTCCCAACGTATGGTTTAATACACTTAAAAATGTCACAAATACCAGACACACAATTAGGAACTCTGATATTTAAATTAGTGTATTTACAATATTTCATAGAACGCATTATTTATAGGATCAAACATGTTTTATTAATTGAAATTAATAATTATTATACAAATATATAGCGATTAAAATAATTAATGTGAAGAATTTAGAAAAATTACAGTCAAGGTAATCTCTAAAAAAATAATGACAGTGCATAAACTATATGCACAAAATAAACGTCTCCTTACAATTAAAAAAACGAGAATAACTCTAAACATTTGCGTACTTAAAATGCATATTTTTAAATGCTTTTATTTACTATATTGGCACACCAACTATAGAGCATATATGGGTCAAACAATCACAGCAAAAAGTTGTCCCTACTGTTTTAGGGGCTGACATATCCAGGCAAGTTCCATGCAATGGTTTCGTTGACTGGAACTTCTGTACTCGAAGATCTTGATTTTTTGGTTACAATATCTTCGTGGTGGATGTCAAGTTTAAACCGATCTTTGAACGGAACATTGAAGTGTTGCCAGATGCAATTAATAGTTATGAGGAAATGTCGATGTACTTGATCTACGTAGTCTATTAAATTTAGCTTAACAAAACATTGTCTATTACCGTCTTTGATGTCAAATTATTTTCAATCTTAATTACAGTAACAAAAATTTACTGTAATTAAGATTGAATTTTTTTTTATTTTTTTTTTATTCAATATCGAAACACTAATTGTACGATCGACGTCAAAGATTATGTTCTTTTTTACCTTATTCCATTAAAATAAGGCGCAAAAATGTAAACATATCTTTGACGTCGACCGTACTGTGCATTGAGAATTGTTGAAAACATTTATGTAATTCTACTGACTTGTTTCATGTTATGGGTGGCTGTAATAGCGCCTTAGCCTTCCCCTTGTCGGATGAGGCCCGGGCGCTTTTGAAGCTGGCTAAATTAGCAGTAATCAATCGGCCTTAAGATTATTATTATTTTTAAGTTGATTTTGTACCTGTTTGCTGTATTATGGAGCGACATGATCATGTTATGATCAAGCTCTTTAATAAAGAAAAAAAATAAAATGTAATTTGAGTTGTCAAACGGAACTGATCGAATGTTGAACCAAAATCATATGAATTTTAAAACTGCCACGTCAAACAAAAAGGACAACATTGAACATACGTAATACTGTGTGACCCACATATTAAAAACCTGGAAAAAACTCATAGCCACAGCTAAGTTAATAAAATAAGTATGGAATTACAAAGACATACAAATATTATCTATTGAATGACATAGTCATTTGTAAATCACGGAATCTCCATCGATTTTTATATCGCATGTAATCTCAGTTTTAAAATGACAACAAAGTAATATACTCGTACAGGGTGGAAAAAACGAACGCCACATGGACGGCAACCACCTTTAATATTGGAAATAGCAAGTTCTACGCAAAGGAGACTTACTTTTATTTTCGAAAACAAAAAATACTGCATTATTGGATGTTTGAAAAAATCCTCTTCCTTATGCGGGAATCGTACTGGTCGAATATGACAAAATAATAAAGTCGTGTTTTATGATACAGATCGGAAGGGTCATTGATACTGATCATTTATGTTTATGATTTAAATTAAATAAACCGTAAAAAACCCTTCTTTATTGTTTTTTCATATTTGACCAGTTCGATTCACGGTTACGGCAGGTAAATTTTAGAAAATCCATAAATTCAGTAATAGTCGTGTTCGAAAAAAAAGTCTCCTTGCGTAGAATTAGCTATTTCCAATATTTATGGTAGTTGCCCTCCATGTGGCATTCGTTTTTTCCACCCTGTATGGTTCCTGTCACGTAAAATGGCCTCTGGCGAGGTACCAGAGGAGCAGTCGCGCATTTATCGACGAAATTGGCGGTATGAAGGGGGCGGGCGGGGAGCACTCCGCCGGTATGATATGCGCGCACGCTATTGCTTGGCGACTGTACGCATGCCCAAACGCATCCCCTCTATTGTCGTTCAGCTGCCTTTTTACGTGACGGTATGAGACGGCTCTTTCGCAAGACTGAATAAAGATCCTACCAATATTGATACCCTATCCTTTTTGTGAACTTGAATTATATCAGAAAGGGCTTTTTTTATTAAATATAGTCATAGTCATATATTTAATTGCCTTATGTTGTAGTTACAAAGATCTTAAATATTATAGCGAAGTCGAGGCGCGGCCGAAGCGTTCAACTATGCCTTTAGTTCCAATTATTCAACAAGTGGAAAACTGAATCGACTTCGCTTCGACTCTATACTTTATCCGTGTAGCTAACTAAACGATAACAATAAAGCATGGAACTCATTATGATAAACATTCAAGACAGGTCACAGATACAAAATGAAACACAATTCACTTTCATAACCCACCCTCGTGAAACGCCAATCCCTATGGGGCCCACGGGTTTCGTTGCCTAAAGCGTTGGTAAACGAATTTGACCAATCACAAGGAAGTGACGAATAGTATTCAATAGGTCGTTTCAGACATCAAACAGTGGTAGTATTTTTACTAAAGTCATTTTTTATTTTAGTAAAGAAAATCTTAAGTATCTATGGTCGGTTTTGATAGGTTGACATAATGAGTCACGTGGTTTTGTTTACATTTAGTTCATTACCGCTAAAACAAAGTATAGTGAGACTAACTTACCTAGACCGCCGAACGTGACATGACTGAACGACTGGACAACGTAAGTTTATATTAAAACTAGATGGCTCTGAGTACGGTTACAGCTTGGACGGCGCGCGGACGACGTCCTGCCACCACGCTGCTCGCTCCATAGCGCCGGGATAGTGGAAGAATTCCTTTTGTAGGTTTTGGTATAACTGGAATTTACAAAATTCAAATTGAGAAATAGGACAGTAAAAATGGTAAATAAGTTTGAATAGCCATGTGTCTAAAACGATTTATTCATGATGACACTGCAAGTCTTATTCATTCAAATTTAAACTAAGTTTGGCCACTGTCCACGTCGAAGTTGTTTATCATTATTTCGTAGGTAACTGTTTAATTTCGGAGGATTTAACATAAATTATAAATAATAAACACTTTTGCAGCATTATCACAATTTTAGTTTTAGTTTTTGCCTCGTGTGGTTGCCGAGTTAGAATAGTGCCACTCCATGTCTCCCCGTGGATGTCGTAAGAGACGACTAAGGGAATAAAGGCTTGTAGTACTGTTAGGCGATGGGCTTGCAACCTGTCACTAATACGCTGGTAAACATCTTAGCCTAATTGTGCAAATTGTGGTTATAGAATTATCAACAAGTTTTTAGAGATGTTTGTAATTCTGTAGCTCTGCCTACCCCACTCTGCGAACGAAAGCGTGAGATTATGTCACAATTTTAGTATAATATATAAGTACGGTAAGAACTAATATTTGTTCCTGCGTCCTGGATATTTTCTATTATGAATTTCTCTATATAAGTAAGTATATCGTTGTCTAGTACCCATAGTACAAGCCTAGAGCTAACTTTGGGACTAGGTCAATTTGTGTGACATTGTCCCCTGATATATTTTTATTTTATTTATAACTTTTAAAACTGGCCCTTTCTGTTAAAAACATCTCGCTCATCGGGTTACTTCATAAAATTCGTACTATAAAAATAGTACATTATTGCCTAGGCATGGAAGTAGGCAATTGCGGGCCGAGTATTGTTTAAAATACGAAGCCCGCAATTGCTGTTCCTGCCGAGGCAAATATAGTGCTTTTCTCAAAAATCACAAGATTTTTTTTGTGTTGGAGTAAAATCTTCATCGCTTGAACTCATTTTTTTAATTGTATACAAACAAACTTCATGTGAGAAAACTATCAAAACTTTACCGCCTTTTTGTGTATAACAAGGAGAATCCCAAACTTTGTTTTAAAATAAAATATTTTGGATGTATAAGACTTGTGCCCTCATTTTATTATGGGCGTTTTCACTTTTTAAAAAGTTACACGCTAGATAGTAATGGAATTTGTATGCAACATTGCGGGCTTGTGTAGCGAGCACGCAATGTTTTTTTTTTATTTGGGATCTGTCAGTAAACTATGTCCTTCGCGTCTCAATATGTAGATAGTAATGTCAACATTTCCAGACATTTTTGAGAAAAGTATCTTACCTTGCCGTCACTCTTCCCCAGTACAGAATTGAGCACAAAATCGGTGGGCCCAAGCGCGTCCACCACGCTCACAATATCTCCTTTCAACTCCGCGCACAGCTCTAGTATCGCTTGTCGAACCAGCTTAGCAAGATCTTCCCCTTGCGCAAACGATCCTTGGTACAGCTCCACCAGATGCCTATCTATCGACCAAAGCCCATACAGCAAGAACAGCTTCTTCAACACTGGTTGTAGTTCCTTCTCTTTGCGTTCTATAGATTCTAAGCTAAATATAACCGCTAGGTATTCCGCGTAGACTTCTGTTAGCGTCTGCCATTTGTACACTTGGCATTTGGCTTTGGCTTGGAACTTTGTGAGGCCCGAGGCGATCAGGGATTCGTGTTTGTCGTGGGTTTCTTTGAGGAGCCAGCACAGAAGCCAGGTATAGGTTGATAGGATGACTGTAACAAATATTGATTATATATTATAGGTTTTAATTCTACTAATATAATAAATGCGAAAGTGTGTGTGTGCGTGCGGGTGTGCGTGCGTGCGTGCGTGTGTGTGTGTGTGTGTTAGTTTGTTACTCCTTCATGCTGCAATGGCTGGACGGATTTGGGTGAAATTTGGATTTAGATAGTTTATACCCTGGATTAATTGGCTATTTTTCATCCCGGAAAATCTTAAATTTCCCGAGGGAATAAGGACAATAGAAATTCTCCGCTACACGGGTTAGCCAAATGAATAGTTCTACGCGGACGAAGTGGCGGGCACAAGCTAGTATCATACTTAATATTATAAATAAGTAAGTTTGTATGTTTGTTACTCAATTACGCCTCAACCACTGTACGGATCCGGGTGAGACTTGGCATAGGTTGGGTCTTGGAATAAGACATAGGATAGTTTTTATTCCGGAAACACATCTCATTCCTATGGAAAATCAAAGTAATCGTTAAAAGCTGTGAATTTGTTCACAAGGTGGCGCCAATTTGTATTGACGAGTAACAAAATTAAAGAGGTGAAATCTCAGCTAAATGATTTATTGCTCCGACGCTCAGTTGGTAATAGGGGCCGGAACCGCTTAGCGCGAAATGGGTTTTTGATATGGTATTTGATAGACTTGTTTTTATAAATCCCAAGGATGCGCTAAGCCTATCGTCGACTTAGTTCAATGAAACGGCAATCAAACGATACAGTTAATTCGACTAAGCGCTAACCCTATCCCAATACCCCTTCGTCTGTTACCATATTCAAACTTAATCGAACGATTTCAGGCTGGTTTGATTTCTATGCGCAAGAGTTTCGACTTATTATTGCATTGCCTAACAATTGATAGGGTAGCGGCTGGTAGTAGCCGCTTAAGCGAGACGGCTAGAATTCACCCGAATGCGCAAAAAAGAGAGATCATCAATGGGGTAGTACTTAGATAATGCTAAGCGCTTAGATATTAACTACCGAAATCCTAATGAATTTGATAAGCTCTATGGATGCGGTTAAATAATTCAAAGGGGTTCGCCTTAAATGGTAATTCAATCATAGGGTAACCAAATGATACGGTTAGCCTATCGATAGGGTTAATCACATAAAGGGTTTCCCGGTCCCTGGTCGGTAATGGCTACAATAGGTACTCACAGTCGGCAGTCTTGAGCTGGTCGGCGGTCTGGCAGCGGAACCGGTTCGCCAGGATAGCTCGGCAGTCGGCGAGGAAGGCGACGGTCCCGAGCGGCGAGTCGACGGGCTGGCGGGCGCGCGCGGCGCCGTACTGGCGCAGCAGCCAGTTGCCCGCCTGCTGCGACAGCACGCTGTTGTCGCCCTCGTACGTCACCGTCGCCTCGTGGTTGTTGCGGATCTCGCCCAGGTTCGCTCGCTACGGAAACAGGGGGAGACGACGTTCACATGTTGTCCGAAGTGTGAATCCTTCCTAGAGATCGTCTATATAGGTCGGACTTCCGAAACACACAATCATATAATCATTTATTGCGATTAGTGACAAAAGTGGTAAGTAAGTGGTTAGATGTAGTCACTTGATATCCTGTCAGAGCACTGCAATATGCTTGTGATGATATCTAATGAATAACCAATTCAAAAATGAGCAAAAAATAACATCATATTAGACATTTCTACCAGTCTTCGGGATAGGAAGAGAAGGATAAAGGTTAATAATGAAACGTATTTTTCTCAAAAATGTATAAAAATGTTAACATTACTATCTACATAATGAGACGCGAAGTTTACTGACAGATCTCAAATTAAAAAAAAAAAACATTGCGTGCTCGCTACGCAAGCCCGCAATGTTGCATACAAATTCCATTACTATCTAGCTTATAACTTTTTTAAAAGTGAAAAAGCCCATAATAAAATGAGGGCACAAGTCTTATAGGTACATCCAAATTTTATTTGAAACATATCTTTTTTATCTATGTCTGGAATAGCTTAGGTTTTTTTAAAAAACAAAGCTTGCGATTTTCCTTGTCATAATCAAAAAGGCGGTAAAGAGTGATAGTTTTTTCACATGAAGTTTCTTTGTATGCAATTAAAAAAATGAGTTCAAGCGATGAAGATTTTACTCCAACACAAAAAAAACTTGCGATTTTTGAGAAAAGCACTATATTTGCCTCGGCTGGAACAGCAATTGCGGGCTTCGTATTTTTAAACGGACTCGCAAGCTCGTCCGTTTAAAACAATACTCGGCCCGCAATTGCCTACTTCCATGCCTAGGCAATAATGTACTATATCATGCTCATCTGCTTCCTTGTAACTCCTAGACGACGCATGATACTCCGCATATCTTAGACCGGGTCGTCACGGTGACATCAGTTATGACACACATTAAATGCTGAGGAAAAAACCAATCTAAAAAGAAACATATACAAATATATCGAGCTGTCTGCCCAGGCGATTAGGACATGATGAAGAAGAATATCGCTGTTCGTTGCTCCTTGAAAATAAGGTAATTTGACCCACATTCAAAATGTCTAAAGATCATAAATAACTCTACATTATTCTGATGTTTTGCAATGTACTTCAACTCTCGCCCACGACGCAGCTGTCCGTGTACGGAAACGAAGGAACTCCTAGACCGAAGTTACCCCTAGAGTAGAGTTGTTGGAGCCTCATCATCATCATCATCATGTCAGCCGAAAGACGCCCACTGCTAGACATAGTCCTCCCCCAAGGCTCTCCACTCAGACCGGTCTTGTGCTTTTCGCTTCCACCACAGGGCTAATTTTAAGTCATTTGAGGTAAAAGTAACCGACCAAAGATCTGTCGATCTTTTTAAAGAATGAATTCTGGCCGAGGAGTGTCATATTTCGGCGATTTCATGGCCGCTCGCTAGCTGACGCCACAAAGGTGCATTAGTAGTCATATACAATTTATGTTATAATTGTTATGTATGTAAGTCTGTAAGGTTTTTGTAAATATAGGCCCGAATTATTTCGAATAACTTTATAGTTATTCTATTCTATCAAAATATTATCAGGTCAGTTTTGATCGTCTTGTTTATTTTGTGTATTTTACCTTAAGGAACCCGTGTCCGCCGCACGCCTCGCGGCACTGCTGCGCGGCGCGCAGCACCGTCCACGTGGTCATGGGCTTGCTGCTCGACACGATCGCGTGGATCTCCGACACCGTCTCGCTCTGGAACCACAACCATTATTCAACTCTATATGAACAAGACAGACCAACAGAGGCCCGTTTCGCGAAGCTACAAGTTACAAGCGAAAGTCTCTTTCCAACTTCTTTTGCTAGAAAAAGAGTTCCGTATTTGTAACTTGTAGCTTCGTGAAACGGGCCACAACTCGTTGTTCTGATGAAATTTGGTAGACAGTTGGGAAAAGGTCGATGACGTTAGCATGAGACTGGGCAAAGCGGCGTGAAACTCAAGAGGCCTTTACCTTGCCGTGAGTGGATGTAGGCTGAAATGATGATATGATCAAAACTACATTTAACCATTTCTGATCTTTTGATGCAACTGCGGAAAGTATATCATTTTACAAAAGTCCCGAGTTGTCTCGGCCCGAGCTGCGAGGGACAAGACTCGGGACGAGTAAAAATGGCAGTTCCGTTTGTGTATCAATCAAACGACGTTATTTCATACATTTGCGAAAAAATATCAATGAAACAAAAATAAAACAGTAATTAAAAGAGACATTTTTAATTAAACCTTGGTCTGATAAAAAATCACACTGCAATTTGAACAATTAACGGTAAAAAAAGGAAAACTAAAATCACTAGTTCAATAAATCCAACTTTTCGAAAATTCTAATTTACGTACAATCTGAGACTTATTGCTAGAACAGAGCTAAACCTGCGTAATTTTGTATTTTTATTGTTTTTTCTCTTCAGCTTGGGTCAGAGACTGAAACAACCTTATCATAACCGTATTACATAATAATTTTGCTATGAATACCCACGCTTACCTGATACTTAACTTATATCTGTTATAACAGAAGGCAAATAAATTTTGGTAAATGTAATAAAGTAACAAATTTCTACCAGAGTTTTACAGTGTGGCCAGACGTAGTGCATAATGATGTCATATGTAATATATTTTGGAAAGAAAAAAATTGAAAATAACGGCAGCTTACAAACCTAGTTTTTCATAAGTTCAACATATTCAAAAATCATGGAAAACGGACTTGTTTTAGGGGTTAGAAACGTTACCCGCCCGTATCTAAATTTATATGGAAACTTTTTGACAGCCACGCGATAAGCGTCGCGTTAAAATCCTCTTAATGTCTTTTAAACCAGTTTTAATTAAAAAAATTGGCAAGTTTGGTTATAAGGAGGATCGAAGAGGACGCTCTAACTTTTCAGGCAACTATTGTTTTGCCCCACTGAACCATAACATAACTCATCTTATTACAGTTAGAGCCCGAAATAAACCTTAGTTTTCAGTTAAACAGAAAATATTACTCACGTTTAGAGGCGTTAAACCACCCTAGTCAATAAACGATAAATTATTAGTATGGATAAACTACTATATACAGTTTATAGTTCATCATTCGTTAAAATTATTATCAATGAAGAATTTCAATGTATATCGTTGTCTAGAAAGAAGCAGTTGCTCACCTGCCTAGTGTGCAATATAATGAACATAATCAAGGCAATTTAATTTGAACTGTGTTACAATTGGAATAAGGTTTATTTTCCTTTCTTCATAAACTGAAAATGGCATTATCGAACAAACTTAATTGAACTTTATTGCCTTCATGGTAGGTTCAAAGTCCCACTCACAAAAAACTCCGTGTTTGTAGTATGGTGGGCCTTACGAGGTTAAGTAACTCGCTGTCCATTAGGGTGGTCCAAAAAACAAAAGTGTGTAATATTGTTTCTCCACAAGTTTCTTTTTATTTCAAAATATACAAAAATCCGCTTTACCAAGTTTTATTGCAATTGAATAAACTATACAGGTCGCCCATAATGTTAAAATTGTTTTATATAAAAATGTATAGAGCGTCACACATCTAACAAAGATATCGAATGAGAAAGTCTTTGGAAAGATCATGACACTGTATTTCGAGTTGCAGCAGGAGGCAAACAATATTCTACTTCTGTTTTAGTTTTTGCTAAGTTTACTATATCGATTAACGCTTTGGGCGACCAGTAAACGATCACATAACGAGTTTAAATTTGACACATAAGTAACTAATTTATAGCAAACAAAATAAGCCTTGTGAAGGAAGGATTTGATATACTTTTTTTTTCTTCATACTATTTTGGACCACCCTACTGTCCATATTAGTAAGCGAAGGTTTTTTGCTTCTACCACCCTTTCTTTCTATTGGTTTACCCATGACGGCAACAGCCCTGGGCCTCTGCCGGCGGTAAAAACCATATCGTATTTGACCTGTTACGGTATTGTTTGGACGTCAGCCACCATTACTGTCAAGGAAATAAGAGCTATGAAAACGTTGACAATACGATAACAGATCAAAGACGATAATGGTTTCTAGCGCCTAGAATACCGGCCGTAGTCATAGTATTACGGGTTTGAAGTTTAGAGCCAAAAACCACATATTTCGATTTGGTTCTTGTTGATGGCGTCTACTGCGGTGGAAGTGTCCGACGGTGCAATGTAGAAGTACTCGTAAATCGTCCGCACAAAGATGGGACCGACTGTTAAGGACTATACACTACAGTACAAAGAGCAGAGGCCCCAGGATCGAACCCTGCGGTACTCCCCAAAGAGAGGATCGCAGAGTACCGCCATCCATCCCACGCAACACAACTGCCTGTGCACGGTCAGTCAGATAACTGCTAAATTTTATGGCCGTTACATCAAACCCGTAATAGGACATCTTGAATGATAGCAAGGGTATGCTAATGCAGTCGAAGGCCTTAGAGAAATATAAAAGTACTACTATGGTACTTCTACCAGTATCCTGAGCCTGTAAAATGTTATCGACTACATCGAGAAGCGCAGTAACTGTCGATCGACCCTTGCGAAATCCCGACTGCGTCCAGAGAGGCTATTGCGTAACGCACTCGCAATCGCAATCGTTTTCATTTTGAAAATCGAAGGCTTATCTGCATACAAAATGAAAACAATTGTTCTACTTTGAAGCCGATTGCGATTGCGAGTGCGTTAGGCAATAGCCTCTCTGGACGCAGTCGGGTTAGGTGGTAAGATGCTGCGTAGTTTTACTCACCAAATGCTCCACCTTTTTCCCAGCATTAGAACTCTCCACTGTCTTCAAGTAAACTCCCGTTAGACTTTCTATGTACAGTTTGAATACCACCGCGGCCGCAACGTAGCCGAATAGACGCCATTGCTGTAACAATAACACATCGATATAGTTAAAAAAAATACGGAAAAATTTAATACAAAACACAGTTCTCGTGGAACATATCAAAAATCATGGCTGTAAAGTACTTGTTTAAGCTAGGCATAGGCGGAATATAATGGTTTTTATGCTCTAGCTAGTGCAAAAAGTGTTTCCTCTACGATTTACACCCAAAGCCCGGCAGAATAAAGTTGCAAAAAAAAGTTTATAATATTAAATTAAAAAAGTTTTACATTGTTATTTCTACATGATACTACTTTGTTTTAAACTTCAACTAAAAACCGACATAGATAACTAGGGTCTAAATAGTTAAGCATAAAATCATTTGATCTAAACTCACATTACATAATTTTATATAATCTAAAATCACATGCTATAAACATTAATTTGCTCTAAACTTCACTTCATATAACTACTATCCATACTAATATTACAGTCTGTAAGCACTTAGGTGGTTCGCCTTTGTACTTCTTTCGCACTCGTTCTTCAAACAGCGTATGAGAGGGAGTGAGAGACAAGGTACAAACTTGATGCACCTTCTTATAGAGCTATCGCACTGTACAAATGTGAAAGTAATTTTATTTGAATATTACGCTTCCACGACTAAACCGCTGAACCGATCTCGATGAAATTTGGTATGATAGCTTGAACCCTGAGGAAGGACGCAGAGTACTTTTTCCCGTGATATGATAAACGACTTCTTCATGGACGGAGTCGCGGGCAACAGCAAGTATTTTATAACTTCAATATCTTTAGTATAAAAAATTTATACATTTTAAAATGTATAACATTTGATATAAATGTCACTTTCTATAAAACCTAACCTCAAAATAATGACGTAGAAACATATGAAGCGCGAATTTGTAGTAAAGTAAACTAGTTACAAAACGCCCAAAGCTTAACAACTAACAGAGTCGACGGAGCTCTCTTTCTAGGTGTTATATAGGCCCTCTACAAAACTACCCAAACCTAAACCAAAAAATTTTTTTTTTACTTTTATATGAACATTAGAGCAAATGATGTTATAGATAATTAGTTTCGAGATTATGATGTTTATATTAAACCAGCATTATATGTATATATTCTGATTTAGAGCAAAACATTATAAAAACATAAAATATAGATTATGCGACTATACTATTTGATTTGAAACTAAATGAGAATATACCAAATATCTGTCATCTTAGACTAGTCTTTAAACGGGTATCTAATATCACAACCCTCCCTTGTATAAACTCCATTTACTTTGACGACCTAGGACTGGAAAAGTGCAGTTGCACGTGATTGGCTAATGAGAATCCGCTAAAGCAGCACTCACAATGGAGCAGAGGGCCCTGCCAAGATGCACTGCCCTGACTAGCGTTTCTATTCGTTTCGTTTTTAAACCAATCGCGTCACTAGTAGATCACGTGACTTTTCGTATCACGTCATCTCCCAGTGACGCGATTGGTTTAAAAACGAATCGAATAGAAACGCTAGTTAGCGTAATGCATCTTGGCAGGGCCCTCTGGTAATCAGCCGGTTCTTACATCTGTACGGTGCGGACGCGTTTGTATTCCCTTCTTACGACTTATTGTTTATCGTCTACCTGTGACTTGGCTAGTGAAACGGACCGATATCTCCTTGATCTTTTAGTTTGAAATACCATCGTGAACGAGTCCTAAGAAGATTGTTTGTTGCCGCAAAACTTGGCTACCTGCCTCTATCTTTTGTCCTTATCATTTGTATACTACGCGAGTGAGAGAAGCCTATACTATGTCGTTAAAGTGAATGGAGAATACGTATGGTCCATTCCAACAGACTTGTCTTATTTAGTAAACACTTTTATAACCTCACAATGCATCATTTTTGGATAAAATGCCCGTTTTCAGCTGAATAAAGCAATTAGAGACCACTTTTTGCACACCATTTTCCTGGTCATCATGGATAGTTTTTTTTACGACAAAATTGATATTTTAGGCGAAAAGGGAGCACTTTGAGGTTATAACAATGTTTACTAAATAAGACTAGTCTGTTGGAATGGATTTTACAGCCTTGGTCAAAGGTGTTGAGCACCCCATGTTTTCCTTTGTAAGTTTTAAATAAAGTATTATTTTTCAATTTACAAAATACACAAAGACATAAAATATATAAAAAACAAATCATTAGTAGATATCGTTTTGAAGTAGCTATTTTTGACGACACGTTAGCGTAGTTGGTAGTGAGCCTGCCTACGACGCTAGCGGTCCCGGGTTCGCTTCCCGGTATGGGCAAATATTTGTGTGATCAGCACGAGTATTTGTTTCTGAGTCTCGGATGTTTTCTATGTATTTAAGTATTTATTTCTCTATATAAGTATTTATATCATTGTCTAGTACCCATAGTACAAGCATAGGAATGAACAATAACTACACTTAGAAGCGAAACTCCCGGCTCCCGACGCGCGCTCGGCGCGTTAGATACCTACCGCCTGGCGACACCTGAGGTGTCTAGTCAGTCAGGGGCGTCACACACGGAATATATATTAATATGCAAAAATATATATCAGAGCAATACATCTTACGATATGTTTTCCGTACTAGTTGACAGAGTCCATACACGTAGCTATTATATGTATTAAATTAGCCATGGGAAAACACTACTGCAGTCTATTTGGCTGTAAAAGTGACAAAAAAATATTAATAGATAAGAATAGTATTTTGCAATAAAGCTTTTTCAACTTAATAAAAATTCAAAGTAATGGACCCAAAAGGAACGTAAGAAGTAACTCTGGATACCAGAATATAAAACTTATTGAGCTTAATGATTATTTTAATAGTACATTATTGCCTAGGCATGGAAGTAGGCAATTGCGGGCCGAGTATTGGATTAAACGGACGAGCTTGCGAGTCCGTTTAAAAATACGAAGCCCGCAATTGCTGTTCCTGCCGAGGCAAATATAGTGCTTTTCTCAAAAATCGAAAGAAAAAAATTGTGTTGGAGTCAAATCTTCATCGCTTGAACTCATTTTTTGAATTGCATACAAACAGAAACTTCATGTGAAAAAACCATCACTCCTTACCGCCTTTTTGTTTATGACAAGGAGAAACGCAATTCTTGTTTTAAAAAAACAAAAGCTATTCCAGGAACAAATAAAAAAGTTATGTTTCGAGTAAAATTTGGATGTTTAAGACTTGTGCCCTCATTTTATTATGGCCCTTTTCACTTTTTAAAAAGTTACAACCTAGATAGTAATGGAATTTGTATGCAACATTGCGGGCTTGTGTAGCGAGCACGCAACGTTTTTTTTTTTGAACTGTCAGTAAACTATGTACTTCGCGTCTCAATATGTAGATAGGAATGTCAACATTTCCGGACATTTTTGAGAAAAGGTTGTTTATAGACTCGTTTCCTTGTTTTATATATATGATTAATAGCCACATAAGCTCTGTAATTTTCTGGAGATAATCTTAATATCATCAAAAAGTATTATTACATAATTGAACGTAAATGTAAAAAACTCATTTTGCAACAATGTTTTCACGTTAAAGAAAAACATAAATAACTTTTCGTGACTAAACTTGTATAACACATCCATAAACCGATTAAAATATTTCGCAAGTGGCAGCCCTGACTTTGGGCGCGGAAGACAGAGGGGCGTAGCGGGGCGAAGGGGGAAGTAGGTATTAAAAGCGCGGCATTTGGGGCCTCGGTAAAGGAGATTCGCTTCTACGTGTAGTTATCGTTTATTCTTATGGTACAAGCCTAGAGCTTAGTTTGGGACTAGGCCAATTTGTGTGAGATCGTCCCTTGATATTGATATTTATGGATTGATTTGCGTGTGAAAACTGAAGCTAGAAAAAGGGTTTTACAATAAAATGATTAACCTTTGGTATGCTGCGACTGGCGTAGTGACGTTATCGCTCTGAGCCACGAAATATCAACGGTTACGTAGTACTGCAACTCAAGATTTTGATATCAAATATCTCCAAAACTACAAAATGTACGTCTTATCAGATTTTTGTATTTAGAAGGTAATGTATTAAAGTTTTTATTATTGTTTAATTTAGTAATACATCATCAGTAGTATATTTACTGGGACTCATAATCTCCAATTATTCAAAACGTGGATCCGCGTTCCCGATATTTTGAACACATTCATAAGAGTATAGCAACGAAAATGAATGGTTTGTTTTGATTGGAAGATAACTTCCACTCACTAAAAAATGTTCAAGCAAATTTCGACTTAATTGGTCTGTAAAAAGTGTAGAATAACGAAAAAAATCGCGTGGGGTCGTTTGAACGCTGATCCGCGTTCCGGCAGTTTAACGGGATTCCGTAGATCCACGTTCTGGCATACCAAAGGTTAATTGTCTTTTTATTCACAGCATTCCCCTTAACGTCAGTAAATATGACTAACCTTCCGATAGACATACAACTTTCTGTAATAAAAGATATAAATGCACCTTTTAAAGTTTGACTTTTATATGAAAAACGCATGAGGACAACACGTTTGGCCAAGGCTATATCTGTAGTCGGCTGAACTAAAGCACGCTAGACTTCTAGTAATGTTTACTAACATGCAACTCGTACTCAATGAGGGGGATCTCGTTGTTCGCGCTGCCGAACTGCTGCCTCGTGGCCGCGTAGCGCACCGCGATGCACACTGCACTTGATATGGAGTGGCAGCTCTCTTGCATTATACCTATGCGACCTGCAATTGGAAAATGGTGGGTGGGTGAAAAATGTAGGGTGCCATGTTTTTTAGGGTTCCGTACCCAAAGGGTAAAAACGGGACCCTATTACTAAGACTCCACTGTCCGTCTGTCTGTCCGTCTATCTATGACCAGGCTGTACCTCATGAACCGTGATAGCTAGACAGTTGAAATTTTCACAGATGATGTATTTCTGTTGTCATTATAACAACAAATACTAAAACAGAATAAAATAAATATTCAAGGGGGGCTCCCATACAACAACCGTGATTTTTTGCCGTTTTTTGCTCGATATTAACAACGGCAACAGGTAGACGCTTGAAATATTGCCAGAATATTTAGTTGTATTTTCACTTTAAACATAAATAATTAAATTAAATTAAAATAAATATTAAAGGGGGCTACCATAAAACAAACGTGATTTTTTACGGCTAATGGTACAGTCAACACCATAAATAAGTGATTATTTATGTACCTTGTCGCTTTCAATCGTTTCACAATTTTGTATGACATTTCAAACACGACGTTAAAGTAACAAGGTACATAAATGATTGTACTGTTGACTGTACGGAACCTCTCGTGCGCTAGTCTGACTCGCACTTGGCCGGTTTTTTATTTTATATTGCTTTGGGAATATTCATAAGTATTTGTTCCAAGTGAAATCGCCGTCGTCAATAGAAATAGCCAAAGATGTGAACAAACCCAATCTGTCCAATTTATCATTATTACTGGATAATCACGCCACAAATAACTACACATTTAACGCTTAAAGAGTACAATTTTTTTACAACCTTGGGATTTCTATAAACGCTGACTAACTGTATCCCGCAAAATTAGACCAATCCTGAAATATCAACATAAAAACGGAATCCGGATTGCAAAAAACAACTACATAATTGTTTTAAACAAAGCGAAAAGCTTTAATAAGTCCAAACATTAAATAAATTACCTGCAGATAAATTCTCCAAAGCGGCCCCGAGTATTCTAGAAGGATCTGAGAAGGAGCTCTCGTAGATGCCATCTTCCGTGACGTCAGCTGTTCGGTTGAGAAGGTTCTCACGCGGGATGCGATAATGGTTGAACATTATGAACCTAAGAGAGAGGGATAGAATCATCATAAAAAACACGTTTAACCTAAAGTAAGGCCAACGAGACGAGATAAATGATGTAAAACTTTCAGGAGTTCAAAACATTTTTATTTGAAATCGTCACTTCGAACACAATCCAAATTGGAACGAACTTCAAAAAATGGCGGCCCTAATGTGGACAACTTCTGTACTGACATGCTTTCCCGTATCACGAATCATGCAACGACAGCCGTCATCGACCAACTGTAGATATTATTGCGTACGAGAAATAAGGGCAGATATAATGATCGCTCGCTATCGCAATATAACTCAGTAACGGTCAGTTTGTTTACATTATTTATCTCGTCTCATTGGACGTACTTTATACACATCAAATATGTCTAAGAATCAGAAATATACCTAAATTATTTTGATTTTTTGCAATGTATCGTAGCGCAGTACCTTGCAAGATTTTTGAGATTGCAATTCTAAGACAAGAAATAACGTACGTGCAAACATGCATTAAAGCGTTTTAAAACGTAAATTCAGAAACAAAATGCTTGCTTACAAATATCATCCGTTAAATATCCTTCTTTGGTTTTTCGCAATGAAAACATAGTTGGCAACAAAATTTTGTCTAAAAAATGTTTTTTTTTTGTTGAAGTGTGAGGACCAAAAAGTTGGCCATGCTTACTCACTCAACTAAAATTTTGAAATGAAACTTACTATCTGCTAAATGGGTCTTGCTTTTTGTTCCTCATCCAGATACTTAATAAATATAATTTTCAATGGAGAGATGGTTCAACCCAATTTACATTTCGTTACTACTTTGGAAAAAACTCTTATCTAATATTTCGAGATGTATCAGTTTGAACTTAATTCTGTTCACGTTTAAGTTTAAAATCGTACATCACGAAATATGAAATACGAGATATTTCAAAGCAATGCCGATTTGTTTCTTGTTGCATGTTGTTTAAACAAGGTCTTACCCGTTATCAATCCCGTTGACGCCTATCTTCTCGCCCATGTCCCCGACGATGAGTCCAGGGTACGTCTCCAGGGTCCCAGGGTCCCTGATGGGCACCACGAACCCGTGCAGCCCGTGATTGGACCCGTCCGGTGTGATCAGCTGGGCGAACAGCAGGGAATGCGTGCATGTCCTGCCTGACGGGAGGTAAGGAGGTTGTAAAAAAGTTAATAATAAAATAAATAAAGGATGTGGGATAGTTGTTTCGGCGAAAGGTCTTATAGCGAAGAGTCTCGACATACACCTTAAGAGACTCTCACTAGGTGGCTGGATCAAGGGGCAGATACAGAAGGTACTGAAGGCTCAGAAAGTACTCCTCGACACGGCATGCATTACGGGGAGGTTCCTTACTCTGCAGCCCTAACCACCGCACCAGTAGCTTTTGCCCTGATCCGCTGCCGGTGGCTCCCGCAGCTTGGGTTTTTTATTTTTTTGTCCTAGTTTTGTTATTTTACTTTTATATTGAAATATTTATCAGAAGCAAGGGTGGGTCGCTAGTTTAAAATATATTTGTACCAGGCGGTATTATGAGTTGTCAAAACCAAACAAGTTTTAGACAGTGAATAGCTCTAGCGAGTAGCTCTATCCCGTTCACTTACTCGGACTTGGTAAGTTTTAAGAGCATAAATCCTAATAATATTGCACCTTATTTCAATGAAATAAGGTAAAAAATTAAACATATCTTCGACGTCGACCGTGGGAAGTTCTAGCCACAGCGTTTTCTTTCTTTTTTATATTATTTTCATCTCAATTTGGTACTATTGTGAATAAATTTTCGTGATTTTTTAATTGAATGAATGTTCGTGCATCTTGGCTTGGCATATATGCGTTCCCAGCAGTATGCGTTAACACAATATTATTACGGACCGGGTAGTTATCACATCGTCTATAAACATATCGCTTTAGTCGGTCATAAACAATGTGACACCGCGCAGTCTCAGGATCGAACCGAAACAGTGGCATATTCAATTTAAAAAGCATAATCAATTAGGATTTGAAAAAAAATTATCCATTTTTTTTTTAGATAAAACCCCGTAAATACGGATTGTTACAACGATCTTATTCTTTAACCAACCAAGCAGCAGTGTTCACATTGTTGTATTCCGTTGTGAGGATAAGACAACCGTTGAAACAACTAGCATGGAAACATTTCATGTTAGTCCTCAGGGTTGTTAAGAGTAAAGTGCAATCGGTGTTTGTACTACTTTCCGTCTCTCTCCTATTTCAGATTCAAAACTTAGATATACCTGAACCAGCAAATTAACTAATTCTTAACAATTTCGTGGCCAGAAGATAAAAAAAAACCACAAATGGGGCGCCACTAATACTTTTTCACACTACTGGTAGGAAATGTGGCGAAAGATGGTCTGTTCTTGGTCCCCAAAACAATCAAAAAGTTGTACTTTGAATAAGCAGGCCTTCTATGAATTGAAACTGGACAACTAAAACATAGTTGGTCTGTTCCATTAAGCAAGTCCACCGATCACATCGGTCCGCTGATTACTGATTCGACCAATCAGAACACGACTTGTGCTGCATATGAAATTAAATTGGCCAATGAGAAGTCGTTTTATTTTGTATAATATTCATCCCTTCACGGATAGGCAAAGGAATCAGATTCCATACAGCCATATATATCTGTTTTTAATTAACTGAAATATAGTTTTGGCACGGTCAGAGTCGTCAGTTTAAAAACGCCTTTGAATGTCTTGCCAGTAAGAACGGTATCGTTAAAAAATAAAAGTAAAAATTGGCGGGAGAGCGTAATTTTTTTAGTACGAGTAGTAATTGATTTTAATTTCCTCCCGGTAGTCGTGAAAATCACTATGTTAAGCCTCGGCCGAAAGTGCAATAGATGGACTCGTACTTTCCAAACCAACTCCTCCACCTTTTGCTAACTTACTAACCTCTACAACAATGTATTGCGTGTTAAGACGACGAAGATGTTTTTTTGTTTTTGAAATCATTTATTTTATTTTATTGCTTTTAGTGATCACAATAAGCTGTTATGTAGTACCACTTCTTAGTTGACATGAAACTTTAATACATATCAAGCTCGCCGCAAGCAACGCCACGGGAAAGTCATAGTCATATTTAAACAATTAAATGTTCTTTGTTATAGTCGCTCAACTATCTTAATAAAGATAATCTTATCGCCACCCTTGAAATAGGTATCGTTGAGGAGCTCCGGTGGCCATCTGTGGTTTTCATCATCAGTTCCACTTCACCAAATGTATACCAAAATTTGTTGTATACCAAAACCTTCTCCAGAACGTAACAAATACTTTTCTGAATACCGCATCAAAATCGATTCAGCCAAATGCGAGATAATCGCAGACAAACATATATACACACATACGAGGGAAACAGAGATTCTTTTTTGAAGTCGGTTAAAAATCGTGGATATCGGACTTGATTTAAAGGTGAGAAAAATTATCGCCCGGAGCTAAATTTTAAGCATCAGTTCACCATTCTTGTAAGTTTGTTGCAATGGAAAAAACTACATGTATTCCGCAATATGGCGACGTTTTCTACATTCCTGCTACACGTATACGTATTTATTTTATTGACTATCGATTCAATCTTATTTTCCCGTTGCCGAGGCAAATATATACGGTATCAAGTTAACGTTATGTGCATAGCATGTCGCCATTTCCCATAAAACGCAACGATAACAACAATTCTTCAAATTTATAGCGTAACGTGTTGGCGTTTTTACAACTTTGCAGATTCGAATCGCTTTTTAACAAAAATGCTTTGTTTGATTTGTAAACAGCAAATTAAACATCATGACTAACGATTTAACACCCGTATTTAAAGTCAAGAAAAGTAATTACTTTAGTAAAAGTAATGACTAAAGTATAGTACATTACTGCACAGACCGGGAAATAGGCCGTTGCGGGACGAGTAGAGTTCGCTCGACTGCGTCTCGGCCACGCTATACAACGTGTCCCAAAACTCAACGATAAGCCGGCACCAGAGGATGGAGCTGCTTATGATTAGTCGAGAAAAAATAAAAAAGATAAAAAAGATAAAAGAAATTTATTTAGTAAGTAGGCCGCTCGGGCACTTTTACACGTCAAGATACTACCAATACCAATACCAATAAGGAAAAGATATATTTTTTTCCTTATTTTTTCTCGACTAATCATAAGCAGCTCCATCCTCTGGTGCCGGCTTATCGTTGAGTTTTGGGACACGTGGTATACGAGTCCAGCAACCGCCCTTCCCGGTCGAGCCTTGTATAGTGCTTTTCTCCAACGATGGGAGGAAATTTAACACAATTATTAATAATATTAAACACAGTCCCAACATTTCCTTGAAAAAATAACGGAAACGTTCGATTTAGTATGACACTGAAATAAAGCACGAAATAAAATCACAAAAAACGTAATAAATTCAAATTGAATAAAATATAGTTTAAACTAAGTTTAAACTATAATATTTATTACGCGTTTATGTTATTTCGGCAATTTATTTTGTTTATGAACGCCATTTCTATTAAAAGAAAGTCAAACTATTTGACACACTTTTAAACACGGTGTAAACGCTGCTTGAAAAGGCTTAACTTTTTAGTCTATGACATTTCAAAAGTAAAATATGCAAGAAAAGTTTTTTGATTGCACGGGTGTTTGGCTGTTTGGAGATAGTTATCCTAGTCCAAACATGGTTTTAAAAAGTAAAACACTAGGTACGTAATGAAATTTCATACATTTTCGCGGCCGCGATTTTTTTTAGACTTGACATTACTAATACTCAAGTAATTACTTTTCTTGACTATAAATACGGGTGTAAGAGTCAACGCGTGAGCGATATCGTTTAATTTACGTACGTCTTCCAGAATTGGGTAATTTCAACAGGGCTCGGAAAAATGTTTTTTTTTTTAACCAGCTCGTCAGAAACACCAAAAATTAGGTACAATTAGAGCATTTTTATTTCGATTCTGCTCGAACATAATCAATATTATTTCGGTTTTGATCAAAGAGCAAAATAAAACTGTGCCTGTTCGAAATACCGTTTAATTTCGCTCGCGGATTGGTTCGCAATTTTCTCGTCTTTTCTACCCTAATAGAATAGAGATAGTTCTTTGGTTGCATTTTCACTTGCTCAGCTGAAAGTCAAGCAGGCCTTATCATTTAAAATCACTATAGTGGCAACGCAATTCAAGAGAAGGAAGAATTTAAAAAAAAAAGATTAATCACAGCGATGATACCGCTCGCAAATATATTCCGCTCAGAGCGAGTTTTTACGAAGAACTTGGTAAAACCATGATTAACCGGTATTTTTCGAACCATTCCCAAGCCCTGAATTTCAATGGATTTTTGCAGAAACCCCAAACAACTTCATTCAGACGCCTCTAGAAACGGACTCGGAGCCTTTTTGTCGCTACAGATTCAAGAACCTCAGACCCAGACTTATCAATATTGTTATTTCCTTAAAAACCTTCGCCGGTCATACAGACAATCATAATTTGACAAGTACTGTTAAGTAAAGCATTAAATAATGATTTCAAAATGTTCAGGACTTGGCTTTTACATCTGATGACCTATCTACTATATCATGACTATTAGGAAAGGTCAGATTATATAAAGTAAGGATAAGTGTCTGCCGACCTACCACACCTAGAAAATAAAACGAAAACAATACATATAACTTTTTGGGGAACTGAAAATTTACAAAATAATACAATCGAATAATCATATCTGAGGCCCGTTTCACGAAGCTACAAGGTTATTACAAGCGGAAGTCTCTTTCTAACTCCTTTTACGAGAAAAAAAGTTCCGCTTGTAATTTGTAACTTGTAGCTTCGTGAAACGGCCCTCTGGTGTTTATGGGCGGTGATGATATCTTCCCAACCGGGAACCCAAATCCTCGTTTGCTTCCCTCTCCTATTAAAAAAAGTACAGGACGTAACAGGTAAATATATTTATCTACATCCATTATCATAACTTCCCTACAATATGTTCAGAAGCGATAAGTAAATCGCCTATATTAAGAAACCTGTATCTGTGGTTGCATCTTAATGTTTACATTAAAATATAGTGCATCGTAATGTTTACATTAAAGTGTCTGTACCTAAACATTAAAATATCGGTAATACTGTACCACTAACTTGAAAATGCAAGCCATATTTTTTTTTATTTAAGCTTTCGTACTTCAAACAAGTTAACAGTAACACTAACTTAATAAAAAGACAGGCCATATCTGAACATATTATAGAAAACTTATGATATGCATGTAGATAAAGTTATGTATGCGGCTATACATAATTAGGCATAAAAACACTCGTGTGATCTTATTATGCACCATCCACATAAACTACTATTTGAATCCCACGCCGTTTTTTTTTACGCACAAAACTATCCATACCGCATAAGAGTTGTTATATGTCGGATCAATTCAGTCTCGCTTCACTGACATAATTAGATTTATTATTAAAGAGATAGCTGGATATTTTGAGACTATTCGTCTCTGATGTGTAACACGATGGGACAGGTTGTTTGTTGTTGCAGTTGTTGCAAATGCGTTGCATTACAAACCTACATTTAACTGTAAGCTACTTTCACTTTTACTTAATGCATTTTTTATGTTCAAAATGTATTAAAAAGATGTACCAAGGCGACGGTTAAAAGCCTACATTGTTCTGAAAAATTACATCATTTTAAAATAGTAGATTGTACAACAAGTGCATAAAACGCATCATTTTACGCGAGACGTTTATCCAAGCGAGCTTGCGAGCGAGGATGGATATAAAGTCGAGTGTTAAATGGGTTTTATGGACAAGTTGGACACTCTACTTTTCACTTAAATTGCGAGGAAATGAAACAGCAACATGTAAATTATTGTAAAACCCATTTAACACTCGACTTTATATCCATCCTCGCTCGCAAGCTCGTTTGGATGGATAAACGTCTCGCGTAAAATGGTGCGTTTTATGCACTTGTTGTACAATCTACTATTTATTTTTAACTAGCTTTCGCCCGCAACTTCGTCCGCGTAGAAGTCGTTTATCGCTGCTCCCTCGGGAAATGTCCAATTTTCCGGGATAAAACTATCCTATGTCCTATTCCAGGACCTAACCAATATGTGTGCCAAGTTTCATCTCGATCCGTTCAGTGGTTGAAGCGTGAAAGACGGACAAACATACACACTTTCACATTTATAATATGAGGGATACGGCCATAGAAATACACTCTCTGAAAATTTAAACGCAAGATGATCAACCCTATAGTACGAGGGGCGGCTGAAAAGTAATCTACCTAACAATGAAACAAAAGACTGTCGTGGCTAATTTTTTTTTATTTTTCTATATAGTCCCCTGCTAGTAAAATGCACTTATTAAATTTTTCAAATATTGAATTTAAACCATTAAAAAAAAAATCTTTCGGTTTGTCGTCAAAAAAGTCAGTAACCGCAGCCTTCATTTCGTCATCGGTCATAAACCTTCGTCCCCTGAGGTCTTTCTTGAGAAGTCTAAACAGAAAATAGTCACAGGGGGCTAAATCTGGACTATAAGGGGGGTGGTCAATGGTTTCGAAGCCATTGTCTTTAATTGCTAGCTTCGTTGTGCGGGCGGTATGCACTGGTGCGTTATCGTGCAAAATCAGAATACCTTTGTTTAGTTTACCTCGCCGTTTTTCTTTTATTGTCTCTCTTAGTTGGTATAGTAAGTTTGAGTAATAATCAGCATTCATTGTAGTTTTCTTCGGTAAATAATCTATGAGCAAAATCCCTTCTGTGTCCCAAAAGATTGTAGCCATAAGTTTACCTGCCGATGGACAGACCTTGAATTTCCGAGGCGGCTTCTCATCCTTAAATTTCCACTGTAACGACTCTTGCTTACTTTCCGGGTCCCATTGTCGAATCCAAGTCTCATCACATGTTACAATTCTAGAAATTATTTCTTCCTCTTTCCCTCGACTCATCTCCAAAAACTCTTCGCAACATTTGACACGCCTCTCCATGTCAAATGCAGTCAACATTCTGGGGACCCAACGTGCACTAACCTTGGACATGTTCAAATGCTCATGAATTATTTCATTGACTCGCTCTTTACTGACGCCCACATCTCTAGCTATCTCCCACTGCTTCACTCGTCGGTCCTCTAATATAATTTTTTTCACCCTGGCTACATTTTCATCGGTGACGGCCGAAACTGGTCTTCCGCTACGAGGATCATCTTCCAGACTCTCACGACCTAACTTAAACTGCTTTGACCAAAACTTTATAACAAATTCGGAAGAACACAAACTGCCAAACACACGTAACATACGCTGTCTGATCTCCGAAGGCGTATTCCCTTCTTTAGTCAAAAACTTAATCACCGCACGCTGCTCGATTTTATCCATTTTCACTTTTTCTACCGACATGTTTGAAACAATTGTAGGAGACAAATAAACGTGATGCAATAAACAAATGAATGTAATACATTTTGAAAATAGAATAACAAACGAATATAAATCCATACCAGCCAGCATTATTTTTGTATATATTTCTGACCAAGGAGATTACTTATCAGCCGCCCCTCGTATCATAATATAACGTGCCATCAAATTTCAACCTTAGGGTGACAGAATAGCTAGTCTAATCTCTAATAGCAAAATCATCAATCTACCTGCAAACCGCAACTGCCCCATTCGTCCTACGCATGTATAGATATGTCACAAGTTTTACCTAGATTACCAACCCAGCATTTGGCCGCCTCGAAGTCCGGTGTGTGGATGACGAACTCTCGCGTCGCCGGGTCGTAAGTGGCGGTGGTGCGCATCAGCCGCGCGTCGGAACCGTGCGCCACCTCCGTCAGAGCGAAGCTGGCTAGAATCTGTTGACACATTAACAAATTATCATGTAAGTTCATCGGAAACTACAACGCCTCGGCACCAGATCAGCACCAAGTGAAACATTGAAAATTGGGATTTAGTCTTTGTTAATACGATACATTTTTCAGTGGACTACGCGAGGCCCGCGCCCCGGCAATTGTTTTCTCTTCAACTTGAAAAATGTATCGTACTTACACAAGTCAAAGCTCATTTTTCAACGTTTCACTTTGACCTGAGGCGGTGCTTATCTGGTGCCGGGGCGTTTTAGTGTGGTGGTCATTTTCTATTCTTCCCTACTCCGCGCCAAACATGTTTGATATGCTATGCAATTTACACTTTATTGATTCGAAACAAAGTCTCTTTTAATCTTGACCTTGTGACGGCTGTAGCCGTCGCGGCGTCAGTGGCACGACTTTCAGTTGACAGCCAGAGCTGTCAGTGGCGTTCCAAAAGTTAACACACTGATATGGCACGACGCCTTTTTTTCATTGGTCTAAATAAGTTCTTATTGGTCTCCATCTTTTCCTTTTGCCTTCTATTTTTCGTTTAATTCTCATCATGAGTTAAGACTACGCCGAGCGTCCAGTGGCGCCCTCATTACTATTATTGTGTTTTCTAATAAACTAAAGTATTATCTTGAAATCAGAAGATGGTTTTTGGTTTTACAAATGAATACACAATGTATATAATGTACTTTTTATGAATCATAGACTTTCAATGGGAAAAATGCTGAAACTTCCCGAAACTTCGATTTTAAGCGACGCTCTTCAGTCGTAACCTTTAGGAAGCTTCATCTTTAGCTTTAGTTACAGACATGAGAAATCTGTAATAGGGCTTACGATTGACAGCTGTCACGTTTGACGTAAGGTTGTTTGTTGTAGTATGTTATATTAGCAAACCGCTTCGCTCCATTTAGACTTGCCCGGGGACGGCAAGTGCACCTTATGTCATATACCCAAAAAACCTTTGTCCGCTCTTTCGTTTGTGTGTTCGTTTGCCACCTCTACCCTAAAAAAAACCTAAGAGATAGCTGCGTCCATCTTGTCATATCAGTCCGACGATCTGTAGAAGCCTAAATACACCAGCTGATTAATTGTTATTCTTACCTCTCTTTGAACAACTGTGGCTTCTGAGAACTTGAAATGCCGTTCGGTCCCCAGCGAGAGGAGCGCGTTGGACACGAGGTAGATACCGATGGCCATTTTGACAGAAACGCTGGGGTTGACCGACTGCACCGCCTCGTTGAGTGTCATTATCGCTCGGGTCTGGTGAACAGGATGGCTATTTACAATATTGTACAGTTAACAACTCTAATTGAGATACCATGGGTCAAGTCAAGATGCATAAATACTAAGTTAGTGATTTTCGAAAATCGATAAAATGTTGCAGATTGCGCTTATGTCAACTCTATAACATTTCGAGTCGATAGAAAATAGAAACGTTAGCAGCATAATTACAGCGTCAAATCACGAGAAACAGATTTTTTTTTATTTAATAGCCAGAGCCACCTAGTAAGCGTCTGGTCCAGCCTCTTTTGTGGCATCACAGTTTTTATTTTATTGTATGTAACACTGTCTTCTCTATTCTGTTACCTATTAAGTCGGTATTGTGACACTATTCAATTTAGTGCTGTCGAAAAGAGATATTTACAATTTTTTATTAATAGCTTTCTGCGACCATGGTTATAGTGAGTCAACATAAATAGTTAGCGATATGAAATACTAGCTTCTGCTTGCGACTGCATCCACTCAGCTGTTGTATACCGCTATTTTCGATAGTGAAAAGTACCCTGTATCCATCTCTAGGGTTTAAACTATCCATGTACCATATATCATATCGTTAAACCGTGAAAACGGAACAAACAAACACTTTCCCGTTTACAATATAAGCAAGCTGAGGGATGCATACTAAACGGCAACATAAACAAGTGTGAATGAACAATTCATGTTTGTGATAACACTGATAACATGGTTTAGCGTGTGTATGAAGATTCTTGCACAAAGTTATGATACAAATGCACATGCAGCTTGCACGTATTTAAGAGGAGTGTGAAGCTAAAAATTTCCATACAAAATGCGATAACGGTTCTCTAACGACGTTGTCCGATTTTTACGACCTTTGGATATGTCTGTACGTTTTCCTTTCCAAGAAAATATTTCATGGAAAGAAACAAATAAGGGACCCATCAGACAGAGAGCGGTTATGCGGTCAAGCTATCAGTTTTGCGTTCTTTGCGATCTTTGGTTATATTACGTTACCGCTGACCGCTCTCTGTCTGATAGGTCCCTTAAAAATACAAAAACGGAAGTTTTTCATAACAACTGCAACATATTAAAAATCGTGGAAATCGGACCTCATTTAGGTACTTGTCGCACTGCCGGCGACAAAGCGATTAGCTATCGACTATTTTCTCGCTCAAGAAACGAAAAAAAGATATAGATCCCATGTCAATAAAAGAGACACATATATTAATAGTTGATCGCTGGCTGTTCACACTGCCGGAGAGACCTCTCTCCACTAGTTTATCGAAACAAAAGATATAGATCCCGTGTCAATAAAAGAGACACATATATTAATAGTTGATCGCTGGCTGTTCACACTGCCGGCGAGAACTCTCTCCACTTGTTTGTCGAAACAGAAAATATAGATCCCGTGTCAATAAAGGAGACACATAATAATAGTTGATCGCTGGCTCTACTCGCTTGCCGCTCATCGTCGGCGGTGGGACAATTGCCTTAGGAGGTGAGAAACATTATCGCCCGGAGCTAAATCAATCCTTTTGAGCAGCAGTGGGTGCAGTGTGTTCCAATACTCCGCCACGCCACAGTATAAACAGTAGTTCGTCTTTAAACAAAGGCATATCGCGCGGCTTGCATGTGAGCGTGCCGCGACCGTACGCGCCGTGAGCCAACACAAGCATACGAGTACTCAACAGGACGGAACAAGCTGGTTTAGTCGGGGCCTCGCCATCGCCTCATTTGGTTGCGTGCGTATTAAGTCACGAGCGCCGCGCAACGACGCAACCCTAGCGCCCGCGCGGTAATAGGTAACAGAAACTCCTTAAGGGACGGAGACACGCCTTCGGCAGGCTTTTTAGTATGGGAACGCACCGCCTCCGCCCTCAGTGTATTTGCGGCAGACTTGTCAAGCTTACAGTTACGCATGTAGCCATCTTAAGAGTTGCTAATAGAGATTCAAAGGACAAAAGGTCATTAAAGAGCATTTGTTATTATCAATTATAGTTAATCGATACTAGAATAAACGACTTTTTAATTCTGAGCGTTTAGTGTAAAACAGCACAAGTCTAATACAAGTAGGTACTTAGTACAAGGCTTAATACCTAATTCATATACAACTAATCTATCTATCTATCTATATATATATATGTCGTAGAATAAGATGATTAATTACTCGATTTTGATTAAAAGTGTTTGATTTGAGTCGATCTGTAACAGTGGTGGGTAAACACCGTGACGTCACGTGAGACGGAGTCGTTGAGGTGGGGCTAGTGGGCTAAGGGTTCACTCTTTTGCCGAGAGCCGAAGGGAACGGACCTCACTCAGCAAACCTGTCGGTTAACCTATACCTGGGAGGTTCTTATACCTGCTGTACCTACTCTTAAGAATTGTTAATACAAAGCTTGTTTGAATTCTTGGAGTTTTGTGATTCGATTGCTCGATAACCTACACCATGGACACCTTGCCATCCGAAACACCAGATTTAGATGAGGCTACTAACCCTATACAAGAGCCGACATATATAAAAGGCAAACATGACTGACTTATATATCAACGCCAGGCCGAAACTACTGTACCTAGAAACTTGAAATTTGATACAGGGGTTCCTTTCATTATGTAAGTGCGCACTAAGAAAAGATTTTCGATCGACCCCCAACGGGAAGAAATAGGGGGAGTAGCGGGAAACTAATTCTACGCGTACGAAGACGCGGGCGTTTTCTAGTTGATACATAAGATGATATGATACGAAACAGTGATCAATTTATCGGTTATCATATGACCTTGTAACTTTTTTTATATATAAGAATAATAAGATAGGTAGATACGAAAGGCGCGTGAAAAAATTTAACAACCAGGGGCCCATTTCTCAAAGCGTCTAATAATATTAGTGTTTTGTCTCGTAAATAAAACTACAAAATGAAATAAAACACTAATATTATTAGACTTTTTGTGAAACGGGCCCAGGGCTACAATGAAATACCTAATATAAGGCGGTTAATATAAGTGTCGATGCGATTTCGCTAGCGAGTTAGAGAATTAAATTATGGTAGCGATCAGAAAGGACAGTACAAATACCCACGGTCAAAAATTTATAATATTAATAGCCTGTTTACGGCCTCCTCTTCATTTCTCAACTCTATCTCCAGAGGTGTTGTTCTCTCAAAAAACGGCGGTCGGTCGGACGGACGAGCGAATCGAAGCGGCGAGTTTAAGTATTCCCGTCCGAGCGAACACAATACATTTTAGCACGTGCATTGTCAATTAGGCAGCCTTATACGTTCGAGAAGTCATGCTGCCAAATTGAATACACGCGCTAAAATGTGTTTTGTTCACTCTGACGGGACTACTTAAACTCGCCGCTTGGACAATCACTCGTTCGTCCGTCCGTAGTTGTTGAGAGAATCATACCCCTGCCAATTCCTACCAGCCTATACTTTTGTAAATATTGCCCGGCCATCTCTGTTCAGGGCCGAACATTACTCCAATATTGCTTAGGACCAAGTAGGTTCTAAACTGCCTTCCAAAAATCCGGAAGCATTCGACATTTCCGACTCATTACCAAAACAAATTCATAAAAAGGTTAATTGACCCTATTTCATAATGTTAAGTCATAAATAGTGCATAAATCACTTATAATAATTGCTTTCTGAGTTAACAAACCATTACCAGTTTAACGATACGATTTAACATTACGAAATTCTGCACGCCATTTTTTATTAGGTACCTACTTCACAACATGACGAATGGCAACTGCGCAGAAAATTCTTTTTTTAAATAAGCATAACAAAAAAGTTAGATTTTACTCTTGCTCGCGATTTATAATTAGTCAGATCCTATGGAGGTTTCCATTGGAACTGTCTACACCAGGATATCATACATTCAAAACTGCACGGGTTTTGTGTGTCACTGTTCGTATTTTGGCCGTGTAATGCAAATTGGGTTTAGTCGGTTATTCTATACTCGTATATCCAGTATGTATTGCGCAATATTACACTTTTCGAGTTCAATATTTTCTAAACGAAGTCCCAAGTGTTTATCTACTACACGTTATTATGAATAAGAATAATATTTAACCTTTCCATGAATGGGAGGCACCCAAAATGACATTATTTTCAAGATTTTATTTTGCCACTTTGTCGGCGTAATGTAAATATATAACTATGTTAAATTACAGCTTTGTAATTTCAACACACTTTTATAACCTCAAAATGCATCATTTTTGGATAAAATGCCCGTTTTCAACTGAATAACGCAACTAGAGACCACTTTTTGCACACCATTTTCCTGGTTTTACATCATGGTTTTTTTACGACAAAATTTATATTTTAGGCGAAAAGGGAGCACTTTGAGGGTATAAAAGTGTTTACTAAATAAGACTAGTATATTGGAATGGACCATAGGTACCAAGAGTCTCTGACCTAAATCGCAGACAGACGGACAAACTGACAGATGGACATGGCGAAACTAAAACTCTACAAAAGGACTCTGGATAATGGAACTCTAAAAAAAACAGTCATAATTCATCGCAACTTGTAAGGTATAAAATAAAAGGGTGTAAATTAAAAATTCCAAAAAATATACAACCATGAATATTAACTCAAGAATATCTAAACAAGCGCAGTCGGGGTTCTAAAGTGTGCAGTCTTAGGCTGCCTGGCCACTGGAGCAGAGCGATGCAGCGGAGCGGTGAGCGAGGAAAGGATTCACCAATAGGAATACTTTATTTTCCTAGCCTCGCTCAGTGCAGCTCTCCCATTGGTGGAGCTTTTCCTCGCTCCGCTCCAGTGAACAGTAAGCTTGAAGGAAAGCTACCTTAGGGTCCTACACATTCGAAAAAACAAAAGTTGTCTTTCCTGTGGACAATAGTTAAAGGCTTGTGTTGTGAGAAAATTAAGCCTTGAAAACGTTAACTTTGGGTATGTCCACAGGAAAGATGGTAACCTAAATCTATGTATTAACTAGGCTGATTCTTAGCTAGGTGTGTAAAAATCGGTTGGGCCATAAAAGAGATATCAACTTTGAAAGTATCATCATTACATCGAAGATTTTTATCTATGTAATATTCTGAGTCATTAAATATCAAGGGACGATCTCACACAAATTGACCTAGTCCCAAACTAAGCTCTAGGCTTGTACTATGGGTACTAGACAACGATATAAATACTTATATAGAGAAATATATACTTAAATACATAGAAAACATCCACGACTCGGGAACAAATACTCGTGCTCATCACACAAATATCTGCCCTTACCGGGATTTGAACCCAGGACCGCTAGCTTCGTAGGCAGGGTCACTACCAACTAGGCTAGCACGTCGTCGTCGTCGTCATTGTTTATAGTCCTAAGATTATTCATCCATTACTATGATTAAATTAAAAGTAAAAACATAACCTTTACATATAATTATCGATACACTCATTTATCAGTTTTATCACTCTAGTTGAAAGTGTTCCCAACGATAAATCGTCAGCGATACTGCAATATCGCGTAACTGACAAATTAAATGAGTTGCAAAATATACCTTACTGATTGTTTGCTAAGGTTTATTTTGCACCTTATTTAATTTGTTAGTTACGCCGTACTGCATCACCGACGAAATCATAATGTGATATCGTATTTGCAATAGTAATACACGGAATATCCGATAAGATTAGAGCCGTCCGATCGCGAAATCACTAGTCATTACCGCTCGACCAATAGACAGATAAATAATAATTTAGACTGATAATAGATGTCTCACCATTTTGAGGGATCTGTACTACAAAAAAACCCTCGATATAATGGGGATCCCTGCTTTGAAAGCACGGCACAACTGATTTTCATGAAACCTAAACTTGAGATAACTTTAAAAAAAAAAGTCAGAATCGGTTCTTCTGTTTGGAAGCTACGATGCCACATACAGAAACACATACGTTAAACTAATATACCACCTCTTTTATTGTCGAGGCTTAAAAAAGGAAGCCTTATGATGAGACTCCGTCCGTCCGTCTAGTCTGTCTGTCCATCTGTCACAACGTCATTACTCAGAGCAACTCCTGCTGCTGATTGCTTTGGGAATTTTGCATACTTTGAAATATACTTCCTTTTTATTTATATATTTTATAAAAAGGGGTTAGAGCATAAAATACACAAGTACGCATCAAATAAACGGATTGCAGATTCAAAACCGGTTTATGATTATGATTTATGAAACAAATACAAAAAAAGGCAAAGTTTACGATTTGAAACATCGTAATTAATCAGAATAATACGAGGGCGGGATGATAAGTAACTGGCCTTAGCTATTTAAAATAAACTAGCGTAATTTAAAATGTGTGTCTCTGGCTATCTGTGTTCGAAATTTGAAATTCATGGCTTAAAAAAATATTGATTTTTCTGTCATTTGAAAATTTATTGCGACGATTGTTTTAAAAATGGATAAAATTGAACAAAGAGCGGTGATAAAGTTTCTTTACATGAAGGGTATGAAGGGAAAAGATATTTATGATGAGTTAAAGAATGTTTTGGGGGAATGTGCTCTATCACACGCCACGGTAAAAAACTGGGTGGCTGAATTTAAACGAGGCCGTACAAGTGTCCAAGACGAAGCTCGCCCTGGACGTCCAAAAAGCGTCACGACTCCAGAAATGGTCTGCAAAGTCCACGATATGAAGTTATCATGTCAGCCGAAAGACGTCCACTGCTGGACATAGGCCTCCCCCAAGGCTCTCCACTCTGACCGGTCTTGTGCTTTTCGCATCCACCGCGTTCCCGCGATCTTTACAAGGTCGTCACTCCATCTTGTTGGAGGCCTACCTACAGCTCGTCTCCCGTTCCGCGGACGCCACTCAAGAACCTTCTGACCCCATCGGCCATCAGTCCTGCGAGCAATGTGCCCCGCCCACTGCCACTTAAGTTTGGCTATTCTTCGGGCTATGCCACAACCACAGTGCCCTATTAAGCCAACATGGCAAATATTTGTGTGATTGGCGAGTAAATATTTGGTCGTTATTCTTGGTTGTCTACACTAATATTATAAAGAGGAAAGATTTGTATTTTTGTATGTTTGTAATGAATAACCTCAAAAATTATTTCACCATTAAAATGCTACATTATCTCTGAGTAACATGAGCAACTTTTTATCCCGGAAAAATGAACGCTTCCCGTGGGATGGCAAATATACGAATTGTACCTAAGTAGCATATGTCATTTATTATTTATGTTAGGACTTTATGAGAGCAATAGTCGAAGGTGAGTAAACCAAAATAAATGTCCAGTTATAGTAGGATTATTTAAAATGTCGGAATCGACTTGAGAGCTAATCTTTCAAACAATGATATTGTTTCTATTGTAAACTCCAACCGCAAATGATCAGTGCAAAATGGATCGAAATAAATAAATAAATTATTCATTTGAATAGCGACTTTGTTTCCTAAGCATGAAGGTACAAATTGAAATGACAGCACATTCGCTATAACAGTTTTTGAAATTGAGAACGGTACCCAGGTAGTCTGTTGCGTTAGCAACAGTGAGATACAGTATAGTTTCTTGTTCCATCATTTCAATTTGTACCATTATTTCGTTCCATTTTGCACTGATCATTTGCGGTTGGAGTTTACAATAGAAACAATACCATTGTTTGAAAGATTAGCTCTGAAGTGGATTCCGACATTTTAAATAAATCCTACTATAAAGAAGAGGTTTTTCACCGTAACGAAACTGTCGATTAACGTCAAACATACATTTTTGTAACGAAATTGTAAGTTAGACATCATTTAAATGATCTTTAAATAGCGTCTTTATGTACGTTTATTTTGGTTTTTACCCAGGTATGAAATCAAATTTCGAAGATTTGTAACTTTATTTACTAAGTACCATGGTTGTTATTAGGTTGAACTTAAAACTGTTTTAAAAGTTTGTCTCGGTTCGTTGGTAAACAAATGCAACTGACGTATAGATTCAAGCGGACAGAATTTAGCTTTGATTTTGTATGGGACTGGTTATTTGACGACAAGAGCATGGTACTTAAATAGAGAGAGAGAGAGAGAGAGAGAGAGACTGACGGGGAGAGAGAGAGAGAGAGAGAGAGATAGATATAGAGAGAGAGAGACGGACGGGGAGAGAGAGAGAGTTATTATTATCTTTCCAGAAATTCTATTCTAAAAAGTCAAACAATAGTAACGAAATATGTATGCATGTATGTATGTAAATACAATGCAATGAAGAAATATCAGTAGTTTTTTAATTAAATATTATTTCTATTGTTTCTGAATGGGGAATATGCATGTTTTTTTATAGCTTCAATAAAAGCTGATTCATGTAACAAACAGATGAGAAAAAACATTTTTGAATAGCTATAAAAATAACCAAGATATAAGCTAACAAAGATTTGTTCCTATCTCTTTCTAGCAAAACAGAATTTTTCGTGGATTTTATATGGCCGTACTGCGCGATGACGTCACCGGTGCACTTCGGATCTCTCTGTCTAATTAGCATTTTAAAATGCTTGTATCATCCGTATTACTTGAACGATTTTAATTTTAATTTCACTCTTGGTGATATCTTTTACGGTATTTTCATATTTTGTTGAGAAATCCTAATTAAAAAATCCATGCATATTCCCTATTATTCACTCAACATAATATTTCGCACCTTCAGAACAATAGTGACCTAATTCAAAATTCCAGCTTTCAAAATTCAAGCCATCATTGTTATTATACCTGACTCGAAATTTAAAATTTCTGAATTAGGTCACTATTGTTCTGAAGGTGCGATTTATCTATAAATCATCGACCATATTTCTTTTTTTTTCAATCAATCTCCATTTCAGCAGTGGCAGATTAGCCAGGTAGCAAGAGTAGGAAATGCTACGGGCCCCGCGCATTGGGAGGCTACGGGCCCCGCGCATTGGGAGGCCCCGGGCACCTACGTCTCCCTGATAAGTATTTCTACCCGGTTCTATTTTATTTAGCACCCTAAACTAAGGAATAACCTAAAACAAACCAAGGGCCTCTTTATACACTTCGCTACGGGCCCCGCGCTTGCTTAATCCGGCACTGCATTTCAGACACAGCCCACACAAAAACCACCGGACATTATTAAACCGGAAGTTGACGTCATTTAGCTCAACAACAATAAAACTGATATTTTATAAAACTTAAATGTCGTCAACGACTTCTGGGAAACTTCTAAGGAAGATAATGAGGTAAAACTAGTAAGTTAATAAGGGTGCGTATTCAACAAATATGCAGACGACACATGACGCATTCTAAAAACTGATAGATAATGCAATAAAAATAACAATATAATACATATAACAAGTGCTTTATCTTCAAGGAAAGTCCCGCCCGTTATTAAAGTAACTGGTGACTAATAAGGTGGGTGTATGCGTAAAAAGGAAATAAGTATGTTATCTATATTTTCCCTGCCTACGAAACTAGCGGTCCTGGGTTAAAATCCCGGCCAGCCATTTGAGCAGTGTTGCCAGTTTAGACCAGTAAAATTGTTACTTGTAGCTTTATGAAACGTGCACCTGTGCCCCGTTTCACGAAGCTACAAGTTACAAATTACAAGCGGAAGTCTCTTTCTAACTCCTTTTGCTAGAAAGAGACTTCCGCTTGTAATTTGTAACTTGTAGCTTCGTGAAACGGGCCACTGATATTTATTTGGTACCGGGCTTTGGTTTCTGAAATATTTAGACTACGACATGAGACATAATTAGGGTTCCGTATCCGTATTAGCGATGCGCGTGCGGCAGTAGCTATTTGCCAGCTCGTACCCACATAACCTAACTCGCTCAATCTCAGATTGCTTGCACCAGGTCTCGCTGCAGGCCAGTACATCAGGATTTTCAGCACTCAAAACCAAGTCCAGTAACGAAGTTTTACCACATATTGAGCGGACATTTTGGTGGACAATTTTGAATACATCAGAGGCTAGTGTGGTTTTAACTTTGTGACGGGACCTGTCGAGTCTTTTGGAGTTACAATGTTGAAATGCCTAATCGACACGCCGTCGGGCCAATGCTTGGTGTTTCTTACTAAGTTGGCCTGGTCAGCAGGCACGTCAAGCCGAAACGATGAATAGTGTCCTCTGGTGACCACTAGCTGCTCGCAGTGTGCGTTCTTCACGCCCAAAACGGACTGGACATGTTGGAGAACGTCTTTCGCAGAAGTATCTTCGCTAAGGTTGAAGACGTGCAGGCTTGCAAGGCGCGGCGCGGCGGCACGGAGGGCCCCGCACGGTGAACCACTGGATGTCAGCGTCTCCAACAACCGTCGGGTTTTGGTTAGACGCTAAGCTGAATTGGAAAAACCACGTATCTAAGCTGTGTGGAAGGCTTAGTAGTGCGATATTCGCAATACGCAAACTCAAGCCTATGATTTCCGCCGATGCGCTGCTCCAAGTATGTTATGCATATTTCCATTCAATTTTATCATATGGGATTATCCTATGGGGTAATTCCACGGACTCAAAACAAGTTTTCACTTTGCAAAAAAGAGCCCTTCGCACATTAGCAAGTGTAAAACCGAGGCACTCTTGTAGGAAGCTCTTTAAAAAATATGGTATTATGACACATTATTCACAATATGTTTTCGACATTATAATGTACACACGACACAATATACACGTGTTCAAACGTGTGACCCTGCCGGGCCACCCGGCAAACGGGCCGCCTCCAGCGTGTGCCGCGGCGGTTGGCGCTGCTCGACAAAAACCCGCGCGTAATAGGGCCCGCTTTCTATGAGCGTCTACCCGCAGACCTAAAAAACGAATCTTCGGATGGAATATTTGGTCGCCGACTTAAAGATCTTTTATTGACGCAATCACTATATTCCGTAAAAGAGTATAGTGATAAATAGGTTAAATTGATTTCTTGTTTTTGTTTTATTTATTATTATTCCCTATTGACATGATCGTTTTAATTTGATTTGTTCTTTTTATTCAATAATTTTTTTGACATTTCTGACTGTAGCTTATTTGCTATATTTTTATTTTGTTTAATTTAATTCTTATTTTTACATTTTGACTGCGTTTGTTTATTTTATTTCATTATTATTTTTACTTTATTTTTTTACATTTTGACGATTTTATTGTGAATTCATTATGATTATGTGACATAGAATAATGTAATTTTCAGTATGAAATAAATGCCTACCTACCTACCTACCTATCCGGAGCCCTAGTAAAAAACCCGAAGAAATACAACGTAATAAGAATGTAATACTATAATCTTACACATAAAAGTGTAAGTTGGGTTCGCGCTGATTCGATTAGAAATCAAATTCAAATCTGAATATAATAATACCTATTGTACCGCGAACCCTCGGTGTGCTAGTCCGACTCGCCCTTGACCGGTTTTTTTATGGTCTTATCTGACGCACTAGTAGATTTTCACTTCATATTACCAAGGAGTAAAAGAGCCCTCATGTAGCCAATTTATTGAATGAATAAATTTAATTTAATTTACATCGACTTAATATTTAGTTAAATTTAATCCAGACTTAGACTTAGATAGCTGTGTGGTTGCCGGCTTAGAATAGTACCACTCCGTGTCTTCCCGTGGATGTCGTAAGAGTCGACTAAGGGAATAAAGGCTTGTAGTACTGTTAGGCGATGGGCTTGCAACCTGTCACTAATACGCTGGTAAACATCTTAGCCTGATTATGCAAAATGTGGTTACAGAATTATCAACAAGCTTTTAGAGTTGTTGGCAATTCTGTAGCTCTGCCTACCCCAAACTGGGAATAAAGGCGTGAGTTTATGTATGTATGTATGTAATCCAGACTTACCAAAATTGGCTAAGTTTATAAATAAGTGAGATATTAGCTCGTAAGGCCCACCATACGACAAACAGGGAGTTTTTTGTGAGTGGGACTTAGAATCTACCACCAAGGCAATAAAGTTCAATTTCGTTTGTTTCATAATGCCATTTTCAGTTTATGAGGACAGGAAAATACCTACCTACCTTATCTATACCTTATTCCCATTGCAACACAGTTCAAATTAAGATGACATCCTATTGCACACTGACCTTCCGAGGATAAAGGCTCCTCGCAGATCTTACCTTTTTCCCATAACTGGACCGGAGTATATCCTCCGGGAGGAACTTGTACTGATTTATCCTGTTGAGCTGCAGCTGTGTCCGCCGCTTCTGCTCCTCCACCAGTGGGGTCACCGAGGAGTGGGAGAACAGGGGGTCCTTCTCCAGGGTCTTCCATACTTTGTACTGGAACAATAATGAAGTGGTCAAACATCGTCAATCAATCGAATCAAATCAAAAAAAAACATTAATTGCAAGAACATATGGTACGATCAGAAAAGAGTCCAAATGTTCACCCATACAATACCATGCAAAACACTTAAATAAAAAAAAACAAAACCTACTTAAAATAAGCTAACATTCTAATATTATAATTATAATTAACTTCGTAAGGCCCAATGTGCAATAGGATGTACATAATCAAGGCAATTTAAATTGAACTATGTTGCAATAAGAATAAGTTTTATTTTCCTATGTTCATAAACTGAAAATGGCATTATCGAACAAACGTAATTGAACTTTATCGCCTTGATGGTAGATTCAAAGTCCCACTGACAAAAAACTCCCTGTCTGTAGTATGGTGGGCCTTACGAGGTTAATACTGATAACCAGGGATCGTAAAATACGCGCAAAATCCATTGAAATGACAACCAGTTAGGGTTGGCGATGGTTCTAAATGTATGAACTAAAATATTATGTACTAAAATAATACAACTAAATATTGTTTTTACAGGTGTAATTGAACACAATCCGAAACTCAGTTTACTGACTGGTATATATTTTTATTTGATTTACAATTTCAAATCAAATAATTCCCAATTTTACACTTGGGATTGTAAGTAATAATTTTCGCAAGTACGATGGCGAGACAATGCAAACAATACAATCAGATTGACAATCATGACAAGATAATACTAGTAAATCTATAAACATTGTACTTATCAATTCTAATAAGTTTTAGTTTAACATTATAGATAATAGATAAACCATGAACACTGATAAGGGCAATATATTACCATAATCCCTTGTATCCTTGGAGATAACCATGGTCAGATATCTGGTTATCTGTGAAGATTTTCTTTTTTCGGAGATAACTAGTTATCTACTAGGAAGAAAAAAATCCTCATTATCTGTAAAGAAAATCTATTCCTTGTAGATAACTAGTTATCTCCGAGAATTTTGTCTTATCTGTGAGATTTTTTTTTCCCTGGAGGTAACTAGTTATCTCCGAGGATTTTATTTTCCTCACAGATAACTGTTTAAAAAAAGTTATCTGGCCACGATTATCTCCAAGGAACAAGTGACCATGATGATGCTTTCATGAGTACACATTCCTCCATAAATATTTAATTTATTCAATTATATTAAGTGACAACCCTAGCACTTCAATGAATTTTTTTCGCATTTTACGAACCCTGCTGATAAGTGATACATTTTGTCATACTAACTGTCAAAGAATTCAATGCTAACGTTAACTCCTATATTCTGCAAATTCGCGACGACGCCGGAGTATAAACAGTATACGTAACTCGACTGTCGCGCCGCGAGCTACGACTAGCAAACCCAACAGGACTCAAGCAAGTTTGGTTGCGTGCGTATTAATTCCCAGCCACACTGGATGCGTGCGAGTAGACGTTACCTGCGCGTGCGCTTTCCACTGCGGTGTATAGTATGAATTCTCATACGACATGTTACTATACAACGCAGTGGAAAGCGCATGCGCACGTCACGTCTACGCGCACGTGCGCGTTCGCTTTCCGCTGCGTTGTATAGTGAATTCTCATACGACATGTCACTATACAACGCAGTGGAAAGCGAACGCGCACGTGCACGTGCACGTCACGCCAACTGGTGTGGCTGGGCCTTTATCCAGAGACGCTCATGGACGCAACCCTCTGCCCTGTTAAGACCAATGGCGATATCTCTGGAAAAACTCCTGTAGCAAATGTAACCTTATTACTAACAGGAGAAGACTGAATCTGCTTTGGCTATTCAATTTGAGATACAGTCTATTGGCTTTTGAGGGCAGCCTTGTGCAATAGGTAACAGAAACTCCTAAAGGGCCGGACACGAACTACTTTTCTATTAATACTATGACGATGCTTAACGTTGAAAATTGATTCAAAGAAAAAAGTCGCAGGATGTGAGGAATTCACGAAACTCATCTTATAAGAAGCTATATTGTTTGCTTTAAATGTTATTCGCAAGCAGTTTTGCAAATTCAAAAAAGGTTTAAACTAACCTTACTAAGTAATTATTGAAGTTGTACAAAAAAATGGACAAACAATGCTCTGTGACTCTGACCTAGAAAGAAACCTAACTGACTCTACGGTATGGTACTGTTGCACAATGAACACAAGGTCACAAAATTAGGGTCACTGTATACAAAACCTTTATAATAAAAGTATTTTTAATTGAAAGGAAGTTATTTTAGTGTAATTCAGGGAATTAATCCCGGTATTAATTAAAATTGAAATATCTTCCTTAATTTGCATTATTTCCTCGATATTTTCGACTGTAATTTAGGTAATAACACTATTCTATTATATACATTCATTGAAGAGCAAAAATATTTGTTTTTCATTAAAAAGCGAGATACCGAAATTGAATACCAGTATTTTTGTATGAAAATAATACCGGTCTACGATCCCTGGTGTAAATAGCCCGTATGTAGGTAACAATGTGTTGTTAGATTCGATTTACCATCGAGTCAATAGGTAACTTAGAAAGAAGTTTAAATAAGTACCTACTAGCAGATTTAAAATTGACATATAATGTACAGTCAAAATCAAAGGCAACTGTAGATTTTAGTACCTTGACACAGTAACATGAAGAAAGTGTTTTTTTTAAATACTTTTATCTGCAACAGGAGCAGTTAGTCTTATAAGTAGCTGAGAACTTTAGCGCTTTGTGCTTTATTTTTTTTTTCATGTCATGTTTGAACTGCTGTACCTATCTATCAAAGGAATTAACATTTAACTGACGTGGTATACGCCTCACAGACGTCATGACTATTATTTTGAACTTTATGTAGCCATTCACGCAGAATCTTTATTATTATTTATAACTTTTCTACCTTGTAATGTACTTTATGATTGAAAAAGTGACCTTCTGCTGGAGTTTCTTGCATATTCTTCTCCGCAATGATGGTCTTGTCCGAAGCGCTAGTAGATTAACTCCATGTTACCAATGTGTAAAAGAGCCCTCATGCAACCCATTTACTGAATAAACTTTTTGAATTTTGAATTAATGTTATAATATGATAATTAAAAAATACCCCTGACATATGATTTATTTGCAAAGCAAAACAATAACTTAACACATCAATTATTAAATTCACCTATTCTAATAATATATTATGACTCATTTTATGTGTAAACATTGAATATTATAAATATTAAAAAAAACATCCCATTAAAATTAATAAAATCCTAATGTATATGACATTGTATAGCAAATCGTAAAAACACTTCCTCATAGTGATACTGATATGACATCATGCCACTATCTGTTAATCATAACATTTAGTGAAACAGAACTGACAACAAATTTATTAAAAATTCCGCGCCAAAAATAACTTAATGCGGTACTTAAAAATACTTTACGCGCCACAACCTGATTAGATATTCTGATTAGGACTGACTCATACACCACTTACCTTAAGTCTAAGCAGCTCTATGTTGCCTTCTAAAGCCAACTTTAAACGCTTCCAGTCGAACGAGGCCGTGCTCCTGAACGTATCCAGAGGCCCACTTGGGAGATCCGGCACAAAACTCAAGTCCTCCATTCCTAGAATTAAAAAAAAACACTAGTCTCGCCCTAACCTTAAATAACTGGTCATAAATTGTGTTTTATTACAGACAATGACTAACAACACTCAGCCGATTAGGGAAGGCACTTATGATTCCCTCTAGACACACGTTTGAATTAATAGGAGACACTGATCTACAAAAACTCGGTCTCATAAATAAACACTCACCGTCTAATTTAACTAACTGAAGGTAAAGCAAAGGAAATTAAAAAGAGTGTCTTAACAAGTAGACGAAATTGTAAGTTTGCGATGATTTTAGTAGAGAATATTGTTTTAAAATGAGCTACACGCCCCAAAAGCAAAGATTAAATGCATTACAGTTTACGGCCTACCGAGCGGACCGCGAGCGAAGCGACTGACACTGACAGAATATCGGTGTTGCCACATAACGATTTGTAAATAACTGAGAACATCGCAACTGTGTTTTTTATTTTCTATTTATTTTATTTTATTGATATAAATTCACACACCAAAATTACATTCGGGTCATGCGCTGAGTTTGTGTCCCACAAACAGTACATAAATTCGTAGTTATAATGTAGGTACTGTCTTTCTTCAACGGAAAAGCGAGTTGGTGAGGGAACTTGAATAAAAGCAGGAGGCTATGAGCGTTACGCTTTCCTTGTTCTGCTAAGAAAAACAACGTGTTAGTCGAATTCGGAGTACTAAGTACCTACACATAGTAAAACAGTTAGACATAACAGTGAAATCATTGCGTCAATTCTTAAAGCCTGCCGTAAAGTAACTTCTTTTAACTTAGGTACCTAGGTATGTGATAGTGATTCAATGAAACGAAGTGTTTATTTAGTACTCAATTAAAATTATATTTTACACCGTTACCAATATTTATCATGATATACTTAAGTACTATGTATACTTGGTACTTGTTCCTTGACTTTTGGACGATACTGAGAACAATACCTATTATTGCCATTTTAATTGTTTTTTTATGTAAAATAACAATACTAGTACGAAAACAGAACATTATAAAAAATAACTTAGGGGTGCTGCTTAGACTGAGGCATTCAGAGGAAGTTGGAGGGTTTGTGTCATCCAAGTGCTGGAATATATTCCTCCTCCTATCCAAGGAGCGTCTAGCAGGTACACCTTTACACGCAAGCTTAAGGTTTAATTGTTGATGCTCCAGAAATCATAATCCTCATCCAGCTTACACACTTGGTAATTGTTGGTTTTAAAGTCACCTTGTTCACCTTTTTGTTTGATCTTTTTATCAAGGCTGTATATCAGTATTTTATGTATGCGTTTTATTTTTCACTTCTGTCACTAAACTATATTCCTAAGTAGTTTACACGTATATTAGCATGTTTAAGCTTATATAGCATATTGTATAATATAATATGTTGGCACAGTTCTCACCGTCACCGAGGCGGTACAGGCTGAAAATCAGCGCTGTAGGTATCGGACACAGCATAGTGCTGAGCCAGTGTCCGATGCACTCTCGCGAGGACACAAATTCCGTGTTGTTCCTGTCAAATAATTGTGTTTTATTTATTTATGTCTATTTGTGTGTCTTCTGTGTAGTGAATAAATGTATTTCTTCTTCTTCTTCTACTCTTCGTTTGTTTTATACCCACAGCAATTTTTTTTTTAACAAAAACTAAACTCTGCTGTGGTTAACAAATTGCAACAAAAATTGTGTGACATTAATTTCACACAATTTTAAATTAACCTGTTTATTTTCCTCACATAATTTCGTTAAAATCTGGTTTTCGGATATAAATGGCAACACCATCAAAACGATGAAACCGTGTGGACCAACCTGTAAAAGCAATTAAATAATATTGCAAAATTTCATCTAAATTAATGCAATATAACCTTGCAAATGTGTAAATCTTTAAAAAAAAGTCTGAAAATCTGAATATTCGACAAAATGTTATTAAATACCAATGCCATCTGTCTATGAACTGTAAAACGAAAACAAAATTCACACCTATCACAATGCGCCTACGCCTATAGACCCAGTAACTGTCAAGTTTTTACGATAACTTTCCGATAGATGGCGGCACCACCTGCAGCTCACGTAATGAAATGGCTGACAAGGACAGAGCGATGCTTCAAACGTTTGATAAAACGAGAGGCAAATAGTCACCACTACAAGTAAGAGATACCACTACATTGACAGCCAGACAGTACAGTGAACAAGAAAAGAGAAGTTGTAAAACAACAACTTCGCTGCTTTTCTATCAGATGTAAAATGGACGGGCGGTCGTGTCGCTGCGCGCTGGCGGTTTACGCGTGTTCCTTATAATATCGATGTTAATTGTTTTAAAAAATTGACGTCATCCCGATTATTGTTTACGCGGTTCTACTTCGGTGTTCGGTGGCCGGAGATTGTGTCAGTGCATGTGTATTCGTTTGACGTTCGCGCTCACTTCACTTGCAGTGATTTCTGATACCTCACCGGTGGGCGCGCGCGTGATAACTTATAATACGTGTTTTTAAAAGGCGAATTAATCGTCCAGTGTTAGTGTTTTACAGTAGCACCATGCTGTGTAAGGTGACATAGTGAACGCTGAAAGACCCTGACCTCTGGCAATCATGTCTGGGCGATCGGATTGCAGGAAATTCGCTCCTAACATCTTCAATAAAAGCAAATGCACTAATTGCTTTCGGCAGAAAGAGGAGCACAGTGCCGAAGCATTGGAATCTAATCGGGTAAGTTTAAAAAAGTTGTTTTTTGTTGATGGCAATAAAAGTTTAAAAATCGAACTCTTCTAATCAACACAAATTCGCGTGTGGTGTAGGTGTGTTCGATAGTTCAATACGAGCGTGTGTATGTGTGCGTGGGCTGACCACTCTTGATGTTTGACCTAACGGATTTCATTTCATCGTGATATTAAAATATTTAACTACCTGTAATTAAGTCTTATTACATGTTTTGTTTTGGTAGGTAGAACAAGTGTGAGAATGCTAGTGTCGGGTTGTTATTCAATAAAGTACCTACAGTAGGAAGTCTTAAATTACCTTGACTTAGTTAAATAACGTGAGAAGTGTAAACGGCAAGTTCTTAAAGAATCTCGTTGTTCACCTGTCGGTTTAAATTCTTATCTCTGTCTGTACTCATTGAACGACTTCATTTATCCGTTGAATGTATGTAACAGTGAAAAGTTTATTTCAGTTATATGTGATATTTATATTACCTATACGTACATTTATCTAGGTATAACCAATAATTTGTACTGTACTTTAGGTACTTAAATTGGTTAATTTTTAAGTGTTATTGCTCTACTAAATTACCTAGGTACTAAATTATATTAAAAAAAAGAACAATAATCAATGATTGACCTCTGCAGCATGATAACTAGGTATTATCATACTGTAGAAGTAGTAAACGTTTTGAAAAACTACTAGGTACGTACCTATAGCGCTTTAATTAAAATATATTGTACCATCTTTTTATAGCTTTCCTAATTTCAAATTAAAATCTTTTATTGCGTGTCACATTACGTTACAACAGGTGGAACTACAACAACAGGTATACATGTGACGCCCTGAGAGGGCACAGCAACATGAGAGGGCTAATACCCGTTTAATTATCGTTATAAGTTATATTAAGTGGTGGTAGGACCTTGTGCAGGGTCCGTCCGAATCCCTACCACCATCTTATCCATTAACCAAGCAGCAGTGTTCGCATTGCTGTGTTCCGGTGTGGGGATAAGACAACCGGTGAAATTACTAGCATAGAGGCATTCCATCTTAGTCCTCAGGGTTGGCAACGCATTTGAAGTCTTAGGATTGCAGTTTTGAGATTGTAGTCTTGTCATTTCAAATGTCTATGGGTCTCAGATCCCACTTACCATCAGGTTGCCTGTGTGCTCGCGTGTCTTCTCCTTGCAATAAAAAAAATATTATTGCACATTAACCTAGGTACCTACCTATACGCACACTATAAATAACACAATTACAAATAACAGTTACTTATCTTGATTACAACGTTCTCGGTCATCGTTTTGTCTTTTGTTTTGAGCCAAGTCGAGTGTCGAAACGTTTGGCAGTTTGTTGCAATGTCAGAGTCACTGGCAGAATGACCGTGATAAAAATGAGCGGTTGATTCAGAGATTATATACTTGATAAGACTACCACAATGTCGAATGAAGGATAGTATGGTACTAATATCTATCTAGGTACCTACTCCATAAAAAGCAAAAAGATCGGAACTTTGCATCATCGGTTACAATTTAGTATTAACGTATTTAACACTATAGGTAAAAAGTATACACAATGTGTGATGGATTTAGTATCAATTTGGACTTGACAGAAGCGCGTGGAGCTAACCCCAGGTGCTTCTGTTTAGTCCATTTGAGATAATTCTCTTTTACCGAACAATTGTCTTCGCGTGTGATATCCATGGACTTATTTCCCTAATAAGTCCATGGGAGTGTCTATAAATAACTCAACATTGGCGAAATACACCTTAACAGGAGTGAAAGCCATTAATTAAGAATTAAAAAAAGAAGTATCAATTAAGGATGATGCGTTGGTAAACCCATAAGTCATAGTCATATAAAGATAATAGGTACCTATTATTATTAGTATTCGTACCTACCTAACTCACCGTCAGGAATGTTTGAAACTAGCAATAAAATAACTTTATCATTTTGCTCAGTAGCCATCATCACTCGTATACTAGGTATCTACTAGGTAAAGTCTATAAAAGGAACTTAAGGAAAATGAAAAATAATAATACATTAATTATAAATAATAAAAACTTAAATAATGTAAATCACAAAGCTAAAATCTCCTAACCCAGAAAGTCGAGAAAGTCAGTAGGTAAACAAATGTAAACAAAACGCAATTGAGGTCGTTTTTACGCATGCCCGTGCGTGATTCATTTTTGTTTATTTAAGCATCTTAAAAATAACTAACTACATTAACAAAACGTTTGTCTTTTTAACCGCAACCACTCGAGCACGTACTCCATAGACACAACATAAATACTTTCATGTCAGCTGTCACTTAGTTCCTTGAAGTAACTTTTTAATCAGATAATAAGTTGATACCATAGACTAAAGTATCATAGTATTATAAATTATGTTGATAATTTCGGACTCAATAAATATAACTTACTTGCGCATACGCACACCTGTTCCAACATTATCACGATAACTAAGTAACCCTGTTGAGGCCCGTTCATACAATATTCCGCGTGTTATTGTTATTTTGTAAATAACGTTACGAATTTCTATATTTAAATATCGTTTTAATAACGATTATGCAAACAATGAATAGAGGCTTATTAAAATTTACTTCAGTTGGCTACTATTGATGCACGTATCACATCACAACAAGGTCGATATTGAAAAGTAAACGGATTTACCTTAATGTGTTATATTACCGTGTTTAGATTGGGTTTGAGCTCTTGCATATTTCCATACAAACCGGGGGTGAATTCGAATTATTATCACTCATTGTGCGACTTATTATTCATACACTTCGAACCATACTTATAACGAACAGTTTTCTAAACTCCAATTTCTACATGTTAAACCTCAAACAAATTAAACAACACAACCCAATTTGGCTTTTATACGTGTCAAAGCCAAGGCTGTCTCACAGCGTCATAACGAACCTGGAACGAATACAACATTCAATCTTATCTCGTCGCATTAAAAGCTACATAATATGATGATAAAGCAAGTACCTATTTAACGTTAAAGACTACACTATTCATAACGCGGAACTGTCCGCCTAAAATGGTTTGGTCTGGACAATTCTTACATTCAATAGTAACACGCAGCAACTCGGAATATGAATTCGTTTCAATTCAATTCTTGCGAGGCGAATATAAAGTTTAAAGTAAAAAAATATTTGAACGTGACTTATTCCATTTTGGAATAAACAAGCGAATTATTATCTTGACAAATGCTCCACTAACGAAGCTGACATGCGCGTGCGCAGGTGATGCGACGCGAATAGGAAGTTAACGATCGATTGAACGGTCGCCTCGCTAAATAGGAGACATTAGCGATAGTAATGAGAGCTGTTAGCTTTATGCAGCTAAGGTTGGACTCTGGCTAATGAATGGATTTTGTTACTGAAGCTGGTTCTGTGCCGTAATTACTGGATTTCAATAGGTTTTCATTCTAACCATTTGAGCATTAATAAGCCTAGCTATAGGTAAATCGTAGCTCATTACTCAAATTATGTTTATTGCATTCCACAATGTTCGTTTACAGCTTGTAATCAATTGAATTAAACCTAGCATTAAAAAAAAGTAACTATACTTAGACTTTTAAATAGAAAAATCAGTATCAAGCACAGACAGCACAGTGCTAAACTTTTTATACAAAATAATGTTGATACTAACCAAATAGATCTATGAGTATCGTGCAGTATAAATTATACGTATGTATTTAAAGTTAAAACTTACGTGGCTTGCAGTCATGCGAGTGAAAGTTGTATTATTAAGCAAATTTGTCTTCCTAGTACCGATTGGTTGACTAGTGAGTAATTTGCATTAAAAAACGCGTAATGTATGGCATTTCCCTTGATATTTACATGAGATTCCGGGTCTTTGCGACGTAATGGGCATCACATATGCATTTTATAATGACCATAATAAGCGTGTAATTATGATACATTGTCGCATTATTCTCGAAGCCTTACAAAGGGGTTTGTCGGCATTGTTATGTCGGGACAGGTTTGTGGGTTACGTTTGTTTGTTGAACAATATCAACGTTTTATAAAAAGAGCCGTTTTCGTTGACCGGTGGCGCCTGCTCAGGCATTTTTGCGGTTAAAGCGAGCTACGCGCACACTCGTAATGTTTTATTTAGTACTTTGACACACTTTAACTTGCTCGACAAGAAGCTTAATTCGAGATATTAATGGTTGTAGCATCGACCTTCTGCACCAGCGTCCAGCGTTTTTTCTAACTAGACTTTCGATTATAATTTTTTTAAGGCTTATTAAGAAGTAGACAGTTCGAGCGTGCTCGCTAATTTGTTCTGTCGAAACTCTTGTACCCTTTAAAGGCTTCATAAATCCATCAGGCACACGGAGGTAAACATTTGTTCTATATTTAGTTCTTGACGTGTTCTGTAACATCGGCCCGCCGAAAAAACTTTTTGATCCGGACAAAGACGTGGAGATGGAATAGTTAAATTAAAAAAAAGAAAATAGATACGTTCCGTTCCTATAAAGGTAGCCAGTTGAGTGGGAGCTGCTGTTGCGAGCTACCGTGACCTTTTCTAGTCTGCGGTTGTTTGAATAGGGGAGGCAGGGGGGTTTAAGTTACAGTGGTTGGGCTAAACTTGTAGTGTAGCATAAAAAGGAGTGCGTGAGGAATGCGCCGGCGCGATCGCCAGGTGCAACGGCCTCGCCCGCCTGCCGGCATTTTTGTGAGCACGCCTAATGTATGAGAATGAATGGTTAGGAAATCAATCTTAGCGCCAATTAACACTCCACTAGAAATTCGAGTAATCAACTCGTATGCTTATTGGTTGGTTTCATTTCCTTACAACAAAAATTATCTTTTTATTGTGCGTATTCGTAAAAAGTCGATTTCTAAGTTGCCTGCCTTTACTAGTTGGCTTGAAGCACGTCGAGTCCGGCGAATTAACACCGTCGCCGTAGTGCTATCTGTGGACCGTTACCAGCACAATGGGCCAACAATATAATGTGGGTCGCGGAACGTACGTGACACCGGATAAAGCTAACAATTAAAACCGACACCTACTTCCAAAACAAGTGCTCGGCGTAACTCGGGCCTGTTTCGGCTTTTTTCGTTTATTTTTCGGAAAACCGGTCGGGATCTCCCGCTGCGTCACGATCAAATATTTCCATCCTTATCTTTTTGTCGTAAGCGATCTTTTTGGAATGTTTTAATTTGTGATGGCGATCTTGATACTTGTCGGATCGGCAATACGGAATGCTATTAAACATTGATCTTGTTTATTTGATAAAATGATCATGGTATGTCTAATACATAAAAAAACATTTGTTAACAATGTCAACTAACACTCAAACATAGACCTTTTTTGTGTAGTATCACGAATTAATAATGCCAAAATCCTTTAACATAATATATTCATTAACCTACATTGGATTCCAGTACCAACATAACTGTCAGTTAATTTCCGTTTTTACTCGAGAAGGCCTAAAGCGACGTCCGCTGCCTGAGAACGGTAACTCGATAGCCTTGGTACAATGCAGCTATCTAAGTAGGCTGCAGGAACAATATCTTATTCAACACTTTAATGAATGAAACCTGAAGTGATGACGGAGGAGCCATGGGAACGTAAGGCTGAGAACACACCATTAAGTTATGAAACGCAGAAAGAGTTAATGATGAAATAGTTTTTCCTCTAGGGCCTGTGCTAATTGTATTATTAAAAAAAATGCGCTTTAGACATCGTTTGTATTTTTAACTTTACTCGGCGAACGTATTATTTTGTATGGGAGCGCCAAAGTTCAACTATAATTGCAACTCCTATTATCGGAACTCCGAAAATGAATTTTTTATACCGCTGGAACAGTAAACTGTTCAGAAGTTCTGAAATATTCAATGTGTAGATAAGACTAGGTTAGGTTAGGTTTTATTGATAAACATCCTGAAAAAGTAACAGTTGCTGAAATAAATACGTTAGGAGTTGCGATGATTAGGACTTATGAGTCGTTATGAGTAAAAATAATTAGGTGAGCCAATATGGACCCATTTTGTATATTTATTAGCCATTTTTCTATTAGTTTCGTTAGCGGATCAAGACTTGCAAGTTGTGACCTAAAAGACCCTAACAATAAAAATGTTAACCTTGAGACAATTTTACAATTTACCCAGCCAGAAAGCATCACTTCTGGAAACTGACAATAATATTTATGCATTAATAAACGCATTCACCAGCCTAATAAAATTCGGCAACCAGAGGGTGGTTGTCACCACTATCCAATTTTATTTTAATATTGTTTTAGAAACTTTTTGACAAAAGATGGCAGTAAAATAAATCTGTCCCATTCTTAACCACTCTACAAATATTTATGTCTAAGAATGCGCTTATGCAATGATATTTTTACTCAGTTTACGTACTATTACGCGTACTATCATTATCTCACCTCTGACAAATATTTGCTTTCTTAATCTTAACTTGGTAATGTGTGCTGTGACGCCTGTGACGCTTCAAGTGCTTTTTTTTAAAGAACGAAATAGTTGGTCTTTTGTTGTTTACTTATGAACTTGGACCTTGGAAAGTTCACTTCCGTGCACATAATATTTATCATTCGTTCCATTTCAAGAGTCGTAAATATCTTTGTAGCTGCATTTAACATGTGTCGTAAGACTCCTAAGTAGTAATATATGGTATATTGAGAATGTTTTTCTCGCCATACAAAAAAGGGCGTATTTCCCAACAAAATCTAAATTACATACGCCCTTACAGGCAAACAGTGCGACAAACTGCCTCTCATTAATCCATTGTGCGCATGCGATCATAGCCTAATGGCTGTCCTTTATCCACACCATATCCTCATTCTTCAAGGGATATAATGTTTCACTCCATGTAGGATTCATTCGAAGAATTACACTGCAACACGCTTTTTAATCGGTGATATGTCTTTGTTGTGTGCGTTATGTTGGTACTTATGAAGACGAATAGCATCGGCTATTAAGGCATTCAATTTTAAAAATAGAACAAGCGGCCATGATTACAGATTCGACAATTTTCTCAGCTTTATGCCATACTTTGCGATGTAAAGAAGTATTTTATCTGTTGTCAAAATACGTATGTATACAGCCAGAATTTAGCCTTATCTGCTTTCGTATACAAAATTGTCAATGGCACCCTTTCTATTCAAATTAAAAAATATGAAGTAACGTTGTAAAATGATTTAATGATTTATAATATCTTATCTACTCAGAAAAGGTTAGCAATGATTGATTAAACAACAATACTTTCACATGAGACTGCAGCGTTTGAGTAAAATTTTGATAATGTTGTCCGTGTTTTTTTCGCTAATAGCGCCTCGTGTTTTTTTTATTTGTGTACTTGCTCAAAAGTTATTTGATCAAAAACTAAAATTTTTGGACGACCATAGGACCCTTCCATAAAGCAAGCATCAAATCACGATAACTACTCATGTTACATCAAATTTAACCATTGGCTTTCTGCGACAGAGTTCCATACGGGCTCAACAAATCCACTGAGTTTTTTTTTAATTACAGTGTAAACTAAAGTTTCGTTGTCTATGATAAGCAGAGATCGGAATAGGTAGAGCTAATTTGCCTAAACTTGACGCATATTCATTCATGCGTGAGAGAGATGGGAATACATTATTGAATGAACATGCATCAAGTTTAGGCAATTTAGCTCTACCTATTCCGATCTCTGATGATAAGAGATATGAGAGAGCACATATTATTATAAAAGGATTTAAATATCGTCAATTGCGTGACACGCACTTGCACGTACCTATCGCGTTTATTGCACAAAGTCTAGTATGTCACGGTTATAATTAAGTTATAAACGCTTCAGACTAATTTCTTTAACGCCTACTGCTCAATTGAAAAACACTTTGTGGCATGCGTAATAAAATTCATAATACCTATCTCAGAAAAAAAGTCATCGTTGTCACATAGAAAATCTTTATAAAGCGAGTTCTCACGAATGCATCTGTCAGATTAGCTCTGCGTTCGACCGTGTTTTTTTTTTAAGAACGACAATATCAGCCAGTATTATGTGACGATGTGGTCAAACAGTGTTATGGATATCGATTATCGGTTTGGGTATCGAGTTAAGTGGGATTTTTTGTTAGGTTGGTAGGTATCGTGCGAGCATTTTGAATTGCCGGTAACTCCATGTCATGATGCTTTGATCAAAATATTTGGAGACCATAGACCATGTTCGTGGTTTAGCACTACGATACACTTAGTAGAAAAAAGGCGCTCGTAATTTCTCATAAATCTTAACGACGTTATAAAGCCATAAAATGTATTAAATGGTGAAATCTTAAATTCACGGTTTACGAGCTAAGCCGGGCTATAGCACAGTGCATTGCATCGCCTTAGCAACTTAAACGCAGTCTTATCCGTTGTATTGAACACGAATCATTAACAGGTTTTATTTACTTAACATTATCAGCGTATGTAAATTGTCTATGAGTCACGACGTTCTTAATACATTTAACGTATACCGCCGGAGATAGCGGCAGGTTAAAACGGCTCTAATTAAAACATTAAAAACACAATTTGTTTCGTTTTCTGAACGCAGCCGTAAAGAGTCAATATGGCGGTATTTGCATACACAAATGAGCGCGTAATGCAACATGCGTGGTTTTAATTGCCGATTGTTTTTTGTTAGTTTTGTTGAGCAACGAGTTTGCGTGCGATAGTGTCAGCGTTTTCACCGGGCTGCTTGCCGTGTTTATTAAAAGTAAATGAGACTCACGATTAAGATGCGGCTGCGTTCAGAAAGGCTCGTTAGTTCAAGGATTGGCTCTGTGATAATTACTGTGACTAACTATTCAAAATTATAGTTTTACGTAGTTCATTATGTATTCCTGTTATTATTCAAGTACAAACACTTCAATGTTATTTTAACCAGCCAGTTATGCTTTTGCGAAGTTTTACTAATTGTCATTCGAAATGTTACTTTGACAGTGACGTATTTGTTTTTTTTCGTGACAGCTTTTAGTTTAGGGACCACCCGCCGTATGCGAGTCCGTCACGCATCCACGCCTCTCTCTGCATACGTTCCCACCACTCCGGTTTGGACCATCGCACCGTTAAGATACGCGACCAATAAAATACCCAGCGCATATGGTAATTCTGTAATAGCGTGTTTACCGTGACTTAGGCTTTAGAAAGACGTACGTTTGTGTTATTTTGCATGCACTTAAGCTCTTTTATATCAGAGATATGAGGAGTGTATTTAACCGCAAAATGCCCGCCGAAGCGGAATCGCTTAACGAAATAATAACAGATCGATTACTATTAAAATAAAATTGAGCGAAACGGTAATGAAACGGGCGTTAATTCAATTATGCGTGGTATATTTTTGCTATAAGAATAACAAAAGCATAGTAGAAGAGATCATCAGGGTTGCATGATTTTAACAAGTTATCACATGGATCACTGTACTATTATGACAATCGCAAAGTGTTAGACGTTGCTGTTATCTACCGCGATCGAAACTTATGAAAAAATGCAATATTAAAAAACATTCTAATTAAATTAATTATTATTTTCAACGCGCAATTAATCACCCTACAGAAAAAACCTTCCCCTATTCCTAGTACCACCTCTTTCAAATTAAATTAAATGTGATTTGAATTAGAATCATGTTACTGGCCACAAACTTTAAAACAAAACGAAAGAAGTCAGTGCCGCGACAAGAAAAAACACTTGAGCAATGCGTGATGCAAAACGGAACGCAACATGTAACTCAGACGATAATAACTGCCTTCGTGAACAAGTAGAGAAAGACGCATGTGCTCAAGATTCCGCTGCTCATACGCCGTTTCAAATTAGCCCGCGCTTTTACGAGACTGCATTTCAAAATTGAATTAACCGGGTGTAAAGCGTGGTTTCGCAATAAAATAGATGAAAATTGTATACAATTAATACGCAAGTCTGCGGGGAGCGTCTCAGTGGCGCCAAATACCGCCTTAGAAGTGTATAAGAATGTTTAATTAAGCCGTAATTTACTGCTAACAGGAATATTGAATGGTCGGTCGTTGCGGACGCCCGAGGCGCGCTAGCGCAGCTTCCCATGATCGATGCTGCCTTCAATAAGTGTTTATGACCAAGTTTACATTTCATTTACAGTTTACCTATATAATCGATTCGTCGCCATTGTCGTTTTTTTTCATTAACAAGAGATACTTATTAACTTAAAAAAAAAACTTTACCGGAACTAAACAGCGATAACTTTTGATTGGATTATTCGATTTTCTCATAAAATAAACAAAAGACTGCACTGAAACCTTACTCCAGACACATGCTTTTAACACATAGGAGATCTGTGTTTGACCTGTGTGCAAGTTAGGCAAAAAAGAAACATATTAATCTTCGATAAAAAGAATTATTTTACAAAAACAAGATTCGTTTTAAATTTAATTTTAATTGTTTTGCTAACCGTCCTGTTTTGTATAGAGATATTTTAAAACATTGTGTTAGACGTTAATTATTGCTATTACTTTTGTCATGTTGGGTTTAATATTCAAAAGGGCTTAACCAAGGATCGGAAAAAATGCCCGTCATTTTGAAAACATAACCCTGTTCCGTACAGGAGAGACTTCCTTCTGATGTTAATTAAAAATATTATTCAGCAACAATATTATTAATGAATAAAACCATGATGGTTATGGGAAAAAACACTTTCGCCAATCAAAAAGAATGTCTTTTTTTAAAATTTTCGCCTGTTATTCCATAACGACGTGAATTTAGGACCTATTTATGAGTCGAAAAAGTTTGTTCACAGTTTACGGAGGACATTGGGGCAATCGTTGACATTGGTTTACTGTTTGTGTGTGTGTTTATGTTTTCTAATTAACATTTCGGTGTCATTCATTAATAAAATTGTCGCTAAGTACATATAAATTATTGTATAATAAATCTACATATAAAATACCTAATAATATTTTTAATTAATATAAAGGAAGTCTATGCTATACGGAACAGGGTTATGTTTTCAATATGACGGTCGTTATTCCGATCCTTGAGCTTAACTTAATTTTTTTGTACGTAATTTCTTTTTAATGGTAAGCGTATAGTTGTATTCATATAGATTTAATTAATGTTTAAATAGTGTATTTCTTAGAGATGTAGGTTTTTTATTTTGCAGAAAAAACTTTTTTTTTTAAATGCCAACCGAAAACCAGCGCTGCGTCCCCTGACCATATCATTATGCTGAGTTGGAACCTTTTTTGGCACCACAATTCGTGCATTCCGTGTATTTTTCTTAACATTGTTTATTTTAATTTTTTGTCAAATAAATTATTCTCTATTCATTCTATTCTTTGTTTACTTGACAAAACAATTAAATAGTGAATATCGTGAGACATAATTTGGATTCCAAATCGTAAACATACTCGTAAATTCGATTTAACATTGTCTCCAGTGACAACAGTAATCTGATCATAACATCCGATGCTCGTACAAACAAACAAACAAACAAACTGTAACAAACGATGTTGACATTAGTGCGGGATTACAATAGGTAGGAGAATGACGAAACCCGATCCTGCTTTACAATGGATTCTGAGTAACGTTCTCACCAACATGGCAATACTGAGGATCCGTTGAGATTCGGTGTGAAGTGAATATTGGCAACACAATAAACACTGAAAAAAAATGGTCGCTTCTAGCAAGTGTGATTGTTGTGCAAAAGCGTGTTGATACCATACGAGCCTAACAAGACGTAACTAATGGTAAGTCGTTAGATACATAAAAAAAGTATAGGTAAAAACGGAACCCTTATTCTGTCCGTCAGTCATAAACTAAGGTGTTAGTTGAATCACTAAAGAAGTAAGCTTAGTGGTGGTAGGACCTTGTGCAGGGTCCGTCCGGATCGCTACCACCGTCTTATCCATTAACCCACCGCCAAGCAGCAGTGTTCACATTGCGTGGGATCGGTGTGGGGATAGGACAACCGGTGAAATTACTAGCATAGAGGCAATCCATCTTAGTCCTCAGGGTTGGCAACGCATTTGAAGTCTGAGGGTTGCAGTTTTATGATTGTAGTCTTGAGATTTCAAATGTCTATGGGTCTCAGATCCCACTTACCATCAGGGGCCTGTTTTATAAACCTACAAATTACAATTTACAGGTTACAAGTTTCCATTTGACACAACCTCGACCAATGACGACCAGCCATTTGAGCAGTGTTGCCATTTTAGACCTGTAAAATTGTAACTTGTAGCTTTATAAAACGTGCCCCAGGAGGCCCGAGTGCTCACGTGCCTTCGCCTTGCCATAAAAAAAAGAACTTGCTGTTGTTACTATCAACTTTGGTTGATAACTAATATCATAAGTAACTATTGTATTATTTTTTTGTCATCATCATCATTTCATCATTTAACTAGCAGGCTCTTGGCGGTGGAGTACTTTTTATTTTTTTTATATATTGAATCAATTTGTCTGTTCCGCTTTTGTCTGTTCTCTGCCAAGTTTTCCACCTTCTGATACGACACGACAGCCTTCTGTCTTATTTGGCAGAAGTAAGTAAGCCTAGAGATCTTCCTCCTCCTCTTCTTCCTAAACTTTGCCCTCCAAAATGTTCAAAAATAAACTGTCGTGCCGCATCAGCACGGGTAGCACAAGTTGTATTTTCTCGCTTGTCGCTCAGTGCGTCTTTATCGTTCCTGACTAGATCATAAGGGAGATCCGAGCGATAAACAAGTCGCGACTGGCGACGGCACCGTGTCGCGCGACCCACTGTTTCATTTGAATTTGCATCGAGTGCTGTGCTGATCAAAGCCACGCGACTTCGCGCGAGTCGCACGAGTCGCACGACAGGGTCTCTTGGTCATCGCTGTCGCCGGTCACAGTCTCTAACATCGGATTCAAGCCTTAGAGAGCGAGAGGGCGTATTTTTAGCCATCGATAGCTGAAAAGTTCCAGAAAGGGACAGAGATATATCCTCTAGCTTTATTTTTCAATAAAACCTGAAGTTAATTTCTTAAGGTGTATCCCAAATTTCCTTTTCGCTGCGATATTTTAGTGTAGCGGTGAAATGAACGCAAACTCAGAACCATACGCGTCACGGTGCTCAGGACAAGCTGAGTTACTTCTGCCTTGCGTCTGCGCATGTGTAAGTTAAGTACCTATGTATTAAATAGATAACTGTCGCAACGGACATACAATCTGACATAGGCAGGCATCGTAACGTGTTTTGTTTTGAAACGTAGTTGTATTGGCGTCATCATTACACGAAAAGATTGCATACGAAGTACAGGGTTAGCCAACAGAGTGAGGTTAGTTTAGTATAATAATCTTAAAGTTTAACTAAATGCTGTAAGAAAAACAAATGACAAACAGAACGGAATCTATCTTAAAAAGATACAATTCCATTGAATTTCAACTACAGGCGTATTTAAGTTTCACTAACATCGGCTGTTTCCGCGCCAAGCTATTCGAGACACGTTTAAATGTGACAATTGCATTGTTACTGCAAGAAATGTCAAATTTAAACGCACCTATGGCGCAACCGCGAATACGCGTGTACCGAACGAACAATCGAATGTTGCCGTGTACCAACTTAGCAAACATGTAGAGGAATTAGCATACTTGCAGGACGCCTTGCCCACGCATAGCGCTGCCAATCCATCATATTTGCTGCTGTGTGCGTAAGCAGTTTTAGTTGAAAACCAATGCGTTGTTACACTTCTCAACGCACCTGTCAACACCCGTATTATTTTAGAATTAGAGTTTAATTTGGAAAAGGTTGTATGCGTTTGTTCGTTGTTTGAAATAAGTTTGCGCGCCAATGTAGACTTTATAGGTTATAATTTTGGCACGAAGGCAATGGTCTTGAGCTGTTTATGCCAAGCAAAACAGGAAAGGTAATTCCAAGTACATATGTCTGGATGTAGGTGTGTGGATAAGGTGGAAATCGACACTGGATTAGTATCATAGGTATATTGGTAAGCGTATCTGTCAGACGGGATTGGAAACCTGTTGTGAGATGACTCAGTGTCGACGGAAGGATAATCATGAATAATATAAAACTATGTACATATAAAGCGGTCACTAAAACAGCTGTCTTCTGTTTACTTAGAAACCATGGAGTTTGTTTACCTTTTTGCAACCTCAGGTGTTATGAGAGTTTTATTTCGTATGAATCACGGTCACTGCATATTCAACGAGATATTGACCGCCATGAGCGTTATAAGGGTAGATACACACTTGCCACACACATATTTATCACATGGCAACCTTTAATTTTTTTTAATCGAAAACGAGAGTTACCGAGTAACATATTATCTTTTTTTTTATAAAAAGAGGGATGTTTATTATATTGTTTCTGTGATCTATAATTCGTTTTAATTACCTATTCAATCTATATACATAGTCTGTCTATCTATTCAATTATAATGATTTAATACTTACATCGTTAGCTATCCGAAGTATGCAATAAAACGCTTTATTACAAACCCAGGTGGTTGACGCAAATGAATGCTATAGTTAATGATTTCCGACTAGTAATGATTTCCTATTAGTTAATGATTTTAATTAGTTTAACGCTGAATCAACGTGAATCACTTTTAAGTAAGCAAGTCTATTAAATCTCTTGTCTAATGGGAAAACCGCGTAATAATCAAGGCTTTGACGTGAAAGACTTTCATTTCAAACACACTTCCATGTTTGTATTAATACAAGTGTTTTTCCGCGACTTCGTCCTGTTTTTAGTTTTTCTTAGTTAAATATCCAAGTTAGGTATCGGGACGAATAGTATTCGTCCCGATACCTAACGAATACTACCTTATGTAATAATCTGGGACATTAAACCAATCGTGTGCCAATTTATAACATTTAGATCCTTAGGTTTTCGTTCTACAGGAGGGTGGGCAAATTGGCCTATATGACCAATTCGACAAGCGATATGTATGTATGTATGTATGTATGTAAATACTTTATTGTACAAACGGGAAAATAACAAACAACAAAATAGACAGAAACACAAAAGTTATGTACAAAGGCGAACTTATCCCTTTAAGGGATCTCTTCCAGTTAACCTTTGAGCGATTGGGAAAAGTTTGAAAAAAAAATCTGCCAAACGTACAACAATGAAAGGATTGAGGAATGATGTGTCACCGGATAGGTAATTCTAAGTTGTAAAACTATTACCATGGCAGGTAGTTCGAAATCTTTGTGTGAAATAAGTTATCGCCATGCAAAGACGGCGGTATTTCATAGTAATTGATTATTTGAGGTTTCCCGCTACACAAAATCGTTGTAGAATTTAAAGACAAACGTTGAACGTACATCCTCACAATTTTTTACATTATTAGGAGGTAGTATTGGAATTTTCTCGTTACCACTAAAGTTAAGTGTATACCTTTCAAAAAATATGCACTTGAAAGATCGATATAAAACAGAAAGTAATAAATATCTCTACTTTAAGAAACAGTTTACAGTGCTACAAGCAGTAATTGCATTCTGCTAGATCTGATTACCACCTGATAGCTACTAAGCTTGATAAGATAATCGATAAATCGTTCTAGAACTTATTTATATCGATATCCAATCGTTATCGGGATGTGTTTTACAAATACTTTATAATTACTTTTAAAATGATACTAATTAGGCATAAGAATGTATTGAATTTGTTAAATTGGTTTTACAATTAAACTGTCTGGTTTAAGTCTCTGCACCAAAACGAAACGTAGGTACCTATAGGATAGTTTTAATTTCGGAAAAAAAAGCTAAATAAAAAAACTTACAATCTAACATACCTCTTGGTAATGACTGAAAAAAATACGTTCACTCTCTATGGCCGATAACTCTATGCTCTTTACAACTTTTAAAGGTCCTTGACACGACACCATTCGATTTCCAATAACATAGAACGCTCATAACCAATTTATAAATTCAAATAAAGAATGTGGGCCAATTTGTCACCCGAACAATGCTGCCAACATTCCGTCACCATTCAATTTGTAATTCATTGACTGTTTGCTAAGAGGCGCGTACGTGCGGCCTCGACACCTACGTTCAATCTAATACTTGTTCTATTCCGCGCATCTGAAACGTCGAACGTTAATTACAAAGTTAACTGCTTATACACCTTTTTAAATGCGCGAGCACGACCGAGTTGCCATTGCCACCAACTGCGCTTACAAATGACTGGGGCTGGCGCGAAATACGTAATTATTAGTTTTTAAATTTATGACGAATGCTGAATGTGTCGAACTGCCGATGCGTTAATGGGGTTTTTTTATGGTGACAATTATTCGAGTGTTTCCGTCGATTCTCAAAGCGTAAACACATTTGTGTCACATTTGCCCTGCCGAATTTAATTAAAAGCCATTCTTCACAACGTAACGGTGCATGTCCTGTAAATTATCTTTCACGATTTAAACTCCGAAGGTCGTATAAATTGTGGCCAGCATTATACTCTCGTTTATTGCCAACATTAAGAACCAATTTTATACGCAAGATGTTTAAGCCTTCGTTTTAATTATCTTTTTTTTCTGTTTCAGGTAAGTTTAAGAGCTGCGGGAAATGACCTCTATATGAGTCAATCTCATTTACTGTAAGAAAGGTAATAAATAAAACATTTAAATAAAAGCTTGACTTATGCTGTGGGTGCAAGCACTGCAAGCTTCATAGACGTATGTCCATTGCCCAAAGTGTACGCCCTATTTAGTATTTTTTTTAAAAAGTGAAGTGACATTGATTTGATATTTTTAACATACTATCTCGAATGCCACTTGATATCGAGGGGTGTGTGAGTTGACCACCTCATTAAGCCGGCTTATTTTCAATTACGCATTTTGCTTTTAAAACTTAGGAATTAGCGATTATTGTTTAAGTAGTTTTTTCTCCCTCGAATCGATAAATTTCTTCATGGGAATTATGCTAGGGCTAGGCATAGTAAGAAGTCATTAATCCACGATAAATTAGTCTCCCGTAAATATTTAATTAAATGTTTGCCTAACAGTCTTGGCTTTGCTAATTGGCGCTGACCAGTTTTTACTATTTAAAATACAAATACCATTAAATGACAGTTAGAATACACAGGCAATCGTACGCGTGAATAGAAATTAATATTTATTAAAATAACCTAGTAAGTTCATTAAGTACGTGTCGTTTTTGAAATATTGCCTTTTATGCCGTATGATTTTTAAGGTTAAACAGTTTTTTCTTCACCCTGCAGTTTTTAAAGGAGACTAAGGTAATATAGCCTAGACAGCCATGCCTGTAAACTATTAAACTATAATACATAGAAAGTTTATGAACCCAACGGTTTTAGGTAACGCTACATGATTTAAATTGTTTTATCTGTATTATTATTTTCCTTTTACTCATATCAGTTGGAGTTTATTTTTAATTTCGGTTCAATATAGAGCTATTGGGTAAAATTAAAATAAAAGCTAGTGATCACCCGGTGTAATAAAATTCTATAGTACAAAATGAATGGTTGGTGTACATCGCAGTCAGTAATTTTGACTTACTGCCAATCAACACGAGGTAGGACAACTTTTTTGTATGGAGATCGTATCTTTTGAATTTTATTTCCCAGATGCCAATACCGATTACTAAGTGGTTATGAGTATAATAAAAACTTAAGGTCGCACTCTCCACCTTAACCTATTCACAGCAGCTACTTAAATCAATGAAGAAGAGTATAGTTTAGTTTGACATCATTACATTAATTTGGAGTTAACTGTGGTACGTAATAAAACGAGTAGTATATTGAGTGCTCCGGGCATTTGAAATTCTAATAGCAATGTCAGTATTATTAATCGTTCATTGGATATGAAATATGAACGGGCTTTCAAAGTTTTGAGTTTTGGAAAGTGAATAATTTTCCCGCCAATTTGTAGCTGATGACATGTGCGTTCCAAATCACGCACTGACATTTAGGTAGTTAAAAATTAACAAACGGGTTCGTAATATCTACGGTTATCCAGTAAGCTGTGGCTTGATTTTAATCAGCAATCATTAATGAATAAATTGATCATTTAAAAAACGTGAATTCGCCATTTGCATTTCGCAAGTATCGGTTTACTTAGAAGTGGCCCACCCTCCATACATCGATAAAACCGGTGTTTCTAAAACAGGACTTACCGTTTCACCTTAAAAATCTTAAAATGTGGTAATCATTTAGTTAGTTCGACAACATAATTAAATACGGTAGGTCTACTAGTTACCAAAGTATGTCAGACGGAAAACCTGTAATACTTAACTTACTATGTATATTTAAGGCTAAAAAAACATAAAAATAAAACCCGAATGGAGATTACATTAAATTCTAGTTTTACTATTGGCTCTTAAAAAAGGGCCCATTTAAAATTTTCCGAGCCTTTATAAGATTACTACTATAAAAATATTTAACAGCGGCGTGGCATTGTTGCACAACGAAGTTTTTTTTTCTATTTCCACTGCGGACCACGTCGTGGCCGTCATTCAGCCAACGCACGATCTCTCAGATTGCTCATTCTTAATTAAACAACTGCTACTCTAGCGGTTTTGAATAATGAAAACGTTAAACAACCAATTCGAATAGAATAATTAATTTAACGGCATTATTTAAAAATCGAATGCCTAATTTGTACCCAATACAAACACTATCGCCGCATAAAACAGAGTGATCCTTATCTATTTTATATTGTGTTTATAAATTATAATGGAGTTTTTTCTTTTGCTTCCGAATATTAAGTATAACACTTTTATTTATTACATAGGACCATGTGACTTGAGTAACCGTTAGGCCACCGACGATTATTAAATTCTAGGAATGCAACGTGTTTATCTATACAAAAAGCAATCGATTCTTTCACAACAATGCTGTGTCTATTTAGTGCGCTTTATTAGCTCTTAGGTGAACACTTCACGGCACGATCGAAAGTGAACGCCGCACCTGTGACGCGCTGTGACCGGTCGGGCGTCCTCTTTTCGTCAGGTCACTGAGACGCCATAAAACTACCGTTAAACATTTTTAAATCTCGAAACAAAACGTAAATAGCTAGCCGTGTGCCGTTGGCAGTTTCGCATTCTCTCAGAGCTCTGTCTCAAAGGCTTGTCACACGTTCGCTTTACCAAAAAAAATGAGTATAGAATCTCTGTGGTGTTGAATTTAAAAAAGTGAAATACTTTTGCGAAATGGGTACTAAGAAAATACACCTTGGTGTATCGGCCTAAATCTTACATGCATTACAGTACCGTAATGCCATTAGTTATTACGTAATGTAGGTAGTTACTATAGAAAACACGCGTAACAAAACAATAGACAGTAACATTGCTTGAGGAGACTTTTAGACACAGCCAACTACGCACGTGGTCAGCACAAAATTATTTTGCTACCGGCTGGCGGCACTTAAACTTACAATAGACGGCCCTTAGTATACCTAATGAGGTCAAATATAAACCAAATTGTCTTTTCATTCGCACGAGGCAGTCTGTACAGTTTGGTCGTTCTAAGAGGGCCGATTTGACAGCTGTCAACGCAGTATAAAATATAACCTGCAACACATATTTTGTACTGAGTTGATAGCTGTCAAATCGGCCCTCTTAGAACGACCAAACTGTAGTTTGCAACTGTTTATTTCAAACTATAAGTCAGAAAATAAACGTGGTTTAAAACTTGAAAAATAAACAAATTTGGAATATTTAAACGTGATTTCATATTTGGAATTTTCACGTTCGAGAATTGAAAACGTCCCCAGGCTGCCAGTTCCATGTAGGATTTAGTTTGCTCATCGCTCCGTGCCCGTTGCAACGGACAGGACAATGAGAATGGAAAAACGTCCCTACATACGGGACACGCAAAAAAACGTCTCACTGAAACATTTACCGTTGCAGACATGATTGAGTAATAATGCATGAATTATTTACGATGTGGTAATTTCCTGGCCTCCATTTTAGGTTATTGGCGGCTTGCGCGGCGATACTTTATCTTGACTGTTTGGACTTGCTGATTTACGATGAATTTTTCTTACATAATATTTCGCTTAAAGGGACGAATGTAGGTTTTCTGCCGTCGAAGTTTTCCATTAATGTTACACAACTGACAAACATGGCATAGTGACCCACTATGACAGCTATTTTATTTTACAAGCGTGCGTGGAACGAAACAAGAAATATCAATGGTGTTTCCATGATCCAGAATTCTAAATACATAAAATACTTTTATTTTACCTGAAAGCATGAAGGTATGCCTACAGATAAATTTAAAAGTTTCAACAATGATAAAAACTGTATTTTCTAATAAATATTAGTCGAATATGTCTATATGCGGTGCGGTTTTTTAATAGCTGTTGGTCATTTATTCTAATTTATCTCTTGACTAAGTAGGTACTTTCTTCACATTTTTTTGTACATGTTACATTTTAATTAACCAATGAAAAGAGCCTTCGATTAATAAGACGAATTCTTACTAGCCAGTATGCGGCCGGGGCCCGCTAGTCGTGAGCTCCACGGATAAAGAGTTTCGTCGCGCGTAGGCGGCACGCGTTGGCGGGAACTTAAACGTCACGATGACAGTTTTTTTAGGTACCCCATTGTTTGCCATCGGTCCGTTTGACACCATAAAAGGAGGTGATAAGTGTTTACACAACCACAGTTGCGTGAAGTCGATTTCTATAAATGGTAAAAGAGCTACCATACCATATTGACAGGTCTTCGGAAATTCGTTTTTCCCAGCGTTAGAGGTGTTTATGTTTATATGAAGGTTTTATTGAATTGCGTAGTAAATTGCGAAATAATGAGAGGCTAAGTGGCAATTTCTAGCTACCGCATTTAAACAGATGAATAGAATTTACAAGAAACTTAATAAAATGCATTTATTTTAAAATAAAAAGTCCATTCAGTGAGTAAAAAGGCGCGGTTCTAAAAAGATTTACAGAATCGGAACTTTGAGACGTTATTTACGTAAAATAGTTTGTTCTTAAAACAAATCATCAGCCAGCCAGTAACAATTTTTTTTTTTTTTGTAACTGCTCTAAATGCGGCTCTTTTAGAAGTAAACTGACGCATGCAGAATGTTGACAGCTCATTAAAATCGTTTAATACGACCGGTGACATAATCCCGCCCCCGCCTCCCACTCAATGCTATGCTAAGCTAATTAATAAGCCACATTGTTACCGAACGCTCTTAATATAAATAGGTCAAGTTAATACAATCAATGGCAGTAGCTTCTTATAGAAAATGTTAAGTAAACTGCCAGCAAATTTAAATTATTTTACAAACGAAACACAAACCACTAAACAAATGAAGTTCTTGTAAAGTGTCGTTACGATTTGTGCCATCACGGGTAGGTATTTAAATACAAAACCTCCATAGGTATAGTACGAATTTTGTGAAGTGATCCGATTAGCAAAGAGATGTGTTTAACAGAAAGGGCCAGTTTAATAAAATCTTACCATACTCTCGTTAAACTTCGAAAAAAGTAACTGATTTGATCTGACAGTAATCTAACAAATATTGTTTAATTTAAGTTCTTGGAAAATTGTTTCTACATAGAGATAATTATTCGAAAACTAATGCTCAAACGGTACCTAAAGGACGGACAGTAAATTTCGTCCCTAATTACCGTCTACAGGTATCTGGTACCGGTTCAATTTGGTATCACAGGGTTAATTATCTGGTATATAAGCAAGCTTTGGGATTAGCATGGAAATGCGAAATGCGTTAGTACCGAGGCAAAATACTAATGAGCGAGTTGAGCTATAAAGTTGAGGTGGGGTTACACTGACAGCTATAAGCACCAAGTATTAGAAGCTATAAAACAAAACATAAGAGGAAAAGGTAACACTTCGGATCAAAACCCTTCTTTAGAACTACGGAGTAATCTGGTTAGTAGAGACAATGTTTTCTTTACTCCATTTATTGTTCCTTCAAGTAATATAGGAAGGTAGATTGAGAGTAAATGTGTTGCCACATTTCCACCAGTTTTAGCAACCTTTTATTTAGACCGTCAATGTAAATTTGACATAAAGTAGAAAATAAAATTAGAAATTGGCCATTTCCTGGAGCAGATCCGAATCAATTATCAACCATTTCGAATATCAAAGCGGAGCGTGTAAATAGCTCGCCCTAACTCCGTCTATTTCCACGTACGCATCAATCTGTCCGTCCGCGCATGCGCTTTGGCCAGGGTTGCCAGAAGAATAATCTATCGTTTATTTGGCAATACCGAAGAGAACATTTTAAATTTAGAGAAAGCTTATCAATGTAATATTAATAAAAACATACAATTACATATCAATATCTTAATAAAGATAAATATAATTATTAAATAAAACGAAGCAAGGAAGTCTAAATTGAATGGCATATCACATGATCTTATTTTCTAAGTTAATACATTAAACGCAATACTTAATTAAACTAAAGCCAAAGCGCATTAACAAATTAAAATACGATTATGAACACTATAAATTTCATTACACAATCCATCGCCACCCCAACATTGCTGTTGGCAGCCCTGGTGCAGTACACCTGCGCAGGCGCATACTGCGGCGTCGCGACGCGGCCGTCGACCCCGCCGACCTGCTTACCAAAATAAACCGCCCGGCGCCCGCGCACGTGCCGTCTGCGAATAACGCCCGCTGTACGCGCCCTAAGAATAAGAAAAATTGGATTTTATGCTATAACGACCTTATTGTTAATTTTAGGGTAAAACGAAGAGGTTTTATGGTGTTATTTTTTAAAGGGCTGAAATAACCCTTCGAAAATGGAAAGTAGGCAATTTTTTTTAAAATCGATAGTGTAGATAAAAAATGGCGGCTGATTTCACACTGCAAACAACATCGACGATAAGTACTGCCCCCATTGTTTCTTTGCAATAGCTTATTCCTGTGGGATGTTGAAACTGCCTTGGTCAATGGAGATAAAGAAGAAATTGTGCTTTTGAAGAAATTCTACCTTCATAAGAAAAAGGGAAATTTTAATGCAAAAACGATTTTAATACTCCTCGTAAAGGTTTAAATGTGACGTTCCACGGGTAAAGGTACCTTATGGTCGGTATGGAGTTATGAATATCCCTGTAATCTACAATTCATAAGCAATCAATAACAAAAACAACCAACTCCCTAAGTTGTGCAGTTACGGAGATATATTTTTTTTTTAATATTCTTCAAAATACATTCTGAAAAAAAGGACATTTTAAAATAACTTTTTGGCCATATTTTTAGCTGAATAACATAAATCAAACATTGAAAAATATATATAATCAAACTTTAAGCCTTCTATACTTCGAGAATAAGCAAAAAAGACCAAGTTATTTTCGTACCATTTTATAAAACACTTCGTATCTCCGAAACTAAAACCCGCCATAAGGTACCTTTACCCGCGGAACGTCACATATCGTCCGTCATGCTTAGGGTTGCCACCTTTTTTTTAACAGAATAAAGTATTACTTACCAAAAGAGGAAGAAAAATAAAGTACGCATAAATGTAAAGTATTTTTTACTTTATTTTTAAATGACTACATTTTTCATATCCAGTTATCAGTGTTACACTCATCAGCCCTTGCTTTCTAACACCGTTTTTGACAACGATACAAGAACCTATCAATCGCGTTCAAACATGGCATAACAAAGTTTATGTCTAGGGTTTTTGACGGTTGCGTTGAGGTACAATTTCATTTAAATTTATTAATTATTAGAAAAAAATATCCACTAAAAACCGAATGTCATAAATAAAGTACTTTGCCGTACTTTATGTGTTGCGTACAATATAACGTACGGGAAGCTCAAATAGAGTACAATACTTTATAATAAAGTACGGGTGGCAACCCTAGTCATGCTGCACATTTAATAAAAATTACAATAGCAGTTTTTACTACAGGGGGTTGCAAGTATGTTAAAGTATTTAAGTGATAGAGTTGTCAAAATTGTGAATTGCGAAAAATTCATTGGCAAGATATTTTGTTTTTAGATGCATTACTACGTTCTAGCCATTGATTGGAGAAGAACGTAAACTTAAATATGCACTTAAATTAAAAACTTTGACATACATCTAAACTCGTGTATGTTAAATCAAATTAGTAAAATTCCACAGATACGGAAATATTTATATTATAAGTGCAACCGTTAATATATTCGCCTTTACCACAAATATGTCTACAACATTAAACTAAACTATATAACGTCATTTTTTTATTCAAGATCTTTATCGACCAGGTTCTTAGGTCATCGCGACCTGGAGGTCACCAATAAAATTCCTGCATAAACGCAGTGCACTCAAAACGCATTTTATAGCAAACATGTCTCATTTTATGGTTGCATTTTGTAGTTTTGCTTAGCTTTTACGCCTGTGTTTGCTTGTGTAGAAAAATATTTTCAGTGCTAAGAACTCGGTAAAGTATCATGTTTTGTATGAATGTCTTCGATAGGCACTGGAAAAAACGTTACACATACACACGCACCCGTACGCACGCACGCACGCACGCACGCACGCACGCACGCACGCACGCACGCACGCACGCACGCACGCACGCACGCACGCACGCACGCACGCACGCACACACACACACACACACACACACAACGTCGCACAGTGGGGCAACGGCGGAATTAATTCAATTTTGGGATGGTCATCAGTAGTCACATTTTTTATCTGATATGTATATAAAACATTTCAAATACCTATGATCTAATAAAATATTGCATATATATGTTATTTTTATAAAGAAATTAGGCCGCCAAACTCGTACAAATGAACTCGCATGAAATAAACGTTAAAAATACCTTGCATTTGCAAACGGTGTATTCCTCTCAGGTTATTGATTTTGTTTAACATGTTTCATTTATATACAAGAAACATTATTCCTACTATTGTAAATGAAATAACATTTATGGTTTCTCTTAAATTATGAGTAATTTTAGGGCTGTGAGAATTTGATAGCATTTCTCCCCTAAATATTACATTTCATTGGCTATAACCTTTTAGCTACAACGACCCTCAAGCTCTAATACAACAATATTTACACATTATTTAATCTAGATCATTATTTAATTGGTTTTAGCTGCAATAATTTGCAAACTTTTTATTACTACCTCATTAAGTGAATGAGCTTATTTTTCTAAGAAAAATACTTAAATGCGTTATCGATGGTAATGAGGGCAATTACAAAGACTATTAAATTATAAAATAGTATAAAAAGGGTATTTACAACATTGTGCATCATTTACTTTTGTGAATTCAATAAAGCAACACCTAATTGTACATTTTATTTTAAGTTCAATCAACGTAGGTTTTATTTAAAATATTAGTTGGAATGATTTTATTACACTTATAAATATATTTAAAATGTGTTTTTTTATCCATTAACCTAAAAAAAACAATTAATTCCGCGGCTCCATACAACGTGCACCACTGCGCGTCGGTCGGTATTCTTTGTAAAAAAAAAAACATGTATCTGTCATTTTCTGTACTTGTTAATATTTGTACTATTGTATTTGTAATAAAGAACTCGGTAAAGTGTCATGCTTCGTATGAATATCTGGGATAGGCACTGGAGAAAACCTGTATTAGAAAAAAGTACCAGCTAAAAGAAGTTTTCTTTAGTTGACATCAACTGAATAAAAAGGCTGGATTAGTTCGCCAGTTCATTTAATATGTAATTATTGTAATTAACAACTTACCGCCGAGTATTCCATTAATAAAAACGGGCTCTTGTTGGATTGAGCGAGTTTAATGCTACCTTTTCAAAATAACCGGTTATAACCGGTTTTAGTCGGTTATTTTCATACAAAAATGGTTAATAACCGATCAAATTGCATTCCCTAGAATGCACGCTCTATACTATAACGTATAGTTTGTACGCTCTGACGGATAATTAGATTAGACAGATAAAAAAGAGTCCTTAAGGGCCATTTGCACCAAAAAATTAATACTGGGTTAAGACAATAACTTGAGTTAAAATGACAGTTTTCGTATGAATTTGACGTTTACTAACTCGAATTACGTGTGTTAAGCCAGTGTTAAATTTTTGGTGCAAATGGCCCTAAGAGTACACAAACAAACAAACAAAAACAATTAAACAAACAAAACAAACAATAAACAATTACTGATTACAAAAGCCTATTATACCTTAAATGAATATTTTAATGATTTCTTTTAAAAAATGTATGAATATAATAATTAAAAAAATAATAAATGTAATAATAATTTAATTAATGCAACTTAACTCATGTAATTTTAATACAATAGAACAAAAATATTTACGACTAGATTAAAATGAAAAAAAAAAAAATTAAATATACGATACTTGTAAATAGTTTGTTATAGCATGAGATTGTAAATCTAATCATAAATACCTATACATATAAGTCCTCCTCTCTCGTTGCTGTGCCCGACAGGGTTCATAATGCACATAAAATAACTGTATTCCAACCTGTACACATTATGAATTGCAATAAAGTATTGAATATTGAGTATTGAGAGTGTTGTATTTAAAATTACCATGGAGTTAAAAGTATGTACGCAAAAAGCAAAGCAACGTGTCGTTTAGTCGGCTTTAGAGGTCTTGGCTTCGTCATGTTTACACAGCTGGCTTGTCATTGATGGGTAATTACATTTCGTGGATTTGTGCCTCGAGCGAGTTACTCATTAAAATAATCATTGGCTGAAAATTGACACTAGATAATTTAGGGCGATTTTGTTTTGAATCATTGTTTTTTTTTATGACATGAAGGTGTACGAGCACACAGGCCCTGCCTCTTTCACTATAATATATCGACAATAACCGGTGACACGTGAGATTTAAGTGAACATGGCGCAGCTTATATAAAACCTAGTTATGTATCAGCGTGTTAACTTTGCAATGTATACCGAATTTTCACCTGTTACGTGTCATTGTCAAGATGGTGAAATAGGGGGCTGATGGTAATTAGGATCTGTCACCTGTAGACATTTGCATTCTCAAGACTACAATCTCAAGATTGCTATCCTAAGACCGCAAATGCGTTGCCAAGATGGAATGTCTCTGTGCTAGTAATTTCGTCCATTGACTTATCCCCCCACCTGGACATAATAATGCGAACACTGCTGCTTGGCGTAAGTTAAAGAATAAGATTGTGCTAGCTTTAACTATTCATGAATACCGCAACGCTGACTTATTTACCTGTAACCTTGTTGGCCTATGCATTATTGTGTGATTTGTGTGACGCTTCTTTACAGGAAAAAGTGTGTATGTAAACACTTTATTGTGCAAAATAATAAATCCAAATACAATATTTATAAAATAGGAGATGCTGAGGTGAAACGCAAACCCATTTTTGTTGTACAAAAAAACCATAACGCTTTAAATGATTAAAGAGTCGGAGACTAGATAAGACGAATTTTCTAAACTTAATATCTTAACAAAATCAAGTTCTGCTGACATCTTTAATTTCACCGTGTAACTCATATTATAAAGATGCCAAGTCAATAGTTAATATTAATTTTTACTGATATCTATTGTTATTTTTAATCTGTGGTAGACATACAGTATTACATCTCGTTCCATGTTTTCAATCTTTCTTTATCTATGGCTAATGAATTCTCACACATTCTTCAAATATTGAAATATAAAGCCGTTCTATTATCTCATTTATAACTTTACATTCCATTTTCAAAATTTAAACTTATTTTTTATACATTGCTCACAAGTGGCCAGTTCTAAAAACTTTCAGTATCGCCCTTGTAACATCTCTTTTTGCATATCTCCAATCTTTCTTTATCTGTGGCTCATGAATTCTCACAAATTCTTCAAGTATTAAGATATATGCTTCTTACTAGCTTCAAATATAAAGCCATTCCTATTGTCTCATTTATAACTTTACGTTCGTACACGTCTGCATTTAAAGTAAAGCCTTTAAAGGCATTTAGTACCCGATTTGAGCAACAAAATGGCGTGGTTTCCGACCATCGTAAATGGCTACGTAGAAGCCATTAACTGCTTTATGTTCTTAATATAAGACGTTAAGTGGTTTTGTCTTTTGTCTCTAAATTTGTAGCTGAATTGAAAGTGATCTCAGCGTGTGTAACGTGAATTGAATATGTAATAGGTTTTATGTAATCGGTTTTTATGTGGGATAAATATAGATGTCAATGGAGTCGATGTGTATTGAATAGATGAAAAATATAAAGGGAATAACATACAAGTTGTATTACTTTTAATGTCTGTTTTTCAGATTTATGTACCTTTCTTTGTTTATCTGTTATTTTGTAAATTTGCCTATCCTCTTGCATTATCCTGGCTTATTCTACTCCAAGGTTAACTGGAATGGGATAAGTTCGCCTATGTACATTATCTACAGTGATGCAAAATGTTTTGTAATTGTTCATGTGCAATCAAGACTTTTACATACATACATGCAAATTGACCTTGTCCCAAACTAAGGTCTAGGAGACAATGATAAATATTTTTATATTGTTTTTATTCGATATTTTGGCTACTTACTATATCAATAGGGCAAACAAGTAAGTAATGTACCAAGACTCAAGGCTCAGTAGACGTTTTCAGGAGCAGAATAATTGTAGGAATTAAAGAGCTTGGGGAATATCAAATGTAATGAGTATTTAAGTAAGGGAGCCTAATCAGAACCCCCCAATCTTCTAAGGGGTAGTACTTAAGGTTAAACATTCTTCAATTTTGCTATTTATCTTACGCTTTCTAAGTATATATTACTTAATAACAATATAACTCAAAATGTGACGCTATTATAATTGAAATACCAACTTTTGCAAAATCTCATTTAGGGTGATGGCACCAGTGTTGGACACTTTAGGCTGATAGGGGCCCATTTCTCAAAAGGTATTAGTCTAATAATATTAGTGTTTTGTCTCGTAAATAAAACTAAAAAATGAGACAAAACACTAATATTATTAGACTAATACTTTTTGAGAAACGGGCCCCAGATATCAATAATGGACACAACTCTTAATTCAAAGATCATAAGGTCATAAATTCATTGCTGCACAACAAATGAATAAACCTTATCTTCTGTAATAGAAGAATAAAGTGTCCATCATTGGTCCTTCTCCATTATTGGTTCCATCACTCTATAGCGTATTTTATTGAAGTACACTTCAGGGCAGTGAAAAAGGGTCGTCGTGTACGTAAATGTGTATGCACAGAGACCCGTTTTCAAGGCTCCTAAGTGTATAAACGCACGTCTGCTTCTATCCAAAAGGTAATAAACTAGAGTAACCTTTCCTCGCGCAAGTACGCATGCGCGCCAGACAGAATAAAAACAGTCTACAGTCTAGTCTAAGTTTAGGCTAATCGATAGCAGACTTCATGTTGCCGCTTGCTATTTATGTAGCATCCCGTAGCATCCTATTTGTGGAATGGATTTTGTCTGTTCAATACACGTTGCAATTCTTGTAGTGTATTGTGTTGAAAACAGGTGACACACAAAACGCTGTAACGGTGTGATGTCTTGTTTTAGTACGGCCATGCCACATCAAAAAACGCAAGTCAAATGTTTAATTATTAAGCTTTTGACTTGCATTTTCAAGGAAACTGGGAATCATAACATAACATAACGTTCCGAAACCATTAATCAAGGAATAATTACGTAAATTTTGATAATTGTAAGGTCATTAAGGAATCTTAGCGCCTTAACTTGATTGAGATGCTCGGTCCTACTTGCCAAGGACTTTAATTGTTATGCCACTATGGAACCCTGTCATAATGACAGCGTCAAACCACATGACCGAAATTACGCTTAAATGAATGATTAACGTTATGCGACAGGGTTCCATAGTGGCATAACAATTAAATTCCTTGACTGTACTTACCAAGACAAAAACTAAGAAGGCTTTTTTAATAGCTGATTTAATAAACTTTGACGGGGTTTATTTTCTAAACCGTAAAAGAACCTTGTCAAAAAAAACTTGTAAGTACAGATTTGATTTTATCATTGTTTCTGGGCGGTTCAAAAGTGGCTTAAACGGTAAAGTGACAGTATTAGTACGTCCTCGTTTCTAACAGCACATTCATTTAACTGAACCAAATCAAAGCATACAATTAAAAGCACATTATGGCCAGCTGTTCCATACATCTAATTACAAACTGCGATCGGATCTAATTGGCTAATTGTTTTCCCATAACGCTACATTCATAACGGTTTAGACGGTACAGTAGGCAATAGTAAGAAAGAAAGAAAGAAGAATAAAAAATACATCTCTTTACTACACACACAAGACAAACAGATTTTAAAAAAAATAGAAAACAGGGATGAACAAAGTAGTGTGTCTTCGCAGCAGTGAGTCGAACAGCCGGCATACCTGGGGCACGTTTTATAAAGCTACAAGTTACAATTTTACAGATCTAATCTGGCAACACTGCTGTAATGGCTGGTCGTCATTGGTCGAGGTTGTGTCAAATGCAAACTTGTAACCTGTAAATTGTAATTTGTAGCTTTATAAAACAGGCCCCTGTAAGTTATTAGTGTAAGTTTTGAAACAAAGCTATATGCAAGAGAGAGGTGCAGATATTTGCCACTCACTCTTACCAATAGTTGCGTCTCAAAACTTACAGCAATAACTTACAGGTGTATTGTCGGCCTAATGCGAGGTGTTAAACACCTGCAGCGCTAATAACTGTGTTTTTTATTAGTCTGTATTACTAGTGCCCTACTGCAGAGGACACTAATGGCCGTATTAATTAACTCGTCTTGACTTAGATGCCCATCTCGAGAGACGTCAAAGTAAACGTCAGCCCATAGAAAGCTGTCATTTTTGACGTGCCTTGTGACTGACATCTCAACCAAGATGAGTTTATTAATACGGCCCTAAGACACACAGGTAAAGGCTTTAAGCGATAAATAATTACTGTACAAGGAAATTACACAGGAATATAAAAAAAATCGCATCGAATCGTATGATACAGATTAAAAAAGTATTAGAGCGCCCCCAATTTGTGGTTTTTATTTATATTTTGGTCAGGCTGTTTTGGAAAACACATAATTGACGTTAGGTACCTACTGATACTTCCTCACCCTTAGGGTGCCTTTCCACCAAAGATGTGCTACGCTACGTTGCTATGGATGTGTTTGATATCCACCAATCATATTCATTGGTCCACATAGCATAGCATTGGTGGAAACGGGTTCAACTAAGCTATGTTTTTAGCAAGATGGTCGGATGACATCAGCTCGACTGCAAGCAGCGGGAGATCCACCGCAAATCGGGCCCAGTGGAGGAAAATTGGAGAGGCGTATGCCCAACGGTAGGCACATATGCTCTGAAGAAGAGAGAAGATGTTTTTTACATGGAAAGATGCTGTGGATGCGTGCTGTTGATGCATGTTCGCTCTGGATGCGTGCTACGGATGTTCGCGAGTGGTGTAGCAAGGTGTAGCTGCGCATCTTCCTCGCACAGCTGCCTCGCGGCTGCGCATCTTTGGAGCGCGTCTTCTTCGAACGGCTACATAGCTTAGCATTAGTGGCAACTGTTACATAGTTTGGTAGCATAGCTTTCACATCCTCGAAGCATAGCTGCATAGCACATCTCTGTTTGAAAGGCACCCTTAATCCTTACCACTGTAATCAGACACTAAAGAGACAATGAATTCGTTCTTTTTGTAAATTAGTGTATGAAAAATCGCCGTGAATAGTCAATAACTGATTTTGAGTGCGGCTCAGTCTCTGATCTATAACTCTGGACTAAATTAGTATAGTATTTTCGCAAATCAACAGAAACTTGGCGCCACTGAAAACCAGCGTCGCGGTTTATGCCGTGACATAGTGCTGAGTGGCGTCAATTTCGATGTCACGTTTTCACCCATTGCAACATTATCCTACAATTGTATTTTTTTTCGCCTTTATTGTTTTTATTTTGATTTCAGCGGGCGAAGTATGGCTGCGTTTTATATATCACGTGTCAAATGTGGATAAGCATCCGTCGCTCTCGTACCTATTTACGTGTCAGAAGGTGACGGATGCCTTATCCATACTTTGTCACGCCATTTTTTTATGATGTATTTCTCTGTTCTGTTTTTTTTCTTCTGCTCGTTGATCAAATTCTCTTTATTAATGACAGCCATACAACTTTAATGTTGTTGACTGTACCGGCAAAGTACAGTCAATTCACTAAGTGGACGTAATTGTCGTACGGCCATTGTGTCCGACATTAACCCTGCGCGCGCACCCGATCTAATCATCGTTCTAAAGTCAAATAAAGGGTTAAGACGTTTAATTACTGGCACACGATGCACTGTACTGGTTGGAAACATATGTTCATTTAAAATAAAGTGTTAAAATAGGCTTTAGCAGTCTAGGAGTAATAATTATAGAAATTAAGAAAAAAACAAAAATGAAGCAGTTCTATTACTACGGGATGTCCCAAATCGACTACATTTTGTAATTTTTATTTGCTATAAAACAAAACCTATTTCAATTAAAGTGTCCAGTTAGAAAAATGTTCAGGGAGTTTTTGCCCAATAAAAAAAACTGGATCGGCTAGACAGAAAATTGACGTCATTTGTCTGATTAATAGGTCATTGTCAAAATTGTCCATATGGTATTGCCAATTGTCAATGTAAATAAATAATAAATATTAGGGGACAATGTCACACCAAATTGACCTAGTCCCAAACTAAGCTCTAGGCTTGTACTATGGGTACTAGACAACGATATACATACGTAAATAGAGAAATATATACTTACATACATAGAAAACATCCATGACTCAGGAACAAATATTCGTTCTCATCACACAAATATCTGCCCTTACCGGGATTTGAACCCGGGACCGCTAGCTTCGTAGGCAGGGTCACTACCAACCAGGCCAGCGCGTCGTCAAGTGTGAGAGCTGTCATTCTGGACAAAAGACAAAGTTTCAGCTAAATTACGTTATTTTTCAAATACTAGTTTAAGGAATTTAGGTATTTGGAATGAGTTATTGCTTTAAAAGATTCAAGGAAATTAGAACTTAAATTTTGTTTTTATCTTACTGTGCAAAAGAACTACGTAATTGATTAAGTAAGTACTTGTCGAGTTAAAATATATACTTAAATATTAAAGGCGTACGAATATAAGCATGAAATGGATACCACACCTTTAAAGGATTACTAAAAACTATCTTAAATCTACCCGACTCCTACATATTTGCCACAACATATTAAATAACAAACATAACACTTGCGCTATAAAGGGCGTTCTCTATATAAAGCTACCGGACGCGCTGTATAAGCCGAGATGCTTCTAACGGGCAGGCCTTCCAGTAATTACCGTTCACCCTGTATCGGGACTGCGATTCCGAAGAGGTTTTTTTTTTATATGTACACGGTTTTACAAGTGTGTGACGTGCCTTTAACAACAAATGTGTTTACCTTAGGAAAACATTGCGGAAATCTGAATTATAATAACATCTAGAGCAAGCTTTAGTGTTCAGTCATAGTCATATATTGTTAAAAAAAAACAAACACTGAACAATTGAATTGAACAGGTGCCATGTTCATTATAACACACTTGCTCTGCCGAGATGTAATACCTAAATTATTAAAATCCATCCAGTCGTTTGAATGGTGAACCTAATTTAATCCAAGGCCACTATAGACTACATCAACCTGACTATTGTATATCACTCATATCATGGGGGTGGCGAGGTGTTTTAATATTAATTAAAAACGTTAAAAACAGTTAATATATTGATAGCAAAATCTTATGTTATGAGCTCGTCAGTTCTGTTCATGACAGCTAGTATTCCTATTTTAAATACGGGTCATAGACGTAACGTGGAGGTTTTCAACCTTTACAATACTCTTTCGTGCATTTGGATAAAAAGCAATATGACTTCATTAACAATCTCGCTTGCTTCTCGTAGCATCTTGGTTTTCCTTACCGCATTAAATACCAGACTTCCTGAATTCCATACAAAATGGGCACAAGATAAAGTTAGCACTGTGTTAAAATTCACGCTATCGCCTCTAAAATACAAAATGGCGCCGCGACCAGGATGCACCTCGTACATTTTCCCACCTCTAATACGTCCCCGTTTAACGTATATTAGAGAGGTCGAGGGGCGATCCTATCGATACCTAGGTGTCGATAGTCGACAGCACCGTTATGCACTTAATTAGTGCTGCGTGTTTTGACTGCCGATATCGATAGCATCTCGATGAGGAAAAAGGTACGCTGTAAATTAATATGAAGATAGGGCTGAGTATTGTTGTGTTGAACATGGCGGTGTTTTGTTTATATAGACGTAAGATTTTAATTATTATTTTTTACTATTTGTTACACGTTTGCATATGGATATTAGGTACAGTTTTATAATCAAATTGGCTATAAAGTGCCAATAATATTCAAAATTAAAACCAAAACGCGTCCCGATTAATTGTTCAAGATGATCGCAATCTATGAAACTATTCATTTTAAAAAACAACAATCCAATCCTTAGACGCCAATTCACGAATATGATAATATTGTTTTCGATAAAAGAAAACAGTGACACCTGTCAAAATGACGTAAAAATAGCCGCGAACGATGCCACCAAGAAAAAAACAAACGAAGGCTGTAAGAGTGAGAAAATTGCAGCAGACGTCCTTATCGGTCACAAGGTCCTTGACCCCAACCTACATAAAAATCGACCTTGCACTCGAGTCATCGTTTATTTCCGGTCACGATTGTTTCCGAGAAAGACTCGATCGATTGTGGAACTTGTAGCTTGGTGTTAAGGTCGAGTGAAAGTGAGAAGGGTCGTTGTTAGAACAAACAAATTGCTGTAATTATTGCTAATAGGTGTGTTTCCTTTTTAGGATTTAGGTGTGAAGCATTCCTTAAAGGTCAAACAAAACAGTATGGAACTTTCTATATATCGCACCTTTAGAACAATAATGACCTAATTCAAAATTTGTGCTTTCAAACTTCGAGTCATAAATTTATTATCATAGAGACCGAAATTTAAAATTTCTCAATTAGGTCACTATTGTTCTGAAGGTGCGATGATGCGAATGTAATCCCGATAATTTGTGATACAGTTTTTTTTTACTACTACGGTACATAATTTTTATTTTCAGACATCGCATATATATTTTTTTTACTTATTAACGGGTTGGAGCCATTCCATCTAAGTCCTTAGGGTTGGCAACCCATTTACAGCCTTGAGACTTTGAGATTGTTATCTTAAGATTGTAATCTTGAGATCGCAAGTGTTAATGGATTTTTAAATTTGTTTGCTACTCAGTGCCATGTAAAAAAAAGGCAATAATTATAAAATAATTGGTTGTTTTTTTTATTTGTGTAAATAAATCTCAGCCTATTAAATAAAATGAAATACACAAAGCTCTCATAGAAAGTCGGCACGTAATATCTTATACGCATGCGTGTCAAAGTGCAGGTGCGAGGAAAGCGCGTTTCACTGCGCAAGCGCAGCATCGCGGGAGGCTGATGGGAAAAATGTGTAAGTTAAAAGGGCACCTCTGTCATTTAATAGGGGCTGAAATAAACTTCATAGGCTATTAATAAGGCTGCTATTGTACTAATAAAGAGTTGTACAGATGCGTATTTCAGATAGACTTAGAAATGAAAAATGTGGTGCAGTTAAAAACATGTTTATTCGCCACTATTGATAAAAGATACTATGTAATTTTGAAAAACGGTCCGTCCATGCTCTTTTACGAGTATATCCGTAATTAATTTAATTAATGGAATACTTTTGATCCTTGGACACTTTTAGTTTGTCATAAAAAATAAGGAAATTAGTCAGCTTAATATTAATAATTAATTAAGGCTTATATGGGTTTTTATTCACTGGCAACATATATTTACTTATTCGCGTGTATATTTGGGCTGAAAAAGAACTTTTCACAACACTGCTCGGAAATATGGCCATAGATGGTCTTGTTTGGGGTCACAAAACGTCACTTATAAGGTCAGACCAAGAATGTTTTTGTTGGCGTGTTTGCTGATTGGTCGAGAACATTGTTGTCCAACTTTAAGAACCAATGAAAATCAATCAATAAATTTTTGTGTCATAGCTCCTTAAAATGAAAAATTTAAATCGACCAATCAGAACACATCATTTTGTGATGTCAAATATTAGGTGTATTTTTGCTAAAAGATACACAGACTAAAAACTATGTCACTGCTTTTTTTTAAATGTAATTCAAACTTGGCCCTTATCTCGAACCACTAGAGATGAAATTACATGGGAGATATGGCGAAACAAATACAATTTTATATGGAGTTGACATCTTCATCTCGCATGTTAGTTTATTAATCTCGAGTGCCACGAGCATAGGGGTCCAGATTAAATAAAATTATCTATGGTATAATTGGCGGTGATGTCTTATTAACATGAATTAAAATTTGAGTTTTGAATATGAATTTTTATTTTGTTTCCTCTCAGTAGTTGTGAAAAGCACATGTCTGCCTCGGTAGAAAGTGCAATTTATGGACTCGTGCACTAGAGGGCCTCAACTACGTTTCGGCCCTCTAAATGACTCGTCCAAAAATCGCGTATTTTCTATCCTCTGCAACAATGTACTAAACACGATTCTATTACTAGAAGCATATCAGATATTTTTGAACAATATGTTTGATAACTTATATTGCTAGTGACTGTACCTTGCTGACGCCCTTTTTGTGTACAGCATGTTTGAATAAAGTTATTTTCAACCATGTTTAGTTTAACCCCCCCTCGGCGCGCGCAATAACATTGTCGTTCGCTAACGCGCCTGCGCAAACACTCAACGGGTCATTTGTGCGCGCGCAGGTTTTGGTTCCGCAAATACATGTTTCGGTCAGTTTGGAATGAAGCAGCGGTTACTGGTAGGTCTTAACCGATTCACTCTACAACTCTTGGAAGTTATGGCCTTAGGGCGCACAACCAGCATTTTTGGGCGTGTTTTCTCAATTTGGTAGCTTAAAAGTTGCTTATATAGCTTCGTTCGATCGTTCGACAAACAATTTCGTGAGAATAACAACTTTTTAATAAGACAATAGGTTTTAATACCAAGTCTGGCTGTAAGTATTCAGAAATTCCAAATCGTTTTTGTTTTAATCATAATTTTAGTTGGTAGTCTAGTGTTCATATCGCTTGAAATCGCTGTTTCGATGCGTTTATTATAGTTTCTTTGTTTAATTACCGATTCTTTTACCGGTTTACATTCCCTATAACTTGAGAACTAGCCTGGGCCAAACTCTGGGACGTATATATACAGACTTATTGTATGTTAAGCCTCTTTCTTCATATTTCCGCTTCCCTTTTAATCTTAAAGGTAAACATAAACAGCCGCTTCGCCGGCGTGTTTTGTTTATGCGCAGGAGTGTTGACAGACGCGTGCGCGCGGGCACTAAACGCAGGGCCCAATATTCCACACGGTGTTCCAACAATACCTGAACATAGGGTTCGCTTGTGTAAACAATGTGTAGTACAACGCATGCGCGACAGCGGGGCCTAGTCAAGATGCATAAAGGCTCGGTTTCATGGCGCGATATCCCGCATGGTTTTTGTGATACATTGCGTCGCTGCGAGAAAACTCAACAGTACATAGAAAACAGAAACGCTAGCAGCGTTTGCATCTTGGCTACGCCCTTAGATATGTAATAAACTGTCAAAAACTAGCAAGTTCCAGGTAGTGAAAGGAGCAGTGATAGAAATGTTTTTAAACACATCTATTCACTACAAAAGACACACAAATAGACAAAAATAAAAGGAAACAATATGACAGTGTCCTCGCGGTAGTGAAACGTCAGACGGTCATACTCCAGACAGCCATTTCTGTATGTCCTCGGGCTTAAAAAATATAAAACTATTGAATTTGGTATAATTTATATTTTTTGTTCCTAATAGGTACTCGTATTGAGGTGTACATGAATTTTCAAGTAAATATTCAATACCTTTCTAGGAGAAAAAAAAAATCAATACCCCATTCTCCTAATTAACACCGCGCGTCCCACTTCCGAAATCACTAATATAACTATTTTCCCCGATCATATACAAGAGGAAAGATGAATGGAAGTATTTTTATTTAATGAAAGATAAGATATCCAAATTACAAAAAAAAAAACAAATTTATTTAGTAATATATCACTAAGATATAAAATAAAGAAACTTTGTCCCGATACGTGTACTAATTCACGCGCCGCTTTCATTCTTGTCCGTGCAAGGCCATTGAAGAAATAGACCAGACACCTACAGCGCTGATTTTCAGCTAGTAATGTCGGTCAGATATAAGACTGACTGGAACATGGCAAGGTCTAAGAACTCAGAAAATGTTCAGTTTCTTTCTACCTTCTTTACTCTTTGCATTGTGTACTTAGATCCGCTTTCCGCCATCCGTTTGCACCACAACACTGGCAGGTGGACAGGCACAACTTGGTGCAAAGTGCAAATACAGAATCGCAAGTGCCACAGCAATGGTGAAACAACTAATAGGTATTGGCAGGTGAGAAAACATTTTCCTGGTCTGTGAAGTTTTTTTTTTTGTAGAGGTCGCTGGCAGTTATTTGCGAAATCTTTGTTTGAATTTGAACAGTCGGCGTCCGCATATTTAACCACCGACGAAGAAAGAGATCTATACTGCTCTTCTAAATAAAAAGGACGCATGCGCAATTTGATAGTCAAAGCAAATTGAACCCCCTATCTTAAGTAATAAGGTCACTAATACATTCGCGATTATATGAGACATACGTCCTTTTTCTAAAGAGGGCAGTATAGTGTATCTGTGTGTCTCTGTGGCATCATAGCTCCCAAACGGATGCACCGATCCTATACTGAAGTCCTTTACTATGTCATGGTAGCCCCCAGTTTACGACGCTAAGGGCCACTTGCGCCAAAAAATTAACACTGTGTTAAGACCTTAACTCCAGGTTAGGTAGTAAACGTCAGATTCTTACAAAAACTGTCACTTTAACTCGAGTTAGTGTCTTTACCCAGGGTTAAAATCAACTCTGAAATTTAGGTTCGCCATTATAAAGGGGGTTTTTATCTGTCATTATAATTTTTTTAGCGGTCATAAAACAGTGTTACCATGTTAAGTATTACTGAGAACATGTGCAACCGTAATCTTTCTAAATTTAGAACGACTGTTTTTTAACTCGTAAAAGTTAATTTTAGACACATGTCCATTAACAACTGACAAACACTATAAACACGCTCGTTTTAGCGCTAAATCTGTTCAAAACAATGTCTTTACAATATTCAGTGCCACGGTTAACTGGTTTCATACAAATTTGAGCCGTAATACGTACCTCTAGCTAGTGTAGTGTAACGTTTTAATGTAAGGCAAAATTAAGAGGATTTATTTGGAGACACGGCTGACACAGTACCACAATGTATCACATGTCACATGGTGTTGCCACAGTTTGTCGCATGCAACATGCGTACAAATTTTTAAGGTGTTGGCAAAAATGGAGTTTCGATAAAACGGGGCAATTGTCCGGAGTGGCAACATACACTGCTGTTTCGTGTGGTGCTTAATTCACAAGTGACGGGTCACCGCGTCAAAATCATATACAAGTGCAAGGCGCTCTTCCTTACAAAACAGCGTTTAGGAAGGTTGAAAGTGCCTACTCTACGCTAAAGCAAGTGTACGTCTAAATCCGGCGAATATTCGTGTTGGCGTCTCGTTCTGTCTTAATGTTGAATTCAGAGACGCCAATCCCGCATATGTGGCGCTGGCTTAAAATGCAGAATACGCCTTATAATAAAAGTTAGAACAGAACCGTAGACCACCGGATTAAAAAACGAATTATAAAAGCAATAATGACGTTAACAGACGTCTTGCTTTTATGCACGTGCTACTGCATAAATGCGATGTTGTGTCCCAGTCTGAACACTTCTTAGGGTAAGGGCCGCACCGTTACCTTAAGTAATTACCTACGAAAAAGGTACACTAAACAAATGGGCCCCTGTCAAACCTTTTATGGTGAATAGCATTACTTGGATCGGACAGCGAATGTCGATTGACGGCCATTTTGTTTTGCGTTCGGAAAATGGCGAAATAACGGCGAAGGCGTACGACGAAGGGTCGTTAATCTTGAGGATGTTTGGAATTTGAATTGAATGTTAGTTCGACACTGAATGCTGGTTATCTGAATGGGTAGGTAAGAGAGAGTAAGGGGAAGTCTTACACCCGTATTTATAGTTAAGAAAAGTAATTACTTGAGTATTAGTAATGCAAAAGTCATTTAAAAATCGTCACTTTAGTCATTACTTTTACTCAAGTAATTACTTTTCTTGACTATAAATACGGGTATTAATGTTTGAGAGATTGGTAAATTATTTGTAAGGAATTAAGTCGTCGATTTTGGAATTAAGAAAAACGGAATACTAAAGAAATTCACAAACTGTTATACACCACTTAGAATCGAACTGGGGCTTTTATTAGAAACGCATACATCGTTAACTTATTAAAGTTAAAAGCGAGTTTTTTGGGAAATGACTCTTTGGTACGTCATAGCCAAAATACACGAAAAACTATGCGAAGTATTCTTAAGGACTTTTTTCGTTCCAAAATTATTGTCAGCATTCCAAATAACATTTTTCCCAATCTCTTCTTATGGTTTCAGACCCTCCTACTGAACCCTTTCGATTGCTCACCCTGTTTAATATACCATTTTAAGATGATTTTAAGAAACATCAATAACGACTGGCCTAGATTATCTAATAATTATACAAAACGTTTCAATGCTAATTTTAGAGGAATAAATCTGCAGTCAAAGATTACAGAAAGTTATACGCTAAACAATTAAAACTCTTTTAAAATCCAAATTCCATTGACACCTGAACAGATTCCCACGGTACCAACAAAACAACCTTTACAGTTTTCCTAACCCTATCTGTGCACAGATTGTCATCGAGGACCTTGGCTTCACAATCAGCCGTCAAACCGTTACGAAATGCATTGCTAAACCGCACCGAATAGGTAACATTTGCTTATCTGTGGCATCTGGATGCTAACTCTATGGTCGGAGTACGAATGCTTGTTCTTTATTTGAATTTATGTTCCTTATTTGAATCTGACTCCGTCTGTGACGTAATGCTAGACCGATGCTTAATGTGCAGCAAGTTTATATTGACATATTTAACGAACTACTTCGAGAGTTATTTTATCACTGTCGCTGTTGCTTTGACTTCTTAAAAGTCACGTTCTTAACTGCAGAACGGAACTGATTTCGTATTAGGAATTTTTGAAACACATAATAGCACCTTACGAAACGGCAAAGCTACCTCACAATACTCCCTAAATGTCATAAAAATGCGTGCGAAACTCCGATCGGTATCTAGACTCGATGTCGAAATGTTTGTAAACTGTATCGATAGTCGATTCCAGTCACGATATCTGATCTCGGCAAACTGGGACGATCATCTGATAATGGGACCATTTAATCCATTTAATTGTGCTGGCCACACCGAATCAGCTGTCAAAACAATTTCTAATCGCGCGTCTTTTGTTTTTGGATCGCAAGAGCTTGACCAGTACCGAACTTTTTCCGCTGTTGGAAAGGAACCGTCAGCTCCGTACTGCATTTGAGTCCGTTATGTTTAATCCGTACTCTTTTCTGTAATAGTAATCTCGCCAATCTTTAAGCTATTGTTTTTTACACAATCGCCTTTACAGTTGAAATACGTCATATTTAGATCATACTAACGCACACAACCTGTTTTGATTTACATCACTCACATGAACGAAGCTTCGTTCGCAGCTGCAGCCTAAGCCATTCTAAGATTTAAAAAAAATCGAACCATAAACAAAATCAATAGCGAGGTTTAATTCTTTATTCAGACATGACTACCTTTAAGACGTAACCATCTACAGCGATCGGAGGAATAGGTTGGAATGTCAGGTCGTGGCATTTACACAGGATGGGACAACTGTATCCGTATTATTAATACCTAGATCTACAGGTTCGTGCTACTCAGGCTAGGTTATTTTCTTAAACAACTCATCTCTGGATTCGTCAAAGAATTAATAACTTTTTTTAAAACGTATTGTGAAAAGACGCTCAAATAGCGTAGCTGTCAAATAAACCCTACAAATTATTTCTACATTATGTTTAGAAATATAATGTAGAAATAAAGTTTTTTCTTGTAAAAAGTCGAAATACTGATACGATACGAAATAACTTTAAGTAACTTTATTTACCACCAGTGCTCGTATGCCATAAAAAAAATCACACTCGCTCAAGTTAATCGAAAATAGTAGTTACACACAGTGCCATCGTAACTGAACCTGCATTAAGTAATGCTTCTCCATCGGTGGGCGTCGGAGGCCATAGCGTCAGGTGATCAAAAAACACGTTTGAATCATAAATATTAATTAATCATTTTCAAAAGCGGAATTAAACAGCTTCCCGATGCAGACCGTAATCTGACGTGACGAGGCCGCACTTAAAAGGAAAGAAAAAAAAAACGTTTAAATTTTAAATACAGAATGCAAGGTGCTTTTTTGGCAACGATCCTATATTTAGCGTTGTTTTAAAAGACGGGTGGCACGTAGAGTTGCGAGAAGTATCGATTAAGTATCGATAAGTTAACGTAATAGTCCTGTTTGCTATTTATACCGAGTGCTCTGTACCGCTACTTTGTATGTTATGTTGCAATATGGGTGTTTGTGCATGTTGCGAGGAAATAGGGATATTTGCAGGATATTAACTAATAATTAATGTGACGGTTATGACTAAGTAGATTGCTTGAGAATCGTTGTAGCTGAGTCGGTATCGGTTGCATGTTGCAGTGTTACTAGCCTCCAATACTTTGTAACGGGTATATGTGGTCTGAGAGGTATACGGAAGTTACGCTTTTAAAAGGGACATGGAATTCTGCTATTCTCGCCAAGCTTGCCAAATAGAACCATCGTTAAGGATTTGCTTCAGTTTCTCAAATGAACTTCTTTTTATGCCATTGATAAGGCAAACGTGGAAACTTACCTCATTGTAAACGTGATATTCTACGCACATATCAGGATTTTATATATTATTGTTAATAAATTCAAAGTTTCAGGTTTATAATAACAAAGATGACGGCAAATTCGTCACTTTCGGTTTCGTTTTCAAAAGCGTTATTAAAATTCTAATTCCCAAGAATATTCGTAATTTTCGTATGGAGCAGAATGTTCTCTACATTCTGCTCTCAAACGTATTTGAGAATACTATCACTTACTTGAATAAATGTCCAAAATTTTGCGAATGTTCTGCCACTTTCACATCGCTAGCCTAATTATCAATTTTCCCTCGATGTCTCACCGATCAAATATTGTTATAGCTTGACGTTAACAATCAAGAAACTCGTATAATTCCGAGTATTTATTGCCAGTCCCGTAGGTATTTTTATTGCTTGCTATAAAATGCGTGAATAGTAAGTGTGAACCCAAGGAGTGCATTAAGAGGACCGCGGCCATAACTCTGTCTGAATGGTCTGAATAGACGATATATTTCCTTTAAAACTTGGCTTCGGACGTTTTGAAAACAGTTTCCTGGTGAAGCGGAATTTCAATTACACCGTCAACTTGACAAAAAACTCTCAAATACCATGCAAGAAGCCATGCACTCAAATAAAGGTGCAAATACAATGTATATACACTGAAAAAAATAATTGGTCGCTTGTAACAAGATTGTGATTGTTGTGCATAAGCGTCTTGATCCCATACGAGCCTAACAAGACGATAGATACATCAACTAAGACGTTAGATACATCAACTAAGATGTTAGTTGAATCTCTAAAGAAATTGCTTTCGTTAACTTTCAGCTTTGGTTGATATAACTAATATCTTAACTATTGTAATAATTTTTTGTCAACTAAGTGAAAATCTCTCTTCGTTGGCTCTAATTTTTTTGAGTGTAGCCTAGGAAGCAAACCAGCTCGTACACCACCTAAAGGTATAGACTCTAAGGACAATGTACAATGTAATGATTGCCCCGTGAAAATATTGTAGTCCTTCTGTAGCTTATGTCCCAGATTTTAACTTTCAGACATGTTGCCTGTTGCTGTATGTCTTTATTTAAAATATAATTAGAACAACACAACTAAATGATCTTAATCTAAGCAACTACATGCACAAATATCGCCTAAATCACTGCCACCGGGAATAGTGCCCTTAAGGTTGGCTGTATTTCCTTGTTCCATATTACTCCGTTAAAAACAGTAAAAGCAGAATTCAGAACTGTACGTAGGTACGAGTAATTACCAGTTCTAGGTTGAAATCTGAAGCTTAAGATGTGATTGTACATCTGAAGACGGTTGCACTTTAAGATAAGCGAACCAGTTCGTTTAAAACCAAACTACATGGCCTTACCAAAAAACATTGACAAAGCGCAAGAACTCCTTGCTCTATTTTCCTTTAAACATTCCGTCGTAGTACAGTATATATACGAATATCGGCATTTCGATAAACAACAAACACAATAACGTTATCCAAACATAGTCATGCTTTACCTTATCTAATAAAATACTCAGTTAACAATATCTAACGGTCTAACCTGTTATGGGACGTTAAATTTCTTCGTTGCCTTTAGTAGGTCATTTTTTACGACGACGACAGGTTTTGAGATGTGTTGACCGTTGTGTGAATCTCAGATTTGCCGACTATTGGTGATTTTATCGATGTTTTGTTGCTGGACGTTGACTTCCCTATGGCTGGCTGAACATCGATTGTTATCGATGCCTAACAGTGGTTTACAATGTGATGTCAAAGTGGGATTCGTGGAAATTTATTGTAAAGTTAAGATGCGGCTGTGATTTCGCAATTATTTTACTTATTCATCGTGTTTGACGGCTAGTGCTCCATTTCCTGTTAACTTCTGTTGGTATTTCACATCTCTATATTTTGATGTGTGTGTAACATTATATAAGTACCCAATCTAACTCGACAAATATTTTCTTTCTAAACTAGCTAGGTTCCTAAAGACAAAAATAAAAAAGTCATAATATTGCGCAATAACTACTAGTTTCCACTAAATATACTCGTAAATATTAGGTTTAAATCCAAATACTCTTTGACGTTGCGTTAAGTCCTCTTGTAAACAAGCAAAACTCTGCACCGATTTCCGCATTCTACATACATTCATTACATCTTAAACTTCGTTATTTATGGTTGCTCTAAATAAGTAAATTATTTGGTTTATGTTTATAATTTATGCTTGTTTTAAACGTCTTGAGATAAGGAAACGGGAAGAATAGTTGTTGGGTTCTACTTGGCTAGTTTGTGGTGGCCATCTTTGTCTCCCGATATGCTCAGGACTAATCAAATAATTTTGATTTAGAAAACAATGGTAGTGCCCCTTGATTTGTAAGGTTAAGTTTTTGTTAATATGGATGACGTCATGTAAGGCGGATGCATTTAGCAACGCAAACGGCAAAAGTAGCTTTTGCCGTAAAATCTTTATCGAACGCTATTATGGGATGAAACATGGTGCACATAAACAACTTGACAAATGAGTAATCAATTTTGACGACGCGTTAGCCTAGTTGGGAGTGATCCAAACTACGCAATGATGGTCTTGTCCGAAGCGCTAGTAGATTCACTCCATGTTACCGACGTGTAAAAGAGCCCTCATGTGGCCAATTTACTGAATAAATATTTTGAATTTTTTTTTGAATTTTTTGACGAAAGTTGGTAGGGTTCGATTCCTGGCTAGGGAAAATATTTGTGTGATGAGCGCGATTATTTGTTCATGAGTAGATGTTTTCTATGTATTTCTCTACATAGGTATGCTTATTGTTGTGTAATACCCATAATACAAGCCTAGAGCTTCGTTTGGGACTAGGTCAATTTGTTCGAGATTGTCCCTTGGTATTTATTATTTATTGTTCATTCGACATGATAAGATCCAAGTCAGAGTCAGATTTTCAATTTAAATAAGCACAAGTGGCTCGTAGTATAATGCAGAGCCAGTGCAATAACTTTTTTTTTTCAAGGAGAAATTTCTCACCATTTGCCGTAGTCCCAAACCAAGCTCTAGGCTTGTACTATGGGGACTAGACAACGATATAAATACTTTTTAACCGACTTCAAAAAAGGAAGAGGTTATACGTTCCACCGTATGTTTTTTTTATGTATGTTCACCGATTACTCCGTCAATTGTGGACCGATTTTAAAAAATAGTTTTTAGTTTGATAGAGTATACTTCCGAGGTGGTCCCATTGTCACCAAATCTGTATCTGATGAGGGGATCAGTGAGGAATTGAGGGAACTCCTCAAATATTGTAGGCAAACATATAGCGATTTTAGTATTTTTAGTAACAAGTCCAGCAATTGCATTCAGAAAGTATCATTTGGTGTAGTGGAACTGATGATGAAGACCACAGATGGCCACCGGAACTCCTCAATGGTACCGATTGCAAGGGTGGCGATAAGATATCTCGATTAAGATAGTTGAGCGAGTACCTACAACGAATAATATTTACTTGTTCAAATATGACTATGACTTTCTCGCGGCGTTGCTTGCGGCGCGCTTGATATAAGTTAAAGTTTCATTTCAACTAAGAAGTGGGACTACGTAACAGCGTATTATGATCACTAAAAAGTATAAAATAAAATAAATGTTTTAAAAAACAAAAAACCGCCACCAAAAACGCAAAAAATAACTTCTTTTTTTCTTGTTTTTTAAAACATTTTAACCCCGTATAATCTGAAATTCTGAATCACCATTTACTTTTTTTAATCAAGAACCCGTAATCACCGATTCGCTGTACCTACACCGATATTTCAAGATCATGATACCGTACAAAAACGCTTCCGTAGGCCGCCTTGTAAGGAATATGTAGGGACCAGATGTCCTCACCTCCGCCGATAGCGGAGGTCGACATTACTCGTATACGTTAATTTATAGGAGGCAATATGTGACGTTCCGCGGGTAAAGGTACCTTATGGCGGGTTTTAGTTTCGGAGATACGAAGTGTTTTATAAAATGGTACGAAAATAACTTGGTCTTTTTTGCTTATTCTCGAAGTATAGAAGGCTTAAAGTTTGATTATATATATTTTTCAATGTTTGATTTATGTTATTCAGCTAAAAACATGGCCAAAAAGTTATTTTAAAATGTCCTTTTTTTTTTCAGAATGTATTTTGAAGAATATTTAAAAAAAAAACTCCTTAATTGCACAACTTAGGGAGTTGGTTGTTTTTGTTATTGATTGCTTATGAATTGTAGATTACAGGGATATTCATAACTCCATACCGACCATAAGGTACCTTTACCTTTAGAATTTATATCTTGACTAGGCGTAAAGCACTTAAATACTATAATTTGACGACGAGTTGGCCTAGTTGCTAGTGAGGCTGCCTACGAAGCTAGCGGTCCTGGGTTCAAATCCCGGTAAAGGCAATTTGTGTGATGAGCGCTAATATTTTTTTCTGATTCTTGGATGTTTTCTATATATTTAAGTATATATTTCTCTATATATAACTATGTTTGTCGTTGCTTAGTACCTATAGTACAAGCCTAGAGCTTAGTTTGGGACTAGGTCAATTGGTGTGACATTGTCCCCTGATATTTATTTATTTATAATATCATACATAGATGGAAGGGATCTCTTATAGGGATAAGTTTGCTATTATACATGTTAATCTTAAATTTATGTACGAATTTATAATTGTTTTTTTTTGTGCAAAAAGAGTTTACACACATACATACATATTGCGTTGTCATCGGGTTTACATAATGTGTTTCAAAAAAATATACCTGGAACGGGGCCGCTTGTCTACCAGTTAAAACTATATTGTATTTTTATTGTTATTGTATTTTTTTTAACTCGGCCGCCATTACTGTCAAGTAAATAAGAGCTATCAAAACGTTGACAATGGTGTCCCCTTGTTTTACAGACAGAAAAATTACAGAATTTTGTTTCACAGAAAATGTTTCATATACTATTTGGTCCTTGTATTTTTGCTTCGAATATTATTATTTTTTAAACTATTTACTTGAAAGAAACACATTCCACAGAAAATCAATTCAATGAATTTTATAATTTTATTTTTTCATTACACAAACTTATCAAACAAAATATTTGTTTTTTAGCGAATAGCGACCAAGACCTCTCTGGGCAGAACCGACTTGAATAGGTTAGGTTAGAAGGCTATGGCGGGAGCGAAGCGAAGCAAGCTCCCGCCTTAGTCTTCGAGGTTATTTTTTTTATATTTTAAATAAATAATATTAGAACAAAGAATATTTAATTTGCTATTCTATGATATGAAAAAAGAAACATTGATTTTTATTTGAAATAAAAAACGATGATTTAAATGTCTTCAAAGTAATTATTCTACATATTGATTATTCTATGAAATGATAATACGAGAAAAAAATTATATGAAATGAAATTCTAAACAAATTCAGTCTGTAAAATAACGTACAACCGTTGACAATACTATAATATGTCAAAATCAATGTAAAAAAGAGGCCCTGTAAATTTCTGTGCCCGGGCGCAAACGCCATGTTTTTTTCACAAGTAGCCACGCGCTTCTTTTACAGTTCACCATAAAGGATTATTATCTTTTACAATATATTGTTAGGTTAAGTTTACGAGGGCGGCGAGTCCACGTGCGCGCGCGCAGTGACCGGCGCCGGCGCAATCACGTGCGCCTTTGTTTGCTGATAATTGGTTTTTTAATTACTATTAGATTTTCTGGGAAATATTTATTATTGACGAGAATACAATATAAAAAAAAAAATGAATTCCTCATACGGCGAGGAAAGGATATACAAAAACAAGTGACTAGTGTATCAACACGCGGTCTTATTGCTAAATAGGGATATATTCCAGACAACCTTACAAAGAGGTGATTCAAATGTTTGCAACTTTTTTTTGCTGTTGATTATTATCAAATTTCATGCGGAATGGTATTGTCCGATATTGATAGAACTTTTTTTTAAATTATCATGGGACAATCTGACACAAATATGACCTAGTCCCAAACTAAGCTCTAGGCTTGTACTATGGGTACTGGACAACGATATAAATACTTATATAGAGAAATATATACTTAAATACATAGATAGTTATAATAAGAATAAAAATATAAATGAGAATAATAATTATTGTATAACTATTACTTTATTTTAATGTTAGCTTGTGTATCTCTAAAATAAATTAGTAAACTCTGCAGATACTAAATGTTTTAAACCTCATTACTTTAAGTACTTTTGACTTCACTAAGTTATTTAACTAAGTTACTTATATATAAATTCCCTTTCTACGCTCATTTTCGAAGTACATAGAGGCTAAACTAGTACTAGTAAATAATTCAAGTTAGTAATTTGTTTTCGCAGTGTGCGAAGAATTTTTATGCATAAAACCTGCTCTAGGTCACAGTTCCACGACAACCGGTTTTTTTTATTAAAAACAAGAAAACCGTGAAGTGTAATAAATTCACTTTAATTTGTATAAAAATTATTACCGATTACGAGACCGTTGAAATGTAATTGAGGACGGTCGGAAAAAGCTGTGCTGAGGCCGTTTTATGTGATAGGTAATGGATTGAGCTATAATAGGAGTCATATATATACCTATATCCCTATTACTCTGCCTGGAACTTGTCAGGTTCAGCTCATAATGCAGCCTCTGTATGAAGTATCGAGACAGGAATAAGGTCGTTTGCAACTTGTCATAGAATTGTCACATTATTAACCTTGATTGAGCGTGATTCGTGAAATTATCACGTTTTGGTGATAGTGTTACAATCAATTGTATACCGTTACTGAAGTAGTTGGTAGGTACTAGGATTAAGTATCAGGTAAATTTGTTAAATTCTGTGATCAAATGTCAAGTAAGGAATCCATTTATAGCTTTGAAAATGCGTATAAAATTCTCGCTCAATTCGTCGTAATCTTTTTTACAAATACTTATAATGATGTATTTGTTTAATTTTCTCGCATTTTTTGGGAAAACAATAATATATGGCTCGGCTTGGGTTGCCTGAATCGGATTTATGCAGGCCTCGCTAAGGCTACCTCGACAGGCATTCCCCTACTTTCCGAACCTAGGCAATAATAATAGGTACTATTATTAACTTTGAAGCGTTTAATTAAGATGTTGTTGTTGTAATGGTGTTTGAAAGTAGGTTTTTATTCGGGTTTTTAGCCTCGAGTAAAACATTACTTTTTGCTAAGTCACGTGAAATGTTGAATAAAATAAAAAATACACATATTGACGATAATAAATTTAGCTAGAAAATTGCCAATAAGTAAATATATTAAGATTTATGAAGGCAAAGACTCATTGTTTGTCTCTTCAATACGCAGAAATGTAAATACTAATTTTCATTATACACTTCTCGGAATGTTGATAAACAAAATTTACGTCGACGCCACGGTCACATTTAAAAGTGTAACTTTATAAAACAAGGGCGAAAAATAATCAGATTGTTTCCTATTTACGAGTACAACTCAAAAGAAATAGTCACATAAAATGTAATTGTTTTATTCTGTTACCTAAAAAAATAAAGACCATAAGCGTATTCATGTTTCGACTGACAAAAACGTTTAGCGGCTATGTACCAACGACTCAATTTACATATTATTATCTGTATCTAGATAAAACTCGTTTGTATGTGAACAGGTGACCTGTTTAATAAAATACAAGGTGTTTCCCGCGACTGCAACTGTGTGACATTACTCTACTAAGCAAGTTTTGCGAGTAAATAATATCAAATGACCTTTTAAATTAAAGTATTCTATTATTTATTATATTTTCGAATCTTTAATAGGCCAGTAGGTTCCAATAAACTTTCAATACTGATGAATTCCAAACAAGTTTTTGCACAGCTTCTGACTTGATTTATCGTTTAAATTGGCAAGTATTTGAGTAAACTTGCCATTTGAATATCATTCTTGCCCTTTACATGTTTGAGTTTAATTTTGAAAGGTAACTAAATGAGTAGCTTTTTTTTTAGGTTATAGTAGCGGAAAATGTATGTCGGTGAATGCTTCTTACTGAATAAAAAATGGCTAAAACTGGTTAATATTTTGTTTATATGATTTACGAACAGCCAATATAGCAGCATGAACTGTAACCTGCCAAGTTCCAGCCAGCAAAAGGGACAGAACACAGCAGCAAATGAACTAAGGCACAGGTTTTTGGTTGCCTAACGAGATCTAGATACAGGTTCAAATCCCGGTAAGGCAGATATTTGCGTGATGAGCTCAAGTATTTGTTTCTGAGTCTTGGATGTTTTCTATGTATTTAAGTACGAATTTATCTATAATTCTAAGCCTAGAGCTTAGTTTGGGACTAGGTCAATTTGTATGATATTGTCATCTGATATTTATTTATTTTCTCCAATCGCTAAGCTCTCCCCATGGCACCTCCGAGCACTAACTTGTCGGAATTATAGGTTACGTTTTTTATTATTCTTTTCAAAGACAGGCAAACTGGTAAATGCTCTTCTAGTTCTGTTAAATAGAAGTTAAATAAATTATAACATGCTCTTTTAATAAAACCATTCCAAATCATTGTGACAAGATCAACACGGTTGAGATAAGTAACAAAACTGATAGGTACATAATTCCAAGCCAACTTCAAACGGTGTCAAAAACTGCTGATTTTAAATCCTAGTTCTCTCTTTTTAGTCTTACGCCTGAGTAGATTGACATCTTAACCAGCATGTGTTCGGATGTAAGTGTTTTTTGTATGAAACATTTCTAAATGTAACAGTCAGATCGTAAGTAGCTAAGCTGTTGCGGTGGCCATGATTCCGACGATAGTTGGGGTAGGTCTCGGTGAGTAATATTTACATGACGCTGCACGCTATAGCTCAAATGAAAAGTTTAAAAAAACAAAAACCCGCCTTCAAAAAGCAAAAAATAACTTCTTTAAAATGGTAGGTAAATAGGTCAGTCCAACTGAAGTCTGCTTTTGGTTAAAATATTGTTGGACGCCGACTTCAGTTGGACTGACCTATTTACCTACCATTTTAAAGAAGTTATTTTTTGCTTTTTGAAGGCGGGTTTTTGTTTTTTTAAACTTTTTTTTATTTTATACTTTTTAGTGATCATAATTATGCTGTTATTCTCCCATTTTTCTCCCATTTCTCAAGAAACAATAGAACATTTCAATCTCGCCGCAAGCAACGCCGTGGGAAAGTCATAGTCATATATTTAAACCTAAATGTGCTTCGTCATAGTCGCTCAACTATCTTAATCGAAATATCTTGTCGCCACCCTCGAAATATATACCGTTTAGGAGTTCCGGTGGCCATCTGTGGTCTTCATCATCAGTTCCACTTCACCAAATAGTGGTTTCCAAGACCAAATACACGAGTTACAATGAAAAATACCAAAATCGGTATAGGTGTGCCTATAAATTTTGAAGAGTTCCGTCGATTCCTCATGGATTCCACCATCAGATCTTCATTTTGAAAAAAATGGGACCAATCTGGAAGCACCAGCTTTCAAATAAAAAAAGAATCTTCAAAATCGTTTCACCCAGTCGAAAGTTCTGAGGTAACAAACATTAAAAAAAAAAAAAAAAAAAAAAATACACACGAATTGAGAACCTCCTCCTTTTTTTGAAGTCGGTTAAAAATTGGGACAGGTCATCATGTACAAAGTACTTTCTTAGTTACACAAAACATTTAGGTATACTTACAACATCATATGTTCATTAAACTCGTTATAGTAAATGTGTAAGGATCAACAACATCCCTACATTATTTTGTTCATTGGACATTTTTGATGTGTGTATATTAAACGACCCGCCCTCGCTTCACTTCGGTTTATGTGAGTTTTCTGCAACAGCCGTACATAATCCATAATTTATTATACAAAAAAACCGCATTAAAATCCGTTGCGTATTTTGAAAGATCTAAACGTACATACATAGTGACAGAAGACGAGAAGCGACTGTGTTTTATACTATTTAAAGATAAAGAAAAAGATGTATCTATGTTGTGCCTTTAATCTGAAATATTTTCTTTTTACATTAATAAATGTTTAAACATTCATACAATTAAGTGAAACTTGGTCACCCCAAAGCTGCGCGTGCGCCGAAATTTAGCCGCGGCTTTTTGTGAATGACTCGAGCGACAGGTTCTGTTAGCCGATAGAGCAAATTTAACGGGACCGCCGACCGTACACGTTTTTATAATCTGTGCCGCAATTTACAAGATACAAGCACTTTCTGGTGCAAGTTACAAGATCGTAGTGTTTTTGTTATAGGTACAAACAGAATCACTGTTAATTGAACACTATAGTGAGCCTTAATGTAAGGTGACAAGGTTCACAAATGGTCAGTTAACTGTGTTGCTAATGTGACTACTGAGCAGAACAATAAGTAGTAACCTCCGTAACCAGTACCTACTACCGTCTTACAGAAAAACGAGGTAAAGTAGGTATGTAGTACCTCTACAGTAGGAAAAAGGGAATATCTATTCGGTATACGAGCTAGGCCCTACAGACAGACAGTAGAGTCTCGACAATACCGAATACTAAAAACGATGTGCTGAGTTAAGAGATCTGTAGAAGCGTCGGTGACCTTTAAGGCCGAGCCACACTGGATGCGTGACGTGCACGTGCATGTGCGCGTTCGCTTTCCACTGCGTTGTATAGGACATGTCGTAATGAGAATTCATACTATACAACGCAGTGGAAAGCGAACGCGCACGTGCACGTGCACGTACGCAAACGGTGTGGCTGGGCCTTTAAGCGCAATTCACACAGCGGGCGGGAGCGGGTCGGGCGCCGAGCATGTCGTTTTCATCGCGGGACCCGCGCGGGGCTCGCGGCGGACCCGCTACACCCGCGCGCTGGTAGTGGCGGGCGGCAGGCGCGCCGGGCCCGTCGCGGGTGCGGCGGTCACGACCCGCGCCCGACCCGTGCCGCCGCGTGTGTGTATGCTTCCATATAAGTCCATGTTAAAACACCCGCCGAACTCCCGTCCCGCCCAGCGCGCGACCCGCTCGCGCCCGCTGTGTGAATTGCGCTTTAGTTGTTAGTGTCGACTCGTGATATCGAGGTACTGAATTCGGACCCCCATGCTAACCATGTACAACGACAGAATAAGGTCCCTGCACAATCGAACAGGTGCTTTATTCTACTGTTTAAAACCATATGGCTTTTGGCATGTGACCGTATTGTTTTTCGGCCGCCATTACTGTCAAGCAACGTGTCAAAGCGATCTGGGTTTACCCAATAAAATAGAACCCAAGCTGTGGTTTTTACACAAAATATCCTGGGCCGTCATTCTCTCAAAAAACGGCCGTCGGTCGGACGAACGAGCTAATCGAAGCGGCGAGTTTAAGTAGTCCCGTCCGAGCGAACAAAACACATTTTAGCGCGTGCATTGTCAATTAGGCAGCCTTATACGTTCGAGAAGTCATGCTGCCAAATTGAATACACGCGCTAAAATGTGTTTAGTTCACTCTGACGGGACTACTTAAACTCGCCGATTGGACAATCACTCGTTCGTCCGTCCGTCCGTCGTTGTTGAGAGAATCACACCCTTGGAAAGGTGAAGTGTACCCGAATTCCGAATGGGTCTACTTGTAAAAGGCAACATAAGATAGCAGACGTCCTTGATAGGCAAGAGCAGGATAACCGTTAAACAGGGGTCAAACGAGTGGTTTTGTAGCCGCTAAACCCTGGTTATACCATAAATGCCTACATAGTTGAGTTTAGAGCTGTTTTATAGTGGCGTAGGCCAAGTTGTCTTGCGATTTCCTTGCGATTGTAGTAAAGTTAGGAATAATGAAAATGTGTTTGTATGTACTAATTTACGTATAAATTGCCCCGTGGATTTAACTGTATATTTAGCACTAGGTGCCCATCCACTTCTTACTTTATATTCTGTCTTAATCCTCAGGGTTGGCAACGCATTTGCGGTCTTAGGATTGCAGTCTTAAGATTGTAGTCTGAGAATGCAAATGTCTATGGCTACAGATCCCATCAGTATTACCATCATGAGGCCTGTGTGCTTGTTAGCGATATTCATGCCATAAAAAAAATGTGAACGATTATAAGGATTTGTGGATGTTGATATTTTAACCACGCGAAACAGCTGAACGGATTCTTATAAAATTTACCACATTAGTAGTCTATTTCTTGGAATTTTATCCCTGGAAATGTGATTGTTCTAATAGAAACAACGTTAAACGACTTGTTCATGTATAACGTCGCAGTCAAACTCAAGTATAAAACCCAAATCTAAAAATAATAACTAGGCTTTGACTATGCCAAAGATCTAAATAAAATTAGCCATTAATTGCGTAACAAGTAAAAAATACATACATACCTATACATACCTTCACGCCTGTAATCCCAGAGTGGGGTAGGCAGAGCTTCAGAATTACCTAAAACTTTAAAAACTTGTTGATAATTCAGTAACCACATTTTGCAAAATTAAAAAATAAATTCGAACAAAACAAAACTGATAATAATATTATTTCCAGATCAAGTTTCTACTCGGCCTCGATCATTTTAAAATGCATCGTTTTTCAATAAACATCATAATGTTTATATTTATTATTTTTGCTCAATAAAGTTCATTGTTATCTCCAACCGTACTCATTTGTTTTTTCTTTATTTCAGGTACGTTATACACCTATTTTATGGCTTTGTGCAGAAACTATTGAGACTTGAAGGTAATTCTACATTTTATACCAAGAAACTGGAAGTTCATGTAAGTTTAAGTGGTTTTTAGCGATAATACGAGTTTTATGACTACGTATCTTCTTTTACGATGGTTGTATTGTAAATCGATTCATTACTCATTTATTATTGATATAAAATCGTCCCATTTATTATCTATCATCGTTCCATTAATTGAATCATTTTTTGTAATAAACGAGACAAGTTTTTTTGAGACTTGGCGGGTTACACTGCCGAGCCCCGACGCAAACTTATAATTGTTTAACTGGCTTCGGCTTTCAATGTCTCCTGAATACGATTTTGTTTGATAATAACTATTAAAAAAAGAAACTCGAGTTGTCATTGCTCTCCTATTCAAACCTATTTACTCTTGGACTGTCCAGCTGATTTCCAAATTTTGTTAAAAACTATGCCAATGAAGTTAGGTTTCCATTAAAAAAATTAGTCTGTCAGTTTTTTAAGCTACGAAGCCCCGGACAGACTTAAAATGATTTTAAAATAAAGATTTAACGTTTGTACTAAAATTTTGAACCTGTGATTATTTTTAACTAACTGCTTTTGACGTGTTAGATATTGTTTTTTTCGGCCGCCGCTACTGTCAAGTAAATAAGAGCTATCAAAACGTTAACAATACGATAACGCGTCAAAGGCGAGTTGCTTTTACCTTGTAGAATAGAAGCCCAGGGGGTTATTATCACATACAGTTCATTTTCGGCGAGTGTAAAGGACAGTGATATAGCAGTTATATAGCTCTGTCCTTTTCTCACACAAGGAAAGGTACCCAACTGTCCGGCTCCGATTTGGTTTATTTTGATATATGTTAAAGAGTAGTCTAAAATAACAGACACGTATTTTTTTTTAGCGGCCCAAACTCAACCTGTTGCGAGAAAATGACCTCTAAAGTACTGAAAAGTGACTAAACCCTCTAACTTCTATAGAGAATTAAAAAAAACAACATGCTATTTTCCTACTTTTTTTGATTATATGTTTAAGAACATGAAAAAATAATGAACACGTGTTTTGTTATATCGGCTAAAACTCATATTTAAAAAAAAATAGCATTCAATGTTATATACTTCTCATTAAAGATACCTACACTTAATATCATATTCATCATTTGGAGCAGCAAATTATTGTTGGGCAAATGGACGGAAGGCGTGCTCAAGGACGGGCACCTACAAGATGGTCTGACCCATTGAAGAAGGCGGTGGGCGGCAGCATGCACCGAGCGATCCACACTGCTTACGACCGCGCTGAGTGGAAAACCCTAACATGTGGTCGCGATCCTCAGCATTGAGGGAACGATGAAGAAGAGACACTTAATATTATTTGGTTTTTTTTTTTAAATATTAGTTTTAGCCGATATAACAAAACACATAATCAAAAAAAATAGGAAAATAGCATGTGGTTTTTTTTAATTCTCTATAGTAGAAGTTAGTGGGTTTAGTCACTTTTCAGTTCTTTGGAGGTCAATTTCTGCCAACAGGATGAGGTTGGGCCGCTAAAAAAAAATACCTGTCTGTTATTTTTACTCCCTATATTCAATTATTTTGTAAACCTTTCCGAGTATTATGCATATTAACTGCGCTCAAAAACTGTATTTTTTTGCCTTATAATTCTTTCCTTCAACCAAATACCAGCCCCATTTACCTACATATAGCCCGTTAGATATATCGATATGACAACAAACAGCCCACTATGTTGTTCAATCCGTCTCTATCTCGCTATACCCTTTAAAGAAGGACAAACGAGTCGCAGTGCCCCCAATGCCCTGAACGTTATCAGAGATAGTAGCTATCAACTATCGACATGAAGCGACTTTGTTGACAGCTTGCAATGTAAGTAATGTACCGTTGCTTGTACCGCTCTGTTAAACCAATACGGAGGTTCTTTAAGTTGTGCTAAGAAATAAGAAATAAGGGAGAACTGGCAAATGATATAATTTATTATTAGGTTCAAATACATAAACTCACGCCTTCGTTCCTTGAGAGGAATAGGCAGCTACAGAATTATCTACAACTCTAAAAACTTGTTGGCAATTCCGCAACCACATTTTGCACAACCGGCTAAGATGTTTACCAGCGTATTAGTGACAGGTTGCAAGCCTTTCGCCTAACAGTACTACAAGTCTTTATTCCCTTAGTCGCCTCTTATGATATCCACGGGAAGACATGGAGTGGCACTATTCTAACCCGGCAACTACACGGGTATAGTACGGGTTTAGTATTCTATAGGTTCAAAAATGCTCGCCAGTTATATTTTCTTGTCTTGAACTTGGCTTGGCACACTCCCGCAAGTCCAGATATGTGCAATTTATTTGTTAGAGCTTGTAGGCCTAGCCAACATGCAAACGTTGCTAACCTTTCTGTGTATCGACTCGAGTATGGAGTTGACATAAGCGGTCGACACGATCTGCGGGTCTATGGTCGTGTTTATCGATGTAGATAAAACATCTGTCACTCTCTGACTAGTATGTTAGTGCGAGGGCGACGGATGGTTTATCCACCGCGATAAACGCGACCATAATACGGGCACTACTAAACGCTTTAGCTTACGTAAATTTTGTCGATGTTCAAAATTCGGTAACTAAGCGTTATGCATCATGACAAGGCCCCTTGTATAGTCGCGGTATGAAACGGTTCGTCACTTTTCGACTCTATTCACGTTAAGAACTTACGAAAAAAACATCTTGTAACATATAGATAGATAGTTAGTCTTAACTTGTCCCTTTCGCTGTTTACACTACATAATTCCGAAGAGTTATGATTCCGATTGATCAAATTCCCGAATTTTTATAATTCCGAATGCAATGTTCTGATAGAAAACTTAGTTTTTTTGATATCGCTAATAAATCAAACCTAATGAAATTATATCATGCATTTAATCTAAAATAGCTACAACATAACATAGCTTTCAGAATGCAAATACGGAGAAATTAGTCCGAAAAAAAACCGGAATTTTAAGGTCCTTTTGCTGTCTGTAACTTGGCAGATGTAACAGTTCATAATACCCACAGACCCCCAGTACTTCTATCCTTTCCAATCTCTGATCTCCGGAGGTCTCCGCCATATTTCTAAATTGTGGAACGTTAACGGAGAGTGGCCGATCGTCGGCAATAAATTTGAAGACTTTTAATTCGGTAAAATACTAGTTGTTAGATGCCTTGGGGCTTGAACATCGGATTACTAGGAAAAACGTAAGATAGTTGTCAGCTATTATGGCAACAGATAAACCGGCTAGCTAACTGAAATGAGTATTGTTGATACTCTTTTGTTGTTGTTGAGGTTAGGATATTTCAATATTTCTAGGAATATGTGTTGATGTGTCAGATCACGCGCTTTCGATTTGAAATTCCTATTTTTGAATGAATTAAAATGTCTTTTCGTACGAACTATGACATAGTCACCCGACTTGGATCTTTTCCGTACCGTATCATTAATCTTTCTGTTATCGGTGCAGTCAATATTTCAAATGAATACGTTTTCTATCTTTTCTATTATAAATGCTCTCGTTATTCTCTGATATAATTTCTTTGAGTTGATTTATATGGATGCAGATGACTGTGATATAGGAGCGAAGTCATACAGAACTTCGTTTACAGTAATTAGAAAACTATCATTCAACGAGGCTTGTCATTTTTTTGTAACTGCTTTGGTTGTTGTTAATATTACGAAGATTTTATTGTTCACGTTCCTTATTTGGATTCAGACGAAATAATGCAGGCAATGTACAAAAAATCAAGTTTTGATTAGAAGACCATTTTGGAAAAAGTTTAAGAACTGCAATGATTTTAGTCTAACCTTCTGGCGAGATTTACAACAGGTTCTAAAGCCCAGGAAGTAGAAATCCACGAGAACGTGTAAAACTAAATTACCATTTCTATAAGTTACTATATTCCCTATGAGTGGGTTATATAGGAAACCGGGTGTAAACGCGTAATGCGTGAAAACGCGAGCGATCGCCATTCGATCACGGGCGAATCGATTTACCACCCGTCCGATCGAATGATTTATTCGATTCCCACCCAGAATCGATACTTGAATCGATTACGTTTTGCAACGAGTATTGTGTTAGTTCTCTATTATATTTTAGATACGGTTGATTGTGGTTTTTGATAGTTCCTCTTTTTTTTAACGTAGATATGAGCTTGTTTTCTTTAAATAGAGCTAGACATTCATGTAATTAAATGCAAGGATGTGTGCAGGTAACACATAAGTCGCGAACTTGGCGAATTAGAAAGAGATACAAGGTGGCCAAGCGGTATTTTAGACCCCTTTACACCCGAGCTGATACGATTGTGAGGGTTTTTTCTAATTGAATATGAACCGTGTAAAAAAAGAAAAAAAAAGTGATACGATTGTGAGGATTTTTTTCTAACTGAATATGAACCGTGTAAAAAGAAAAAAAAATTGACCTACGTTTTTTTTTTAAATTGTACTAAAAAAAACGTCTGAATTGCTCGGATGTAAAGGGCTAATGAACATTTCTACAACTAGTATTTTTTAAACCAAGGTACTAAAATTATCCTTCGTCAATTCCAAACCCTTATTTATTAGTTTTCTGGAAATAATCAAAATCACAAAAAACATAGGCACACATTTTTTCCATTCTATCGCTTGCACCGTTTTTTCCTCAGATTCATCCATTACCAAATCAGAAGATTTTATACCTCCAAAATTATCATGTTCGGGGCGTTTAAAACAATTAAAACTTGATAGAGTTATTTAACAGTCGTTTTATTTTAAGGGCAACTGCAAACAATCATTCGATATAATTAAGCTGCGCCTACGCATCGATTTGAGCGCGACGGATTTTTATCGATTTATAATAATCGTGGGCTTTATCGGCCATTTTGTTTGTAAATTATTACTTTTGAAAGTTAAAATGGACTAAATACCTTGTTGATGTGAGGAATCTTTTGTCTTTTTTGAAACAGGTTTTTTAACAATTTATGATTAGGAATTCAGTTTTTATGTAAATGAGCGCATCTCGTTGTTAATAAAAATAGATTTATTATTTATTTTCTTCGGCTACGGCGATGTTAAACATTATAAACGATGACTTCTATTTTTAAACAAGGCAATAAATTTCTACGATATTGTCTTGTCGATTGAAATTTATAATTTGTTTTTGTTTGTTGATTGCCAGGAACATAATGAGTTAAAGGTTCATAGAGCAGGATCCCGTTTTTTTTAAAGCGTAATCTACCAGTTTATACAACACCTTTGTAAGCCTAGTTAGTTAAAGGATCTAGTCATAACCTACGCTTTAGCCTTGTACCTTGAGTAGATAAACACAGCATAAACGTACAACAAACCGACTTTAGTTAAATTACAGATGTAGTGAATAATGTTGGTATTGATCTTGCTTTCTCAATAGGCTATTTGACTAATTTTAGAAAACCTTTTTAAATGATTATTTATGACATAACAAGCACACTACATCGATATTTCCTTGAGATTCTACTGTAAATATTATCAATAAAAATCTATGTTAAAGTTTAAATTTTTAAAACCGCGCTAAAAACGCAGTTTCTATCATAGCGCTGGCCATATGACAAGTGTGACGTCACACGCAAGTAAACAATAATCAATCATTTGAAGAGATATGCCCTTATGATCTGTAGTTACTTGCATGTGACGTCAACAGCAAGTAACCACAGCTGCAAACCAATTCATAGCGTTTCTGCCACAGATAAAGTTTCAAAAAATATTACAAATTCTTTCGTGTAATTTCCAAAAAATTATACATAATTTAGTTTAAAATAAAGTGAAATATATTGTTTCACGCTATTATCTGATAGGATGACCATAATTTTTAATATATTTTCAATGCTGTCAAATAGCCTATTAGCTTATCGGTGGCTACTAAACTTGATTGAGACGGCAAGATAAAAACGAACTTTTCCGACAAAAAACGATGGCAAAAATGTATTCACTACATCTGTATGCTTTGTGTCTTTCTGCCAAATTTAAATGTCGAAATGAAAGATAAGGACAAACCATATTGGAAGCATACTTTTTACCCGACTGCCGAAGGAGGAGGGTAATGTGTTTCACAGCCTATATATGTATGTTTGTTCCTTTGTGTCACTATAAAAAATAAACCCGTTGTCCGATTTTGATGATTCTTATGTCAATCGATTTGTCTTAATCTCGTGTCACTGAAGATATGACAGTAATCAAAATACAATATGGCGGCAATTAAAAAAAAAAGTCGAGCAAATATGACAACTGGGGTATCATTGAATAGGGGTTTAAAAATCATCTTTAGGTTTCTTTAATCATTTTTCAATTTGAATGATCATTTAGGATTTATAACGATTTAAAGTTGGTTAGCAACAGTCGGATTTTGAAAGCTTGCTTATTGTTAAAGTTATGTTATTGTGTGTTTATGAATAAATAACTAATACAAATTTAAAATATTTAAGATTTAGAAACAAATACTAGAGCTCATCAAAAATATTTGCCCATACCGGGAATCAAACCGAGACCGCTAGATTCGTAAGCAGAGTCGCATCTCTCACCGCGATAATGATTGTTGTTTTCAAGTACACGGCTAGAAGAGTTACGTGTTACCTATGTTATTACTTAGTACAATGTGAATAGTGAAATAAGACGCATTATTAACATCCATCATGATGTCAATGATTAGCATTGTAATCTCTCGGTGTGGGAGTAGGAGACAAATAAATCATGCAATTTGTCACCTCTGGACGTTAGCATATTTATAACTAAGCGATGCGCAGTTAACATTTCTATACCTTATTGTAAAACACCAGCACTTGTCGAATTTATTGAAATTTTATATATTTTTTGTATAACATTATTTCCCAGATCTTTGGCTTCGTTTTCGTTCTATTTGTGTTCTAAAACGTCGTTATTAACTAGAGTTAATAATCACGGGAACATCATCTATGCAAAACGCAAAATCAGCGCGGATAATACCTACATCTAGGTCCCTCAAATCGTTACAAGTAAACAAGTAGACAATATTGAGAACGATTTCTAAGGAAGTCTTATTGCATGGTACCTACTTGATGACCTAAAATCAATGGAACAAACTAAAAACCTAACATTAATTAAGAACCACCTCTTTTTTTGACGTTGGTTAAAATTACAAAGTCGGGGCGCGGCAGACCAGGTAAAGTAGAATGAATACCCAGGTGACAGATGTTGCAAATTGGATAGATAACGATGTTGTCGAATTGAATGCACTCAATTGCAAAGATTTGTGACCCCACCCCACACAATTATACTTGTCAATATTTTGAAGTTGGCATCACTAAATGAGTTAAAACCTCAAGCAGCAAAACCTTTTTACAGCAACAACATTGTATAACAACTTATGAAACTGGCCGGACAGTCTTGGGCCGTAATTCCCATCTTTTCGCTGCAGGTTGGTAATGGCGGCTGTACGCCGATAGATCACAGATACGCCTCTGATTGGAAGGTATCGCCTTAATTGCAGCGCGCGCGCACCCTCTCGTTACTCGATGACTATGAAATAATATAGAACAGATTATCGCTTTTCGTATCGAACATTTCCTTGTTCAGTATCCATTATTGGACGTTAAAAGATGGAGTATAATGGGTATTGGACGGAGTGGACACGCTATCCATCAAATTAATCGTTTATAATCTGTCCTTATGTATTATGTGGTAAACAAATATCTAAATTAATCAATCAGCCTTCCCTATTTAGTAGCTGATTCTTGCTGACCTGAATTAAATTTAGTCAAATACTGCCATCTTTTTTTAGGTCTCTGGTTGATATTTCTAAAACATAAAGAAGTAGGGTTGGTAAATTCCAGAAGTAAAATGAAGAGTCGTTAGGCATAACTCTGTGCTATATATTATTGCTCTTTACTCAACACTGTCACTATGATCCTTATAGGACTAATAGTCCTTTCGTTCCCTCTTTCGCCTCATCAACATCCATAAATCTCTTCATACATACCGGTTTCGAGTGCTACGCGTTTGAGCTGATTCCTTAGGCAATGCTTTAGATGTCGCATTAATGGAATGTTAAGATAGTTTTTATGATCGCAGCATTTGATTTTCGAATTTGATAGAAGCGTTGCCACAATTGTTTTTATTGACTCTTTTGGAAGTCTGACGTCAAAATTTCTCGTGTAATTTCCAACAAGATTATCTACGCTTTCAATAGTACATTATTGCCTAGGCATGGAAGTAGGCAATTGCGGGGCGAGTATTGTTTTAAACAGACGAGCTTGCGAGTCCGTTTAAAAATACGAAGCCTGCAATTGCTGTTCCTGCCGAGGCAAATATAGAGCTTTTCTCAAAAATCGCAAGTTTTTTTTTGTGTTGGAGTAAAATCTTCATCGCTTGAACTCATTTTATTAATTGCATACAAACAAACTTCATGTGAAAAAACTATCACTCTTTTGTTTATGACAAGGAGAATCGCAAGCTTTGTTTTTTAAAAAACATAAGCTATTCCAGACACAGATAAAAAAGTTATGTTTCGAATAAAATTTGGATGTATAAGACTTGTGCCCTAATTTTATTATGGGCTTTTTCACTTTTTAAAAAGTTACAAGCTAGATAGTAATGGAATTTGTATGCAACATTGCGGGCTAGTGTAGCGAGCACGCAATTTTTTTTTTTTAATTTTATATCTGTCGTAATCTATGTCCTTCGCGTCTCAATATGTAGATAGTAATGTCAACATTTCCAGACATTTTCGAGAAAATACATATGTTATTTGAAGAATAAATATTATTGTGCATTCTATACCAGTTGTATAATGAAGCGTGGTACAAAAATAGATAAGTCTCTAACATAGCATTATGCATTGATGCTACACGCAGTAGCAAATTGCCTCGGGCTGCAGACGGCTATTCAGCCATCGACAACCGAATCCGACAGTAATTGCTACCCTTAAGAGCGAGAGAGTTGCGCCTGCGCACGTGTTAAACCGAGATAGATGATGTTCGAAAGAATCTTAGCTTTTAATTCATTTGTTTCTGGATGTATTCGCCTCTAGTGTTATTTTGTGTGGAATAGGTTCACACTTTTCTAAGGACGTAAAAGGAGTTGAAGTATGCATGTTAATTCTTTGTTCACTTTGTCGGGAGTCGTTCAATATAGCCATTATTGAAATTTATTTGGTGCTCTTAGATGATTTTTTGTAGGTGTAGGTATAATCATTTTAGTCTCCGATGTATGATTGTAGGACTATTAAACTAAATAGCCGTGAAGCCATAATAGTTTTCCTTTTTATTAAGTTATTTTGTTATCATGTATTTGAAGAGCTAGGCTCTTTTCGGTGCAGTAATTGTCACTTTTCTCTGTACTCTGCCAGCTTTTCACCACGACATCTTCTGTCTTATTTGGCTGAAGTAAGCCTAGGTCTTCCTCTTCTTCTTCCGAAGGGCAGAAGTTTTTTTTTAGCTAGTATTAGTGTCCCACTACAGGGCAAGGATCTCCCCTCATTTTCGCCACTCTTCCCTACTGATGTCATACTCCCGCTAGTCGCTTTGAAACAGATCCAAAACATCCCGCCACTTCCTTTAAGGAAGAAGGTATTCAATAATAAATGAGTTAGTGGCACTTTGCAATGGCCTAGTTAACTATTAAGGCTATACGTGTATATGTGAAGGTACAACCTATATTTACAACAATACGTATACACGCTAACTATGTTAAACATTCACCTGAGATGCCAATTATCGTCTAAAGGTAGTTTCGACACTAGCATTGTTTACTAAAACAAAAACATGTGTATTGTGTGTGACATACATTAGTGACAAGGCAATGGCGACGATGATTTGACGCTGTGGTTAGTCTACTGGTGGTTGGTAGCCCTGCCTAGGAAGCTAGCGATCCCGGGTTCTATTCCCGTGCAAATATTTGTGTGATGTGATGAGTGAGTGTGTTTGTTCCAGCATTTTTGTTTTATGGGTATTTTTATATACATATACTCATGAGTATGTTATGTTAATCGTTGTCCGGTGTCCATAGTAAAAGCCTAGAGCTTATTTAGTTTGGGATTAGGTCATTTGATCTTTAGGTATTCATTCATTTAAGACATTGTTAGTGTAACACAGAAATAGGAATAAACTTATGACAACAAACAGAAATAGGGTATGAGTAAGTGAGAAGTTTCAAAATATTGCGTAAGTCGGGCAGAGTCTGTCTTATGGCAAAGAAAGACGCGGAACGGGGTGAAATATTAAATGACGGACAAATAGACTACCATCACAGTAAAAAAATCTTTTTTTTTAACACGACTACCTCAGCCAAAGACGTGAGCCATTGCAGTTGAAAATGTTGTGTTTCGTAGTTCTAAATTTGTATTCCATAAATACAAAAATATAACTGTTAAATCAGACTATTTTTAATTAATAGTTCTAAAGAAAAATAATACGTGTTCTTAAAAAATTAAAAATGTACGTTGGTAAAAGGAATGATAAACTACGAATGGACAAAAAGCACTCCGACAAGCTATTTTAATCACAAAGAAAGTAGAATATTAATAAATGCTCAGTGGACATTTGTAGAAGTCCGCGATAGACAAACACGCATTCATTAGGAAACGATTCCGTATGAAAGTGTGAGCGTGCGCCTGCGCCGACCATGACGCTGGCGCAAATTGTTTGTAGCTAGCGAAATTATGTTGCATTGTCATCTATATATTATTCTCTTATTACTTAAAATCAGAGTTTATGTAGTCAACCGCTAGCTCTTCGTTCGTGTGTCACGTTGGCGCCACTGAAAATCAGCGTCTCGTTTCATGCCGTGACATAGTGCTGAGTGGCGTCAATTTCGACGTCACATTATGCTACGCTACAATTATATATTTTTTTAAATTCCTTTTCTCTATCGTTGGTTTTGGTTTTCTGTGCCATTCTTTGTTTGATGTTTAATTTATTCTTTTTTTTGTCTTGTGATCGTCGAATAAATGATGCTATTTCTATTTCTAACTGCTCGATTACGTTACTTTTCGAATCAAATCGGAGAAATACTGGAAAAGGGCCGAATCTTAAGTACCCGAAACCGAAGCATGCATGACTCGATGTATGAATGTGGAAGAAGCGAAAGAGATTTGTCAGGATCGTAGCAGTGGTCTCTGCCTACCCTCTGGGAAACAGGCGTGATTTAATGTACCTAGTATGTTATGATATTTGCAGTCGGTACAGTTGTTTTTCTCACGAAAGCGGGTTGGCCATACTTGTGCTTGTAGATGCACGTGCACATTGTCTCTGAGTGCGTAGCTGTAGTCACTAAGCGACGCCATAGTGTGGGTGTATATATGTTACAATTACAAGTATGGCAAACCCGCCCGAACGAATGGTTTTATTTGTTTTTTAATAAATAAAGTCAATTGGCCGCACGGGCACTTGTACGTGTCAAAAATCGACCAGCGCTTTCCAAGAGAAGATCACTGAATTGGTTTATTGATTGATTAGATTATAATGGAAATCTCAGCTATTAAGGACGACCCACAATGAAGACCCTCGGGAAACTCCTATGTCCCGCGGTCGACGTCTTTCGACTGAAATTATGAGGAAAGGTTGTGGTTTCTTATACTCGTATATTTAAAGTTATTTATGTATTTAGATGTGAGTGTCAAATCAAGACCGCTAAAATCACGTGGGACTGGGCTGGACATGTTTGTCGTATATCGTATGTGTGTCGTATGTCGTATATCATCCGGAGCAGAGGCAGGCTAAAAAGAAGCAGGTGGCGGGACGATTTGAACGTCAAACGAAACGTCGTCGTTGTATACGAGTACTCCCGCCAAGCAACTGGCGGGAGTACTCGTATACAATCAATACGGAAGAATGGCAAAAAGGAGGGGAGGTATTTGCCCTGCAGCGGGACATAACACCGGCTAAAAAAAGTGGAAATTAGGTGTCCAGCAGTGCAATGATGTTTCGTTAAACGAAATAACCGCCTAAAACTTGGACCGTGCAGCAGCATTCAGAGTGTGAAGGCGCGCACGCGCACGCTAGCTATTATTAAGTAGCGGAATCGCGTTGCTTGAATACACAGTGACATTAGCGAGTACCGTTCCACCTTTTTATTGTGGTTCGTGTTTGCGGATTATGAATGTGGCATTATTTACAATGGCCTCCATTTTGTGTGCGGTTGCGTGTTTTTATTATGAATAAATAAAACTTCAAAAATGTGTGTTTTAAACACATTAAAAAAACCCAAATCTTGTAATGCGTTGAGATATATGTAAAATATCAAAATATTTTTTTTTGTTGAAATCGGTCGAGCTATTCTCGAGTTATGGCATGACCAAGGGAAACAGGGATTCATTTTTATTCTATGTATTTTTTTAACTGTATAGGGATACGAGTATTTTTGATCCTTGTTCATTTTTGATGTGTGTACTTACCTATACCGTGTTCATTCTTACTTGTCTAATATAGTAAACGACTTTCTAACCTCAAAATGAACCTTTTTTCGGCTAAAACAGCTATTTTAAATAAAATAAAGCAATCACAGACAATACATCACTTGACCTAAGTTTACTTTATTTACGATAAAAGAGCTGTATTACCCAAAAAAAATAATTTTGAGGTTAGAAAGTTGTTTACTATATTAAGACACGTAAGAATGAACACATTATATTAGTTTCTAACATTAGCATCCCCATGTTATTCGTATTTCTCTTGTAGAATTCCTCCATAACCTACACATGTCTCACATAACAACTCGATTAAGGTTATTTACAGTATATAATTACATTCTTTATCATCGATCATTACCGATGACGTCCGACCGTCGCAGGCGCATATGTCGCGTTTCCGCTATCTAGTTCCGATGGCAAGTCATTAGCAATGATTATTGTCGTGATGTGACCTTTTAGCGTTGGACTGACAAGGTTCTTGCCAATTAAGTCTTGATGATGTTGGTATGGATGCGTTTTTTAACACGTTTTACTAGAATCAAACTATCGATATTTATAATATTTCTAATTCTTTTACATGTACAGTCACGAACTTAAATTTGGGACCCACCTTAGGTCCAAAGTCATTCTGACATTCTACATCAATAAGGTTGAGTCTCCTATAAGTTACAAATGATTTGGCATCTCTAATGACATTGACGACTTCAAGCCTATTTTTTCTTGAAATGGGTCACAAATTAACGATCGCGATAGTACATATAAATATCTAATGAAATTCTAATGATAATATAATAATGAGTATCATTAGAGCTGGTATGATGATGGAGACGTAAGGTAGGTACCAATAGGAACTGATAGAATTGAACGGTGGCCACATTATGTCAGCTGTTCTTGGTCTCGACAAGTAATTCATAAATATGCAAGTAGTACAATTGGGAAAAAAACGTATAGTATTTTTTTTACAAACCATTTCCGATAGTCTCCAAATTAATCTAAATCAAACTAATATTAAAAATGCCAAATTTCATGTGTAAGTTGGTATTTTTGTTAGTTGCTTCACGCTGAAATGGCTGGAAACGATAGCTAGTTAATACCCTGAATAAACACATACCAGTGGTCAACGCAGATGAAGTCACGGGCAGAAGTTAGTTGGTTAATATTTGTTATGAGAAATTTTAATAGGGCCTAATTAATTATAGCCTTATAAAAGTATTTAAATCACTAATAACGGATCTAAACACGCCTAAAACTAACCCATTTAATATTCAAAAGAATTTCCATACATTTGCCTATTTTATCATTCGTTAAAATTTATTTTCTGCCTACTAATTCTGTCATTTTGCTCGCTCATTTCTTAATTAATGCCATTAACGTTAACGTCCCATGTAAACTACGAGATAGAAATCAAACGTTATCGGGTTAAAAAATGAGTTTCGTCGATTCCGTTTCTCTTAAACACTCGATGAATGATATCAAAGTTAATCTCTTGCACTTCCTGCTTTAAAAAATGGCGGTACATTTTATTTATGGTTGAGAATAGATTTATGGCTTCTGTTATCTTGGAGCGATGTCGGTTGGTCATCTGATATGGTCATGGTTGTCGGTTTATCACGTGTAAGTTTACATATGATATGTGATATTAGTTCACAGTAGAGGCCATGGTATTGTCATCGCCACGTCATTATAATCCTACAAGGTCATAGATTCTAATGTGCGGCGTAGAATTGAGTTTGAAGGAGTGCAAGGATAAAATAAATAAAACATATAAAAAAAAAAAACACCAATTGACTTAGTCCCAAACTAAGCTCTAGGCTTGTACTATGGGTAGACAACGTTATAAAATCCATGACTCAGGAACAAATATTCGCGCTCATCACACAAATACTTGCCCTTCCCGGGATTTGAACCCAGGACTGCTAGCTTCGTAGGCAGGGTCAATACCAACTAGGTTAGCGAGTCGTCAGAATGTTTTAGCAGAGGTTAGGTTAGGTACGCCTGTAAATAAAAGTGCATCATTCTTGGCCAAGGTTTTGTTGCCGACTGTACTTTTTATGCAGTCAATATCTGGTTATCAAGACCAAACAAATGAGTACCAACACGGTGGGATTACACACCAAGTATTGTATCTATCTCCCTAATGCTGACTTAACGATGCCTGAATTCGGGTTGGCTCCACCTTCCGTCTCTCCCGTCACATCGACTGCAAACCCTACACTCCTATCCTATCTACTTGACTCTCCGGTGTCTCGGGCAGGTGCGCTGCTGCCTGCGGCGGACGGAGATGGTTGGTGCAGCAAAGGCGACGAGGCTTGCGTACCCTGATCGGTTTAGTATTAGTGGCTGGTCGGTACGGGTTAAGGTTCTCGTGCTCTGCCGGCTCTTCGCTACTCTTACCGGACCGCGTTGGGCGGGCGTGGTTTTCCCCGCTAGCCTAATCTAACATCTTCTCTCCGTCGCAGTCAGCGCGTACGGGTCCTTGCAGCAGACCTGCTGGCTGGAGGTGTCACCAGAACAGAACAGAACAGAGTCAATATCTGCTTATCAAGACCAAACAAATGAGTCCCAACACGGTGGGTCTACGTTAAGTATAGCGGAGATTCTTTCGCCACGTGACTCCATCATCAGATCAACTCCATGTCATAGTATTGCATTGCTATCCAATTTACACATGAATGCTTTTCAGCTTCATCCGAAACCGGGAACTGGGTCAAACGACCATGCGTCAAAATGGACCAAAAACCAACAGAGCTGAGAGTTAGGTCATTAAAAAGGTCTGCTTATGTTCTTTATTTCCTTCTATGGGTACAAAGTTGAATTCCATTGCATAATCGAGATATACACATTTGAGTAGGTCTAAGTACGGTGTTCGAGAAATTGTGTTTTACATGAACAGGACACCTTATAATTGCCAAACCGAAAATAGGAGCTCTGCGTAAGCAAACAAAGCTCCGTCGACACTGTCTTATTGATTTGAAATAAGAGTGTCGACGGAGCGGAGCTCCTATTGCTGGCTTGCCCTCCGGGCCGGTTGCAAAACTATCTTGTAATAAATACATATCAGGGATAATCTAACACAAATTAGTGGTGGTAGGACCTTGTGCAGGGTCCGTCCTAATCGCCACCACCAACTTATCGTCGTGTGCTAGACCGCAGAGTCATTCCATTTGCAAAACAATCTGCTCTTGCTTGCGACTAATTTGTCTTTTGGGCGTTTCTCAGAAAGATTGTACCTAGTTAAGAGGCCGTATACGAAATTTTGCCGATTTCGCTAATTTACGTGATTTTACAGTTGAAATACTGTATTTCTACAAGTTTTAATGCACAACACGAGAGATAATTTCTAATTTTAACGAATGTATGAGCTACTTTTTTGTTTTTATTATTGTATTTTGATTAATCGACCTGACACCGGCGACTGTTGTGTGAATTTTGCTGGAAGAGGTTTAGAATCTCACATATTCATGAATCGTTTTAAATAAGCAAAACCGGCAAAATTTCGTATACGGCCTCTTAAGGACTAAAATTAAGAAACGTTAACTTTTCCGCAGCGATACGAAAAGTCGTACATTTATATACTACCCTCAATGCCAATTAGCAGTATCTCAAATTCAATAAATAAAACAGATTTAATCCTCATCCGTTAGTAATATGCTTTTCACGCTACTGGTCGGAAATGTGGCGAAAGATGGTCTGTTCTTGGTCCCCAAAACAATCAATAGTTGTACTTTGAATGAGCAGGCCTTCTATGAATTGAAACTGGACAACTAAAACATAGTTGGTCTGTTCCATTGAGCAAGTCGACCAATCACATCGGTCCGCTGATCACTGATTGGACCAATCAGAACACGACTTGCGCTGCATATGAAATTAAATTGGCCAGTGAGAAGTCGTTTTATTTTTTAATAATATTCATCCCTTCACGGATAGGCAAAGGAATCAGATTCCATACAGCCATATATATCTGTTTTTAATTATCTGAAATATAGTTCTGGCACGGTCAGAGTCGTCAGTTTAAAAACGCCTTTGAATGACTGGCCAGTAAGAACGGTATCGTTAAAAAATAAAAGTAAAAGTTCGCGGGAGAGCGTAATTTTTTAGTACGAGTAGTAATTGATTTTTATTTCCTCCCAGTAGTCGTGAAAAGCACTATGTTAAGCCTCGGTCGAAAGTGCAATAGATGGACTCGTACTTTCGAGGGACCAACTCGTCCATCTTTTGCTAACTTTCTAACCTCTACAACAATACACTTGCTACAGGAGTTTTGTCTGAGATACCGAGATACCACCATTTGTCTTACAGCAGTATAGCTAATTTTCGTAACGCAGCGGAAAAGTTAACGTTTGTTAATTTTAGTCCTTAACTAGGTACAATCTTTCTGAGAAACGCCTTTTTACTTCTAAGATTTAATAGTCAATCAGGAAACAAACGTACCTACTGACTCACAAGCATATTCAAGTTATTTTAGCCGTTGTTTTGCAAGCTATGACAAGATTCCCCTTGCTTGATCATACTTCAAGGCAGTGTTAGCATTCTTCGAAGCAGTTTAATGTTATCGTAATAACCGACAGCGATAGCGCGATGTAAGCCATAACACCATTATGTCTGCTCGTATGTCGTTTTGTTTAAAGAAGACTGCAATGTCTGTTTCCTGTGGCTCATGAGCATGCTCTGATTGCGAGAAAGAAAAATGACTCTAACAATTTGAATATGTGGTGAGGTGACTAGCGTAGAGGCATTTTATCTTCGTCCTTAGGGTTGGCAGCGCATTTGCAAAAATAAGGGTTGCCACTGTATTCATAATTACAACCATTTTGCTCTTCAAGTAAATAAGAGCTATCAAAACGTTAACAATATGACAACAGGTCAACGGCGATATGGTTTTCACCGCCTAGAATCTTAGCCCTGGAATAAATTCTCGTGAATCACACAAATATTTGCCGATACCGGAATTGAACCCGGGACTGCCGGCTCCGTACCAATTAAGCTATAAGTTACACGTAAAACGGGTTTTTTTTTTAAATTAAACTTGCTAGATACAACATAATATTACCAAACATATTCAGATATAGTCAATTGCATAGTGTACTCGCATCCGTCAGGTCCTTAAACCTGGATAGCTGCTATCCCGTTTGGATTACTATTCACCCGTCCAGCCACAGGTGATCATTAGCGGCCATCCGTCTCTGTCGCACCTGTAATTACTGCGCCCGCGCAGCTCGCGGGTCCGCACCAACCGCAGCGGCGATAAACTGTGGATCATGTATTAATATTCATACTTATTCATTGCTTTACACGGGTATGTAGTTCAGGGAGTTGTTAACCTAATAAAAAGTTTAGGGCACAGCAATATTGTTACTTACGTACATTTAATTACATTTAATTTATTACGGTACGTTATTTTTTACGTGAATTTATTTTAATTTATTATGTTAAATTTAAATACACATGAAGCAAGCTAATCCAAATAATATTTTACATGTCCAGTGATTACATTTTCTTCAACTGAAAGTTTTTAGCATATCCTACAAATATTAGGATCTGCGTTTAAAAAAACTTGATTTTCTCTTTGTCATCCGACTCTCACACCCCAATACTATCTTTACTTAAAAAATAATTTTATTTATTTATCAAAAAAACATACATACATTTTAAATTAAAATAACCTTAAATACTTTTTTTATTACCATCTACTCTCCTTGTGTTAAGTTAAATATCTCCAGTATTCTTTAGTTAATATATTCTAATGTATGCCAAAAACAACGGATTAACATTTATATACACATTAAGTACAATTACCTGTCAGATCCCAGGCAGCCTTGTTTCCATGCAGCTGGTGCGTACCCGGCTATTGACAAATCATTTGACGTACAAGCGCGAGAGGAAACCTTTTTTAAATTCACGCTTTTAATTAACACAATGGCGGTGAAACCGCTTTTGTTTTCTGTTTGTTGATGTAATTGGGGTTTTGGATAACTTATTAACGTAGCCAAGGGTGATTTCCGTACAAATAAGACCCAATGAGTCGCTTAACTTAAAACTCGGATATGTCCTTGAAATTTCGTATACGAATTTAAAACCTCAGTTTTGTGAAAAAAGGCGCAAATTCCATTGTCCTTTTGCATGGATTTATCCGAGTTTGAAGTTAAGCGACTCTAATATCGAAGGCATTTTCATTTTCATCACTTTTAAGATGTAAATCAGGGGCTCTATTCCATTTGGTAAAACTGCATAGCTTTTGACATGCTACCGTTTTGTCATCGTTATGATAGCTCTTTGCGTAGTATGTGTGGTGTGAAACTGATTGATAGAGTAAGGAATGAAAAGGTCAGAGAGAAATTTGGACTAAAAGAAGATGTAGTGACTAAGATTGAAAAGGGCATGCTTCGATGGTTCGGTCATTTGGAAAGGATGGATGAAAGAAGATTGACGAAAGAGATATACAGAGCAAAAGTGAGTGGGAGGGTCGGAAGGGGCCGCCCTAGGCGTACTTTTTCAAATCAAATCGGAGAAATACTGGAAAAGGGCCGGATCTAAAGTACCCGAAACCGACGTGCATGAATGACTCGATGTATGAATGTGGAAGAAGCGAAAGAGATTTGTCAGGATCGTAGCAGGTGGAAAGAAGTTGTCTCTGCCTACCCCTCTGGGAAACAGGCGTGATTTAATGTATGTATGTATGTATGATAGGTCTTATTTACTTAATGACAGTAATGGTGGCTGGGTTAAATGTCAGAGAGATAAGATAACATGTTGAAATCAATATGATTTTACCGGGAACACCTTAAAATACCATTTTTTTCCGAAAGCTATGTTATGCTGGAGCTATAGATTAAACTAGTGACCCGCCTCGCTTCGCTCCGGTTTATGCCAGTTTTCTGTAATACGCGTACATAATCCAAAACGTATTATACATAAAAACCTTCCTCTTGAATCACTCTATCTGTTGCTGAAAACTGCATCAAAATCCGTTGAGTAGTTTAAAAGATCTGAGCGAACAGACAGCGGAGCGACGTCACTTTATACTGTGTAAAGATAAAGATGCTTTAATTGCTATACGTAGGATACGTTAGGTTTGATTTGTAAACGATATCAAAACAAGTCTTCTATCAAATGATTTGATTCGGAATTCATCATCATCATGATCATCGGCCTATTTCAGTCCACTGAGACGTAAGCCTCCCCTAACGTGCGCCATTTTACCCTGTCCTTGGCCTGTCGCATCCAACATCTGCCGAGGGCTGACACTACGTTTGCTGAGTCGCGGCCTCCACTCAAGAACACGTCTACCCCAAAAGTTGGGGCATTCGAATTTATGAATATCGTCCCTTTAAGTACTTTCTCATCTTCGTACCTGAGCGGCTATTGCCTAACGCACTCGCAATGACAATCGTTTTCATTTTGAAAATCGAAGGCTTGTCTGCATACAAAATGAAAACAATTGCTCCATTTTCAAGCCGATTGTGATTGCGAGTGCGTTAGGCAATAGCGACACTGGTCGAATAGTTAGATTGAAAAAACACTCATGTCACAAGGTTTATAAAGACTACTTTCCTATGAAAATATTCGATCAGTTAAGAGTTTGAGAAACTAAAGGGACGATATGGAATTTTGATCAATTCGGAAATATGTAGTGTACCCGGATTTAGCGAGTAGAAAATAGAGCTCCTGGGCCGCCTTGATTTAGCAGGACAGCATCTACAGACAGCTATGATTACCTTTTAATGGTTAAATATTTGTATAGTATACTTCTTTATCATCATACTCGTAATTACGTCTTACGCCAACGCTCGTAGTTTTTGCTCCGTAGTGGGAAATCCGGTGTCGGTGTGACTTCCCCATGATGTTACGTATGATTCTGAGATGTTATTCAGCTTTTTAAGGTGTTATGCATAATATCAGACAGGTACAGTCGAGTTCATAAATATGTGTACATTTTAGTAGTTACCCTGTCTATTTAATGTCATGTTTAAACTGCCATATATGAATTGCAATAGCGATTAAAGTGACAAGGTACTAGAGTGACACATATTAATGAATTCATCTGATTTCAACTTTTTAGAGGATGTAAATTGGCGCTTAAATCATGTCAATAAATTCCATACAAATTTAGCTCCGGGGGATAACGGTTCTTACCCTCTAAATCAAGTCCAATTTCCAGGATTTTTGAATATGTTGTATTTATAATGAAAATCTAGGTTTTTCACGTTTCCGTATTTTTATTTTTTCATTTGTTTCTTTCCAAGAAAAAAAATCTTGGAAAGGAAAACGTAGAGACTTAGTTTTTGATAATATCTACAACATATTCAAAAATCGTAAAAATTGGACCAGTTTTAAGGGTAGAGAAAAGCTAATGCATTTTGTATGGAAATTTTCCGCCTCAGGATCCTCTTAAACTCGTAAGTATTCCCTAAATTTGATTGCAAAATAAATAATTTAAGCAACGTCTTGCCATATTCTGCCCTACTACGGAAAAAAGGCATAGTGTAATGAATTCATAGAAGCATATTAAACTCAAATGTTATATAATAAGGTCGAAAGTGCAATACAATTCATAAAGTAGATGTGCCTTTTTTCCGTAGGATCTCATTAAGCTGTGTCTGTTCTCAGTTCAAAAACAAGATCCTTACTACCGTATTAATATATATAATAAATAAAATAAAACACGCAAAAAAGGCGCATACATTAAGTCGTCGAGTTGCGGAAACCAGCCCGCTCTAACCTATAACCTGATCTCAACTCTTATGCTCGTCTCGAGATGCGTCAAAAATGACAGTGTTCTATGGTTTGACATTTATGTTGACGTATCTTGTGACGGGCATCTCAGCCAAGATGAGTTTATTAATACGGCCCTTAGTTCTTTAATCCCATTCCCTATAATTCGGCAACATAAAGTAGCCAGAATTCCTAAAACCTCACTCACGGAACCGGAAAGCTTCCTATTACCTTCTTTAGTTCCTTTTAAAAATCTAAAACCATTTTAAATCCCATCTATTATTCGTATTTCCGTTTTCTAATACATAACTAAAAACATCTAGTGTCATTCGCAGACACACCTCCGCGGAAATTGTCTAACCTGCGGCTGAAATAAAAACAGATTGCTCGCCGCAAAACGCAATTGTTACTACTCATTTCCTCGTTTCGATGTCATTTCCTAGATTATAGCTTATCGCAGTTTTCACGGAGGCCCACCAACGTTGCCTTTTATATCACAGGTATAAAAACTTAAACGTGTAGCGTGTTCCTAATACTATAACTAAAAACAAAACAATACTTCTAATTGTACATATTTTAGTTACTTAGAATAAGTTAGTTTATTTTAGTATTTAATTTTAGTTTGTTTTTATATTTTCTCTGTTCTTTTTTGTTTGTGTCGTAATAAAGATTTTCTTAACATAAAAATTTGGGTACACTACGTAATTCCGAAGAGTCATTACTCCGAACGCAATTTTTTGATAGAAGACTTAACTTTTTGTTGTCACTACATAGTATAAAACAAAGTCGCTTCCCGTTGTCTGTCTGTCCCTATGTATTTTGATGCGGTTTTGTTTATTGGATAGAGTGATTGAAGAGGACGGTTTCTATGTATAATAAGTTTTGGATTATGTATGGGTATTACAGAAAACTGGCATAAACCGAAGCGAAGCGAGTAGTAGTAGTAGCTTATAAATCAAACCTAACCTATACGTATGACAATTAAATTATGCATTTAATCTGAAATAGCTCCAGCGTAAATAGCTTTCGGAAAAATGAAAATTCGGACAAATGAATATTCGGAAAAAGTAATTCGGAATTTTAGGGTGTTCTTCTAATTATATGTTTCACGGATCTTTTGAAAGAGGCTAAAATCTTTAGACGCAAGTGGGTTTGAGATTCGACACGCACGATAGAATCATGTTGCTTTTGTTTTGGCATATTATCGTCTTGTCATCATTATGATAGCTATTATATTACCCGACTGCGGCGAAGGAGAGTTATGTGTTTGACTTGTATGTGTGTCCGACTCTATAGCGGCGTTTACACGTAAAGTTCGGACCGCGGGAAACGCCACGCGCCATTCCAATCTTCGTTCCGAACCGTACATTTTTACTATTTTACTATTACAGTTGCATTTACAACAATTATTTTTTTTACCTTTATTTTGTACGGTTCGGGACAAAGTTTCCCGCGGTCCGAATACGTGTAAAGGCCGCTAATGTTCCCTCGTAACTACTAAAAAGGCTAAACCGATTTTAATAAATTATACGTGGTTAGATTCGTCTCAACCACTAGAGTGTCATAAGCTATGTTCAAATTATTTAATTGTGAAATTGGCGAAATAAAAAATATATTCATGATAAGACTGATAAGTAACATTACTTTGACAACTTTATCCAAACAGCAGTTGGGTTTTTTAAAGCTTGCTTTTTGTCAGACTTGTTTACTTGACATGATTCCTTCTCGTTTATGGACGGAATCGCCACATCGCCATCACGGCTAGTGACATGCTTTATACATCTCTTTGCATTTCTTTTCGCCGCTCGTTGCCCTCGCTGCCGCCTCGCGCAGTCGTTCCCAGAGGGCCCTGCCAAGATGCACTACGCTAACTAACGTTTCTATTCGATTCGTATTTAAACCAATCGCGTCACTGGTAGATGACGTGATACGAAAAGTCACGTGATGTACCAGTGACGCGATTGGTTTAAAAACGAAACGAATAGAAACGGTAGTAGAGCAATGCATCTTGGCAGGGCCCTCAGTACAGCTAGCTCAAATTCTATTTTCTCGCACTTCTCGCTTAAGAAATGAACAAAAGATATACTTAGATCACGTATCAGCAAAAGAGACAAAAATATATAGTCGATTACTGGCTCTACTCGCTTCTCGCTCGTCGTCGGCGGTGCGACCAGTGCCTTATGTTACAGACTAGGTAGAAAGGGGTGTCCGAGCCGTAACAATTCAACACATTTGCCAACGTCTCCCCTGCCGTGTAAAATTTCCTTACAAATCCCAGCCAATGGCACCGAACGAGCACAAAGTCGATGTAACGTGTCACGTAGTTATCAGCGGGATGTCGCGTTCACGTGCGCAAGCGCAGCTAATTGAGTTCATCGCTGACGGCCCTGGGTCATAACGGTCTGGTGCGTGCCTTAAGGGTCTCAGTTTTAGGTTTATTGGCGTCTGTTGGTTTATGGCTGCGGTAAATGGCTTGATTAAAGAACACTTCAGGGCTATGAAAACGGGTATTGGCTGGAAATCTTAAGTAGTTATTTTCTCTATAGAAATCGTTAGAAATATATACCAAATTATCATTTTTTCCTTCGGAAACTTTTAAATTTCCCGTTTTGAAAAGTAGCCTATGTGTTAACCAGGGATAAGCTATCTCCATTTCCAGCCCTTGCAGCGTGAATGAGTATAGTCGAGCTCCCAGGAATCTCAAGAAAAGCGGACGTCAGGATTCAGTGATTTAGTCAATATTACGTTAACGTTATAGCCAACTAAGGCGAGAAGGCCAGCTCTCGTACTGGGAGAGGCGGGTTAGGATGCGACGGACGGGTGCAGCGCACACCCGGTCTTCCATCCAACCCCCCAATAGGGGTGTGTCCTGGGTAAAAAAGTAATAATTGTAATTAGTCCGTCAGTAAGATTATCAAAAAATATTGAACACGTATTTTTTGCTTTTTCAAATCAATCAAAATTGACAATTATAACGCGCATCAAAGTTCGGGAGTGGGGGCTCGTGACGTCACAACGTGGTATAAAGTGTGCCACGTCGTGATGTCACGCGAAACTTCCACGCACTTTATCTCCGTCATTTTTTGTTTAATTGTCAAAAGAAAAAATACTTTTTGATAATGTAAAAGATGGACTTATTAGATTTTTTTAGGACACTACCCTATTCCTTGGAGCTCGCGCGCGGACTATAAAAAAGTAACACACAAACATTCGCATTTATAATATTAGTATATTAAAAAATAAGCACCGGAAGCCAGAGTTATGGTCAAAGAGTTTTATATACATATTAAATTGTATATACATACTTAACTTAAAATTTACTTACGACCGCGATATCAGCGTAAGAATATATGAATAAAAGGAAAAAAGTATATTTACATAAGTAGCATCAAACAGTTAGGGTGATGGAACCAGTAATGGACAAGGCACCAATAATGGACACTTGATTCTTATTTTACAGAAGATAAGGGTTATTCATTTGTTTTGCAACAATCAATTTAAGACCGTATGAAATTAGGATTAAGAGTGAAGTGTCCATTACTGGTGCCTGTCAGATAAATGTGTCCATCATCGTTGCCGTCACTCGACCGTTAATTTATTGAATCATTTATTTATCTCGCGATTACGCAAACTTTACATAAATTAGCTACCGAATATATCTCAAGATACAATACCGTTATATGTAAAATGTTTAAAAAAAACAAAAAACCGCCTTCAAAAACGCAAAAAATAACTTCTTTTAAAATTGTAGGTACCTATTAGGTACCTACAATTTTAAAAGAAGTTATTTTTTGCGTTTTTGAAGGCGGTTTTTTGTTTTTTTTAAACATTTATTTTATTTTATACTTTTTAGTGATCATAATACGTCGTTACGTAGTCCCACTTCTTAGTTGAAATGAAACTTTAACTTATATCAAGCGCGCCGCAAGCAACGCCGCGGGAAAGTCATAGTCATATTTGAACAAGTAAATATTCTTCGTTGTAGTCGCTCAACTATCTTAATCGAGATATCTTACCGTCACCCTTGAAATCGGTACCGTTGAGGAGTTCCGGTGGCCATCTGTGGTCTTCATCATCAGTTCCACTTCACCAAATCATACTTTCTGAACGCAAATGCTGGATTTGTTACTAAAAATACTAAAATCGCTATATGTTTGCCTACAATATTTGAGGAGTTCCCTCAATTCCTCACTGATCCCCTCATCAGATTCAGATTTGGTGACAATGGGACCACCTCGGAAGTATACTCTATCAAACCAAAAAAAAATTTTTGAAATCGGTCGAGAACTGACGGAGTAATCGGTGAACATACATAAAAAAAAAAAATACATACAGTGGAACGTATAACCTCCTCCTTTTTTGAAGTCGGTTAAAAAGGAGGTTGTATGAAAAACTTTACTCGAAAATCTAATTCAAGACCAAAATCCTAACCTCAACCGGCGCACATTCGCTGTGATTACTGCATTTTGGTTTAAGTGTAGGTATTTTTATCAATAAAACTTACCCTATTATTACTGATTACATTAGTTCTCATTCATGTTTTTATGAAATAATGTTCAAATTTTCGAGTATAAACGCGGCCATGTCTTATTATTCCTGTGACATAACCCAAAGGATTTGTCAGCCTAAATTGTCACTCGGAGATGATCTCCTATTTACAAGGAACTTAGATATTGACGAGTTATGCTGCGTCATGCTCTGGAGTGGCCAAGAGGTGCGTGGGAGCACTATAGTGGTATTATTTAACGCTGCGCACACGCCTATATAAGTTGACCCTAGCATTCATTGTAACTGTTTGAAATGGGAGTTATAAATATACTGGTGGTGTGTTGTTAAGTGAACCGACATGCTTGGTCTCTGAGTTCCTATCATTGCTAAGAGACTAGGGGTCATTATAGAGGGTGAATTCGATGTCGATGCGGTTGTAAAGAATACTATAGCTGTGCGGTGGTCTTGACAGCTGACTAAGTGTTAACAAAGGCAAGTACAGTACTCGAGCAAGTCTTGGAATGGTTTAGTTTTAGTATGTAGTAATCATGCAAGTGTTAGTAGGGTAGAATGCTTGGACTTGTCTTCTAATAGCCCAATATATATAACACGGATAGATTAGGTAACTCCGGGTACACAGTTGTCATAAACAATCTTTGTGTATACTGCAGATGAAAGCTTTAAAACAAAATAACCCTTATAAAAATTTAAGCTTACCAAGGAGATTCTCTCTTAGATGACATAAATCAAAAATAATCATATAGCATATTAGTTTTGACTGGAGTAACAAAAATTTGTTACCTATTCAAGTCACATGTTGTTACTGTGTCTAAGGTCTTGTTAGGCTCTTATGGACCCAGATGCAATTCTAACAAGAAACTGCATTTTTTTATGTTATTGTATTTATATTTAGTTAGTAATCACTAAACATAATTGGAATATTCCTTGCTGGGTAAAAAGTGAGAGTAGTCGACTTAAAAATAAAGATAACCAAACCTTATCTTGATAAGATACAAATAGAGGATTTTTAAACGGAAAACAGAATGATAAGGGCTATCTCTAGTAGTAAATCTATTTGGGATTTTTGTCTGAGTCATGACTTATCGCATTCGTCATTAGACTACGAGGTACAGATACACGTGTTGCTATCTAGTTCTCTTTGTTTTCTAGTTCAACCTACATAATTATTAATGATCGATCACATATGTATGTATATTAGGTAAATGACTTACCAACACAACAACGATTTTGAACGAGCTACGAACGGTTGGTTGATCAGTTTCATCATTTTGATCATCTTTCCCTTATCCCGATAATTTAGTCTGAGCGGTAGTCGATTTGCTAGGTAACTTTTCCGATATTTTTATTTTCTTGTATAAAATTTTCCAATCGCCTTCTTTAATGATATATTTATTTTCTTGTATAAAAATTTCCGAACGCCTTCGTTCCCTATATAAATACATATATACCTATTGTTAGCTTGTTAGATGATTTTCACAGAAGACATTTATTTAAATTTATTACCATTTTGTCCCATTCCAAAAAATATATTTGACAGAGTCGACGAAGCTCCGCTTTGCGGAGCTCCTACTTGCGGGTTTTTTGACCCTCCGGGCCTGATATAAAAATTATCCCTGATATGAATATAGGCTTTTTACAGTGTTTCGTTCGGCTAAGGTCATTTTAATTTTATCTTGCTTAATAATACTACTAAAACTTTTTCTCCATCATAAAAATCCCTTAAATAAAAAAAGCAATCAACTCCAAAATTAAGCCGTTATCACTCCCTAGATACACAACATCATTAGGTTATCCAAGTACTTGAATTGCGGTCTTACTCATGGCATTTCATTAGCGGCAGCATTTCCTAGTTGCATTACGAGAAAGATAAGAAATTATCTGAAGAATGCTCTAAACTTTGCTGATAAATCTGTCTTTTTTTGCAGGTAAGTGCCCGTGGCGCCATTTTGAAAGATAATACTTGGTTTATCTTTACGACGATTAGTGAGTAACTTTAACTTTAAGTTAGTATTGAAGAAGTTGATAATGATTTTGCTAATGTTTATTATGAGAAAAGTATGATCATTCCGTAAGATTTTCACTTGTTGTCAAGTTGTTTTTTTCAAGGCCATCGGACGGAGCTTACATAAGGATGGTATTTTCATTATTATTGGCAAAATGCCGCCAAATATGCCGTGGTTGATACTGTACAATGCCTAATATGCCGTGGTTGATATTGTACAATACCTAATATGCCGTGGTTGGTACTGTAGAATGCCTAATACGCCGTGGTTGATACTGTACACTGCCTGGTAGCACACAGTTCAAATACAAATTCAAATTCATTTATATCAGACAAAGATCATAATCATAACGTATTAGTAGACATAGTATTACATAAATCTATAGGCGCAGTACTAAAAAGTAAATTCTAACACATAGCACGCCAATAAAGTTTCTGACTATTGACATTGTTGACAGCAGTAAAACAATGCTATACTTATTTGTTGCGAGTGAAGGAATAGTAATAACAGCATTGTTTGACTGCTGTCAACGTTATCCATATTCAGAAACTCCATGGTTGTGAAAATTGTCAGGATGTAAACAAATTAGTACTGTTTGACACATAACCTCAAACATTCACCAAGCATGTTTTTATTAAAAAATAACGTATAATGAATAGTTATTTCATCTTAAACTTGATATGAAAATAATGATCTAGTGTATAAATCATTGCAAAGACCTCACTTGATCTTAAAAAGTACGTGATTATCGAGTAATCGGTGAATTGGTTCGTTTGGTTTGTTTACATCTTTTGCAAGTTCTATTGACGGCGACTTTAGGTAAATTAATATTGGTTTATTATGTATATTAGGTTTTAGTTTTTGTTATTAATTATTTTTCAATTTAATTGACAGCTTGCTATTTTAAGTCTCCTGTATCACTTACTAAATGTTGAAATAATCCCGGTAGTCCTACATTATTGAAATAAAAAGATAGCATCAATGCATTCCATTCGTTCACTGCCCAATTTACAGGTTGTATGTAATTTGTGTACGCCGGGCGTGTCGGAGGCACTCAAAGCGTCGGCGTCCGCGCAAGTGAATGTTGACGCCATTTTGTTCCATAAGGCTCAATTTAACAGATTGGGATCTACGTTGGGCAAGCTGCGATAAAGAAGTTACAAGACATGTGTTTTTTACATAAGAATACATTTTTTTAGTATGAGAAGTTATTGTATAAAAAAATATGACCAATTATGTTTTTTTTAAATAGAGATAACTAACTTTACGACTATTATCTTACAGAGGAGCTCTCTTGGATAGATACTATCGTGATCGTTAATTTGTGACCCATTTCAAGAAAAATAGGCTTGAAGTCGTCAATGTCATTATTCATTAGAGATGCGAAATCATTTGTAAGTTATAATAGGAGACTCAAGCTTATTGTTGTAGAATGTCAGAATGACTTTGGACCTAAGGTGGGTCCTAAATTTAAGTTCGTGACTGTACACTCCGACCTTTTATGCAAATTTTCTTAAACATTCAACTGTTCGAATGTGCAGGTTTCCTCACGATGTTTTTCCTTCACCGTAAGAACATCGGTATACTTCAGTTAGAAAAAGTCATTGGTACAAAACGTGGTGTCCGCGTGGGTTCGAACTCGGTACCTTACGACGAGTCTTACGACTCATCTATCGAGTGAATTATTCTTTTTAGTTTCTGTCACATGCGTTTTTTGCTTGTCACCTACATTATTAAACTCCTACTACCTATATGATAAAATCTACTCTTACTCAAAGTACTTATACGAATTTTGGGACTGAACTAAATACATGAATTTGACCATGTACAGTCAGCATCAAATATATAGACACAGTAAAACTTTCAATAATATGTAAACACGACTCTGCTGCGAGGGAATAAGGGTGTATATTTATTTCTGAAACCTTGTTAGCGTATATATATTTGACCGTACCAAGCCGTAAAAATATTCATTTTCCCACTATCCAGGTATCTATTATTTTGTGTGATTAAGTAGTTCAAAAAAGTAAACTATTTAATCCGTAGTTTTATAGGTTTAACAGAGAAGGTAATATTTATATTTTATGCTCCAGTATTTAAGATAAGTATTTTTAAAAACCTACTTTTAAAAGAAACTGCTACTTTTTATGTGTTGAATATTTTAAATAACGTTACGGTGTTTTTATTCGTCTTATACAAGTATTCATTGTTCTAGCGCCTCGCAAGTTTATGAATTCGCGCATACCTTAATATTTCGTGCGCGTGCGACTAACGGACCGCTAGGGTTGCCTGCTGCGTAATTATAATTGTGCATGTTTATACATTTTATATAGGTAATAAAAAAGGGTTATACCTATTATGTAATTTATGTTATGTGTAGAATAAATCACAATCAGTTGATTCCTTAAAAGACAAATTGTAGAAGTTCTGGCTTGACTCTAGCTCCTAAATATAGTATCAACTGTCCTCTACATAAGTGTAGTTTATGTAAGTTTAAGTATGTATAAATATATCATATTTCTATATCTATTTATGTAGATATTTGAATGTATTTATTTTATATAGTTAGGTTTTATTGGTTAGTTTAATTGTTACGCTCTTTTCCTACATAAAGTTGTTCACTTGCCTACTCGATGCACAACCTTCACTTCTCTCAATCTCTCAAGGGTTAGCTGGAAGAGATCCCTTAAAGGGATAAGTTCGCCTTTGTACTTTCTTATTTTTTTCTTAAAAATCTTCATTGTATTGTTTTTGTTTTGTACAATAAAGTGTTACATACAATAAATAGTGCAAAAAAACATTGTGCTGCCTGATAAATATTTTTTTGTCATATTTCACTTAAACTAATATTAACAACGGCCGAATAAGCTGACGAGTGTGAAGAAAATTAGTCTATCATTTAATTATCGGTATCATCACACGGCTTTACAACAGATTCAGTCTTAAATCTAGGTTTATGATTGACAGTTCCATACGTATTGAAACGGCTAAAGTTTAAGAGGCCACCTATGGTGCCACGCCCCCACAAGAATAAAAATGGATGGCTTTACGTGCTTCCGCGCGAAGAATGTGAGATGGAGATAGTTCGCTCGCGCCTTGACGGCAGCGTTAAATTCAATTAATTGCTGTTTACTTTAAAACCACAACATTTATCGAAAAAATGGTTTACCAGGATTAAGAAGTTACATATCCTCAACTATTGAATCGAAAATCATCGTTAAAGATTATAGGGTTTCGAAGATTCAACCAAAAACATGCAAAAAAGGTGTCATGTTTGAAAAATAAAAGTATCGAGGATATTGTTTCTAATCGTGATTTCACGTTTCCCAATCTCAAGCAAATATGATCGAGTTTAATATATCCAAAGAACAGATACAAAGGCGTTATGGTTATTGAGATCCAGATCGCGGAACACTACAGACTTTAGCGTAGGTGGCCTCTTAAACCAAAACCAAAACGTTTTCCTACAAGAGTATAAATCTGGGGACCTAGAGAAAAGGAGGTTCAGTCTTCTGAGGTTCAAGTGAAAAAGAGTATATGTCTAGTAGTATCCGAATATGACTTACACCCTTTTTTATTATGTGGAAAGTTGACTTAAACCCTTTTTCACTAGGATCCCAGAAATAAAGACATGAGTGTAAATTCATTCCAAAAACTTCTCGCCACTAAAACACCAGTTGACTGTAATTCTAACGCGCCGTACGTGACACTGGGAAGCAGAGTATTAGTTTCATACCAAATAGCGGTAACCGTAAACGTCACCGCGGACGGACTCGCGCGCAACGACTATGCTTTAATATTTCGTGCGCACGCGCCTAACGGGCTAGGGTTGCCTATTGCGTTACAATTTATGGGACAGACCGATTTATGACTTCGACGCTCGCTATTTATTCAATTTAGCGTTTTGCTATTGTTTTGAATTTGTTGAGATTTATGTGGCGGTACAAGTGTTGATTAGTTGGGTTGGGAGAGAAATTGTTGTTTATATCTTATTGTATACTCGCTGTTCTTTTTGGAGGTTAAGTTTTGAAAAAGTCCTTCGTTAATCGGTCTTCAGGACTTAACGCTCAACAAAAACCTATCATTCTAACTTCTTGTCGTTCTTGTAGTAGGTACCTAGATTCCACGAAATCAGGCGATTAGCGGTTTGGGCTTTGCGTTGATGACATAGTTATCTTTTCCTTTGTATACATACACGTTATATCGCTGTATCGTCGATCTTGTCCTGACTCTTCGGTTTCGACTTGGGTCAAGAAAACCCATTAAATGTAAAAAAACATTTAAAGGGTAGTTTTTTTTCACATGATTAAAACCACAAATTAGAGGATTGTAAACCAACGCTTAAATCGCGTCAAAGCTGTCAAAAAAAAGAATATTAATTTAGCTCTGAGCAATAACGTTTACTCCCCTTAAACCTAGTCCGATTTTTACGATTTTTTGAATATGTTGTTGCTATTATGAAAAAATAGGTTTGTACGCTTCGTTTATTTTATTTCTTTTTTGTTTCTTTCCAATAAATATTTTCTTAAAAACGAAAAGGTTTTTGGTAATATCTACAACATATTCAAAAATCGAGGAGAGAAACGTTATTGCATTTTGTATGGAAATTTTCAGCTTCAATATCCAGTTAATTTCATATCTGCGCCGGATAATACTGAAAATACTTACGGTTAATCACGACTGCTTTAGGAAAAGCAATGCTTGGAATAGCTTGGACTCCTAGACTTAGATCATAAGCAGTGTATCTATTTTATAAAAGTGACAACCCTGTTAACTTCCGTGAGATCCCATCTCGTTTGGCTGCGTAGGCGCAGACGGCGGGATCACCTGTTTGTCAGATAACTGCTATTGATAACGACATGACGGGCATTTCTGTAAAAAATGATATGATGACGTCACGGTAATTTCGTAAATAGGGCGCAAAATTTGCAGACATTTCGTATTCATATTCAAAAACATAGAGACAGATATTGAAGCTTCTGTCGAAATTTTCATTTTTGAGATAAGTTTTAGCTGCTTGTACTTTTTTTTTTGCATTGTCGTCATCTGCTTATCAAGACCAATCTAATAAGTCCAAACACGGTGGATCTATTTTAAGTATATAGCTTTGAGGGGGGAATTAGCGGATTATGTGCGTTTATGTCTCGGATGCCGGGCTATCAAAATCTATATATATAAAAGGCAAACCTGACTGACTGACTTAGATATCAACGCACAGCCGAAACTACTGTACCTAGAAACTTGAAATTTGGTTGGTTGGGGGTTCCTTTCATGATGTAAGTGAGCACTAAGAAAGGATTTTTGAAAAATCATCCCCTAAGGGGTTAAAATAGGGGGAGTAGCGGTAAACTAATTGTACGCGCACGAAGTTGCGGGCGTCCTCTAGTTGAAAATAAGATTGTAAACGGAGCATAAAGCCGTACCATTATTTTTATAACAGCTGAGATTCTGTTGGAAGTATTAACGCCTCCCGAGTCCCGTGGAGAAATAAACTATTTCCATAAGAATAAACAATAACTACGCGTAGAAGCGAATCTCCTTTACCAAGGCCCCAAATGCCGCGCTTTAAATACCTACTTCCCCCTTCACCCCGCTACGCCCCTCTGTCTTCCGCGCCCAAAGTTAGGGCTGTCACTATTTATTGCGGTGAAACACATACAAATACAACGACCGCGCCGCGCCGCCCTGCACGGCCTAAAGCCCATCACAAACGGAGCTATAATAATATATTAATATACCGGAATATATGTATATAACATTATAGCAAAGAACCACACATTATTAAGATATGAAATATATATCCATCCTATTCATTATAGTGGCGAGGGAAAGAGATAAATATATCTTATAGCAAGGTCTATTAAGGTATCTTAAGATACCTTGCTATAATATACATATATTATAGCTGCGTGTGTGGAATCTGTCTACTAGTACGGAAATATATCGTAAGATGCATTGCTACAATGTATATTTTGGCATATTAATATATATTCCGTGTGTGACGCCCCTGACTGACTAGACACCTCAGGTGTCGCCAGGCGGTAGGTATCTAACGCGCCGAGCGCGCGTCGGGAGCAGGGAGTTTCGCTTCTACCTACGTGTAGTTATTGTTCATTCCTATGCTATTTCTTAGTCCCAAATGAAGAATTCGCTTAATCATTTACTAAATTTTGGGTATAAAACGTCTTTTTGACGTCAAATTTAGAACATTCATCATTATAGGTGTGGACCATGTCTGGACCTCTATTCTAAACTGTAAACCCATATGTGGCATTATCTATGTAAAGGGACCTTATGGCGGATGGCGCTTCCACCATTATTAACGATGCTCCGATATAAATACAACGTCGCGTGACGCAGTGCGGCTTAAGCGCCATCCGCCATAAGGTCCCTTTACATAGTCACATATTGCCTTTGACATGTTATTGTATTATCAACGTTACGATAGCTCTTATTTACTTGATAATAATGGCGGACGAGTTAAAAGTAATGCGATGACATGTCAAAGCCAAGCCAATATGCTTTTACCAGTTGAATAGAGGCTCTGATATTCCAATAATATCGCCCTACATCGATTCAAGCAACCGCAGAACGAATTCCGTAGCGATATAAAAAATCAAAAACCCGCCTTCAAAAATGCAAAAAATAACTTCTTTGGCCATCTGTGGTCTTCATCATCAGTTCCACTTCACCATATACTTACTCAACTTTACTTTTCAAAAGCAAATGCATGAGTTACAGTGAAAAATATCGAAATCGCTATAGGTGTGCCTATAATATTTGAGGAGTTCTCTTGATTTCTCCATGATCCCATCATCAGATCCTGATGTGGTGACAATGGGACCAACTAGAAAGTATACCCATTCGAACAACGAAAAAATTTTTCAAATCGGTCCAGTGGTCTTCGAGTAATCGGGGAACATACATTAAAAAAAACCCCGACGAATTGAGAACCTCCTCCTTTTTTTGAAGTCGGTTAAAAAACTGTACCATATTATTACGCAAATCACTATTTACATACGCGACCAGTATTTATCATATTTTTACCTACAACTTCCTACTTGTAAAACAGAGAATTAATTCACCGACAGAATGGAGATAAATTACAAGCTGCCATTTACTGCACGATGCTTGCTAGTATTTATGGGGCTAGTAATTACTAATTAGTATTAATTCAACTAATTCTATAACGGGATTGGATTTGGTGGAGGTCTTAGGAAAACCTGGACGGGTAGTTTGAATTATGACTAACTTAAAGGCAAGCTTCTGAGTATGAAATAAATAAATCTAATTCAATAATAATAATGATAAATAAATCTCACACAAATTGACCTAGTCCCAAACTAAGCTCTAGGCCTGAACTATGGGTAATAGACAACGATAAACATACTTATATAAAGAAATATATACTTAAATACATAGAAAACATCCAAGACTCAGGAACGAATACTCACGCTTATCACACAAATACTTACCCATACCGGGAATCGAACCTGGGACCGCTAGCTTCGTAGGCAGAGTCACTAACAACTAGGCCAACGCGTCTTCTGAATAGTGATCAATATCAAAATCAATAGTTAAGGGAATCTTTAGGGTTCCGTAACCAAAGGATGCCAACGTAACCCTATTATTCAGCCTCCGCTAGTCCGCTAACCGTCTGTCAGTCTGTCTGTCAGTAGGCTGTGTCTCATGATTCTCATGAACTGTAACAAGTAGTTAGATACTTGAATTTTTCACAGAGTGTGTATTACTATGGCCGCTTTAACAAAAATACTTAAAATTAAGTTAAATTAAAAATTATAGGGGAAATCGTCGATGATACTGCAATACCGCGTAACTAACAAAATGCAATAAGTTACAACTTACAAGAGATTTGTCTTCATCTTGTGAGTGTCACTAAAGGTATGACAGACAGACAGACGCCATATTGTAATCAAGAAAAAAAAACTCAACTAAAAACTTAAGTCAAATGGGGTATCATTGAATAGGTATTTAAAAATACTCTTTAGGTTTCTTTAATCACTTTTAAGTTGGTTAGCAACAGTCGGGTTTTTAAAGCTTGCTTTTTGTTATTTGCAAAGACTTGTACGTTGAATAATTTATTATATTCATTCCCATGAAATGTAAGACTGTCAATCTCAGCGCCATAACACTTAAACGAATCACGTCGGTAAAAACTCAGTGGGTCACCGAACAGGTCCCATGGCATTTATCATTAATAAGTGACGAACGCCGAATATTACGCCGAAACCGCCAACCAGTTTCGACGAATTGCGAAACGATTACGATACCGTAGGTCGAGTTAATTTGATGTGTCGTTTGTCACCTGTACTGACTTTTATTGACCCCCATTCGAGTATCACGGGCTGTGAAGGGTTTTTTTTAATGTTCTTTGCAATAGTTATTTCCTACTGGGATTTTTTTATCCGTATCTTCTTTATCACTAAATATTATAAAACAAAGTCGCTTCCCGCTGTCTGTCCCTATGTATGCTTAGATCTTTAAAACTACGCAACGGATTTTGATGCGGTTTTTTTTAATAGATAGAGTGATTCAAGAGGAAGGTTTCTATCGTCTGGATTATGTACTGTTGTTACAGAAAACTCACACAAACCGAGTGCGGGTTATTAGCTTAATATAAAGTTTACCCCGATGAGTTGCAAACAATTAATACGGACGCCTCTGCATTAGGTTCTAACGGTATAGGGTAGTATCGCTGAGACCCACACGGAGAAGTTGTAAATAAATGAATCACTTTTATAAATTATGTGTTTAATACTTTTTCTAATAATAAGATTACAGGAAGATAAGTAAACAAAAATAAAATAATTAATTTTAACGAAGCGCCAAGACACGAGATCCCGTGTCTGGTTCTATTGAAATTTTCTAGAGAATGAGCTTATGGATCGATATCCGAATAGATCATAAACAATTTTGAATTTGGAAAGATTTAGATCGAAATGTAAGAGTGGCACGGGGGCCGATTTTTGACTTTCGAGCGCTCGAAAGTTTGGTTCAAAAGTCTGCTGCAAAATCGGTGAAACCGTATTTTTGAAATTACGAGCGATAGAAAATTTAAAGACGAGTGGTCCTCACAATTCGTTTTCAATTCTACCGCTCGAATTTCAAAAAACGGTTTCACTGATTTTACTCACTTTTGAACCAAACTTTCGAGCGCTCGAAAGTCAAAAATCAGCCCCCGGAAACGCAATCAAAGGAGGTTGTAACAACCTCGTTACAAGGTTATGGAGCAGGTTAATAACAATTCAAACTCCATTGACAGATGCTTCTTCTAAATTAGTTAGTAATGTTTCTCCTCCAGTAAAGCTAGCTTGTTTTTTCTAGTTTTAAAGCAGTCTTTATTATACGGATTAGTATACATATACGTGTTGATAACAAACATTGGACTGGTTTGCCTGACATTTGGTTCATTTGTTTTAATGAACTAATTTCTCCATCAGTTAGGTATCTAAATATTATGTTTATCTTAAGAGCTAAGAGCATTATATTTGCGAAAGACAGTTGTCAAAGCGTCAGGTCCGTTGCGGCTTTGGCCAAATAAGGGGAGATTTGCATTTGGTTACGACTTACGAAGCGCTAATGTAAGGTGACGCAAACAGGCGTTTAGTGCATTTGGTCAGTAGAGTTTATTTGGATTAGGAGCGAGGCTCTGGAAAGTTGCATCAATGTTTTAAATATCGGTCGCTATGGTTATAAGGTTCATTTTGGAAACCAACTTCGTATGATTTAAGAAATTAAGGGACAAGCTAATGAAGTTCTATAGCTCGATTTGTAATAATGTACTCATCGACTACATCTCAGCTTAATACGGCCACTGTTGGACATAGCCCTTCCCCAAAGATCTGCATCATGATAGATCCTATGTTACTTGCATCCAGCGGTCCCCTGCGACCATAACACCAAAAAAAGTCTTGGTAAAAAAAAGCGTTTCTTTGGATTTGTACAGTCGGAAAATAAAATGGAGCATGCTGGGTACAAGTAGGTCTATTAGGGTCGTATTTATTGATGTGGATAAAACTGGATAAAGAGTCAATCACTTTCTGACCAGTATGTAAGTGCGAGGGTGACGGATGCTTTATCAACGTGTGTCCATCGCGACAACGGTGACCATAATACAGGCCCTGAGGGGCTATTGTCTAACGCACTCGCAATCGCAACCGGCTTCAATGAAAACGATTGTGATTGCGAGTGCGTTAGACAAAAGCCCCTCTTCGTTATTTGAGGTTCATTATTAAATGACTAGGCACTTAACATTTTCCTTATATTATTACCTACTGTACATTAATAATGAATATTTACTAAAGTAATTTAAGCATTCCCAATACAAGTTCTATATAATTTGACCCAGTAATGTCGTCATTGAAATTCTTCAGTCGGATCGCCGGGTGACGAAACGGAGTCGCAGCAACTTGTCAACAACTTACAGCTGCGCGTGCGCACAAACTCGAACAAGTTGCGCAGGACACCGGCCAGTGTCCACTTGGATACTCGGTGATAAGGTCGATTCTCCTGGCACCTGGACTTCTTATTTTTTAAGGGTATTCAACAAAACATTCAAAGTTTTAGTAGTTACATTTAGTTCCATAGTTAGGTTGATGGGATTCTCTTTGGGTATTTGACAAGATGGTGTCGTTTTCTTAATTGTTTTTAATGGATAGTAATGATGTAATAATATGCAGTAAATTAACATACAAATGTGCAGTATAATGAAGAACTCAAGTTTGAACACGGATCGCCTTTGGAAGGATTGCTCTGAGATAATCCCATCTGGTCTTCGTAAAGTTCTACCTACATCGCTTCACGGAGGCTAGAGGATCACCGTACAACGTTGCCTTATGATTTTTTTTTGATATGTAAATGTAAAATATAAACTTTACATTGGCAGAAACTGTTGCTCGATATTGCGACTTGTTGCCATTCAGTAACTAAATAAATAATAAAATAGTTAGGTTGATCGATCAGCAGTACGATCCCTGTGACAGCTCATATACAGGGTGTCAACCGAAAGTCCAGAGGTAGATCCACTCTAGGGGCATCCGAATTATCCCCATGTATGTTCCGCGATTCTTCGTGGTATAATAGTTATGGGCTATTTTCTCATTTACTACTACAGTGCGACCACAGAGACAAGTAGCTAAATAATAATATTGTGCTGGAGTTTCTTGCGGCGCTTCTTCTCCGTAATGATTGTCTTGTCCGAAGCGCTAGTAGATTCACTCCATATTACCGACGTGTAAAAGAGTCCTCATGTGGCCTATTTGCTGAATAAATATTTTGAATTTCGAATTTGTTTTTTTTTTAAATAAGTATATGTGACACGTTTGGAAAAAATTGCTTTTTCCACATTTATTTGCCGTCTTTATTGATTCATGTGGCTCTTTTTATAAATTACAGTGACCAGCCTTCTGATTAATTTAATCTTAGCTTCTTAATCTTGTTTTATCATGTCACAGTTAAGTCTAATTTATCGTCGTCTTAATATTCTTAAGTGGAGTTTTGGACGTTTTAGGATTAACATCAGAACCGGTGACTCAGAGGTTGGCAGGTTACAAATGAGGGCATGATGCAGTGAACTGCAATTTTATAATAATTAACATTGTTTTGGCGGTAAACTGGGCTAAAGATTATTGAACTCGAGGTCATGGGACTGATTAACATAATTTTGTGCGTCTTTAGAGTTTTAAAGGCTGCAGACAGCGAAAAAATATTATGTTTTAGAAAACAATCAGTTTTTAGTCTGTGGTAGTAATTGTCATGAAGTTATAGATAAAGGTGGAGGCCACACTCTCTAGACCAAAATGATGCGTCTTGAATGTTCTTTTTCGTCATTCTATCTCAAACACTGTGTCAAAGAAGAAGTGTCAAGAAGTGTTTGAGATAGAATGACTTCAAGGACGCTTCATTCGGCTTGAGAGAGTGTTGCCTCCATCTTTATCTATAACTTCATGGTAATTGTACCACAGACAAAACGATGTAACATGGCATACTTGAAGAAAGAGATAGGTGGATATGGTAAATGTCTACCTATCTGTAATACCTATTGATAATCTTTTATGGCCTGCGTCAAAGATTATAGTTTATCCTTAAAAAATCTCTATCTCATTCATCCAGATATTTAGCTAAAATGATGACGACATTGATGACTATCTATCTGATAATCTATCTTTACATATTATATTTATTTATGGCATGGAGAAAGCGTGCACACTGCCACCTGATGATAAGTGGAATCTCAAGACTGCAATCATAAGACTACAACTGCGTTAAGGACCATAAGGACTATTTTGCCGGTTGTGTTAACCCCATACCAAAAGGCTCGGCGGTAATTCAAAGGAAGATGGTGGTAGCGATACAGTATGAAACAAAATATTTCGCATTCATAATATAAGTAATTCTACGTTTCGTCACGGTAACCTGAAGCTTTAAAATGTGTTGAAAATCTCAAATAACACTTAAACCTTACACTGCCGTGTCACAAGTTCTGATTACGAAGATAATCCGCGGCGATCTCGGGTGTGCGATTACGTGTAATACGATTCCAAAATACGTCCCCGAAGTAGCGAGCGGCGACTCAATAAAGAACCTTGCAGGTTAACTGTAGCTAATGTTTAAAAACGCCTTAGTCCAATTCGGAATGTTGCCGTTTAAAAAAGTAGAGTAACGAACGTCAAACTCAATTCTAGCAACGAGAGAATTCTAGCAAAGAGCTTGACGTTTCTAAAATAATCCGAATTTTAGCGTGATGACCACACTTCCAACATAACTCACATTAAAAGGTTTTGTTAATAATATGTGTTTTATTTATTTATGTTTTTTTATTGTTACAGGTAATTGTCTCCTACATCTAACAGATCGTCAAATCAGGAACAAGACGTTAACACAACCACGAAGTGCAAAACACATCGTTTGTTCTAAAAGGAATAATAACAATATAAATATTATGAGCTAAAGCTAAGACACTGGCAGCATAGTTATTTCCAGCCACTTTACTTTTATTAGACATAAAAAATAATTAAAACTTCGCGCCAAGAACACATCGTTTTAAATTTAAAAAGTGACCCACTCGGTCCGTAATGAGGTGCCGCTACCATATTTGTTTTTGAGGGTCATAAATAAATTGAAGTGAGCCGTGAGAAAGTTCATTTTTATCCAGTATTTAAATAAATATAGAGGATTGACTGATATTTTCCTGGTTTATAAATCTGTAATGTATATATTTTAAATAATGTAACGCTGTTTTGAAAATAATTAGATTGTAAATTCGGACCAGCTTATGCCTGCCTATGGATATATTTTTTATATAGAATATACGGGTTTTGAAACGGTATCAACTCACGAACAAGTACTGCATTTTAGCATAATGCTTTTTACAATAAATGATTTATGATTTGGAGATATATTAAACGTATCTCTTGCATCTCGTATCGGTAAGCGTTTTGGGAGTTGTATTAGCATACAAAAGTGTGGTCCCGTTTCTCTCTTTGCATATTTTCGTACATTGAATGTACTGGGTAAAAAATATCAAGTCATTGAATCTGAGAACGAGTGATGAATTTGAAAATAAGACGATTGTAAGTTTCATATTATTAATTATTCTCCTTCTAGGTATTGACATTGTTTGGGTCTAAACACGTCGCCAGGTTGTAAGATATATGATTAGGATTTAAGACATCGACCAAGGCTAGCCTGTATTGAAAAAAAAAGAGATTATTTCGTCTTAAGTCGAGTTTAGTGTGAAAATGTATGAAACTGCCAGTCATTAATCTAATTGAAGACCAGATTTATCTGATTCGTACAAAAGGGACTGAAACATATGTCTCATGATGGTGAACTCAGAATGCGTCGTTTTTCTATATATTATTTAGTAATTGTGATTATCTCTGCACACGCGAGACTGGCGTCAATCGTAGCGGCATCTCAACGCAGGCGCAGGCAAATGGCCGACTAATTGGAGCTCAGGGCGCTGTCTGTCTCAAGTTCTCAACATTCCCAGCCCCCCAATTCTCGTGCCAATCGAGATGGAATGTCATACTAACTTTTTTGAATGCGAATGTGACTTGATCTCGATTGGTATGAGAATTAGAGGGCCGACCAGGGTAGATGAGGAAGACGTTTGATTTTGAAGGGTTTAAAGGTGTAATGAATGATTTGCTTAAGTTCAATGACCCTCTCTCTCCATATCTCGTTAAGATAAGTAGGTATTAGGTGTATTATAAAAGACGGAAACGTATTTTCCAAAATCAAAAAGATTTAAATCCATAACAATAATAATTAACGCTACAAATATAAACCAACTACATAAATGTCATTGACCGCAGCTTTTTTAGCTTTATACCTGCTCTGGCAACCCTAGCAGCCAGTTGCCAGCATCATTTTTAATTAGATAAATAAAGTTACAGAACCGTAACATTTCAAACTTTTTTAAGCGTCAGACTTGAATCACAGTAATGAGAACGTACAAACGTGTGCTTCTCAGAATAGCTAGGACACTCCGTAAACGCGCTCATTGCTTCCATAAGTGCTGTAATCTTTTTATGGCGTAGCATTCTTCATATGGCGGGTAGCGGAGCATGCTTTCTTGTTGCCGTTTGAAAAAAGAATTGCATATCGCATCCAGCGTCCCGCCCCTTGGTGCCGATACAAAGTGTAGTTTGTTCAGGAGTTCTGGGCAGTCAATGTTTTATTGACAGCCAGCGTGTTTTTAATTCAGAAATTTATATCAACCGGTGGCTAATCGCTAAGGTTTTAATTGTTTCTTCTTTTATTTCTAGCTTTCCAATATGGTGAGTTAAGTGCGTGTTTTATAAAGAGGTATTTTTAAAGTCACGTCTCATCTTGTAACCTCAAAAATGTGTCAAGTGAATGTTATTCGTCACTACCCGAAAATGTCTGCTCTGTCGTATTTTTAGATTATCCCTCAGTTTTTCCTGTCGGTATTGCAATACTTGCATTAAGTGTATCTCTTCTTAGAAGCCTCAAGGATCCGGCTCGAAATAAACATAAGTAGAATACTAATAAATATTCAATATCTCTCTATTGAGTCACCAATTCCAAATAAATTTGTAAGACACAAACAGTTGTAATATAACAAATGTAATTACTTCGTACTATTGAAAACTGGCAGCCTTGACATGGTCAATACATGCAATAAAAGTTTGTATATCGAAATTTGAAAATGGCGCGCAATATGGCCTACGAACTGCAAAGTTATGCGAGCTGTGGTTTACACCTGAACTGATTGGTATGGTGGTAGCGCCGGTACTAACAACAGCATTAATAAGTATGTTGTTTGCGGCCAGTATTTTGACGTGCGGCGAAAATTGGTAAGGCATGCGTTTGACTGTATCCCTCGAGTTCTCAATATTCATAACGGTGAGGCCATTGTTTCCCGCCTTAAGAAACGTCACGTATACACCGGCGCCATCTTGAACTTGAAAGGGACGTGCTTTAACGTATCCAGAATTAATAGGCCCCCGAACAATCGCGATGTTCGCGTTTTTGCCTAGAGCCAGAAACAATGGGGGCTCTTTTTAAAATGGTAGTTTTCATGACCCAAAGAAAATTATGAATGTGTGGTGAGGTGTTGTGCATTGAAATCAGTAGCGACCGGTGTGGTAGCCGTGTCGCCACACATTTTGAATATTGTTTGAAGGCATTCAAGTAGGTATGTAGGTCCAGCTGTCAAGACATACATTTAGGAATGCGCGTTGCGACTAACGACAATAATGTATTCACACGCGAATAGTTTAGGCAGGTGCTTGTTTTCTATTTAGGTGGAGGTACTTAACTTTTTTATGACTCAATGACAATGGGATACGTGTTCCAAGGGATAATTTACTGTTCGACGCATTCTTCGACATATTGAAAATGGTCTATAATCCTCGCCTTATTAAAACTTTCAAAACCGGCCAGTTAACTTGATTTACGAACAAAATACAAGTGTAAACTGTTTTGTGGAGGCCATAAATTACTCCCAACAATAAATACAGATAATGTCATAAAAAGCGTGACCTCGTACAAAAACGGTTTAACAGCGAGTTTTTTTTTTTACTGGTAGTAACGTCCTATTGTGTTTATACGACCAATTTGCGGAGGCACGGGTTTCAATGACCACTGTTCGAGATGGAGTGTTAATCTCAATTCATACATTATTTAGAGGTACGTAAAAAGTGGACTAAATAGTCAAATGAAGTAGCTGTTAGCCATGACATGGGCCTGGTTTCTAGATGATTAATGGCTGGTCCGAATAAAAACCGTAAATATAGATTAGTCAGATCGTTTAAGGCTATTTTTCTTGCATAGGAATGGTAGGTTTATGTTTTGAACGAGGATGTTAATAATTAGACTTTAAGGGGTTTCAATCGGATCCAGTCCATCGTTTTTAAGGATTTCACTTGTTTGGTTTCTTGTTTATCATTATTAACTATAAAGTAGTGTAAGGTCTGTTCATTATTACATGTCTTATATATGTAGTAAACAACTTTCTAACCTCAAAATCAACCTTTTTTGACTAAAACAGCTCTTTTATCGTAAATAAAGTAAACTGAATAAACATTATGGACATCACTTGGCCAATGTATTGTCTGTGATTGCTTTATTCTGTTTAAAATAGCTGTTTTAGCCAAAAAAGGTTCATTTTGAGGTTAGAAAGTTGTTTACTATATAAGACAAGTAACAATGAACAGACTTTAAAGATTGAGGTGCTCTTTAGCTAGCCTTGAGCTATGAGTCATTATGATCATTTCTATATACATACGTAAGAAAGAGGCAAAAGTATTTTAAAGTCCTTCGCTCAAAAACACGGTTCAAAGTGAAATGAAATATCTAATCACATAACGAAGATTTACCTTCGGCCCTTATGTTGTAAAATCTAAGCTACTATTACGTAAGATATGTTTGTTAATCCGTAGAAAGTCACGTGGAGTTACGTAACCTCTCTTTACGATGCGGTTGGTTAACTTGTCATATAAACTTTTATGGCAGAAATATATAATTGTGTGTGCCATAATTTACATACATGTCAGTTGACAATAACACGGAAGAAAGTCATGTTATGTATTCAAAAGCACTAATTTTATACGGTCATCGCGTCAAATATGTATACATAGACCTTATATTTAGTGACACAGGGGCGTGTAGATATTTTTGACGTCTTAAGAACGTGGATATATTTATGACTTAGATTGTAGTACAGGGGTGTGATTCTCTCAAAAACGGCGGGCGGTCGGACGAACTAGCGAAATCGCAGCGCCAAGTTTAGTCCCGTCCGACCGAACAAAACACATTTTAGCGCGTGCATTTTCAATTTGGCAGCATGGCTTCTCGAACGTATAAGGCTGCCTAATTGAGGATGCACGCGCTAAAATTTGTTTTGTTCGCTCGGACGGGACTACTTAAACTGGCAGCTGCGATTTCGCTCGTTCGTCCGACCGACCGCCGTTTTTAAGAGAATAACACCCCTGACCTATTTGTTATTCTGTGCGCTGCCGTCTGCCATAGTAAGTACACTCAACAGCATAAATAAGTGAACATTTATGTACCTTGTCGCTTTCAATCGTTTCACTATTTTGTATGACATTTCAAACACGACGTTAAAGTGACAAGGTACATAAATGATCACTTATTTATGATGTTGACTGTACAAGGTTTTTTTTAGTGAAAAGGGTATGAGCAGTGATGTGCCGTGCGTGCGTGCCTGTGGGAATATTGCCCAGCGTGGGAATATTGCCGGCAATATTGTGCGTAGTGGGAATCGTTAAAAAGGCCTTGGCAATATTGCCGGAAACTTGCCTATGTTGCCGGCAATATTGCCGGTGGCAGTATTCCGGGAATTTGGGAAATTGGCGACGGCACATCACCAGGTGTGAGTATTGTGAGGGTTGGTATATGTCTACTATACTCTGTAAATAATTTATACCCTTTTCTTTTACTAGTTAAGGTGATTTCTGTTTTTAAAAAGGGCCACACATTAATTAATAAAGTAGATAGTTATTTATTAATAACTCGCTGTTGCCCGCGACTCCGTCCGCATAGAAATCGTTTATTACTCGCGGGTGCCAAATAACCAATGTCATTCCTCGGGGATCAAGCTATACCAATGCCAAATATCATCGAAATCAGTTCAGCGATTAACGCTTGAAAACATAACAAGTAACTTTCACACTTATCATATTAAGACGGGTAGATGCTGTCGTGCTATTCCCACATAGGGTCACCGGAAGACCGGAATTTCCCTAGTATATCCGGAATTTAATATCCACCAATAAAAACGTCGCAAATATCAAAGAGGTAGCCAACCTTTTTTCCAAAAGCCTTGTCAAAGACGATTAAAAATTATATTTCGTAATTAAAAGTAAAAAGCTCGGCGCCCAACAATTTGTAGAGCACAAAAACGCGGCGCTTGCGCGCCCATTAAAATAGCCGCCCGCGCACTCGGCCTATTTAGAGCAATAATAGTCATAACGACCCCCGACCAATTTAAAAAACTATTTCACTGGAGGCGTGGATGCTGATGAGGGTTCTGTAGGCTAATTTTATAAAGACATTTTTAATTTACTGGTTTGATCAAACAGTCTTTTTCTTTAAAGGTCTACAAGTAATAAAATAATATTTGCGTCCGTCTGTTACAACTTTCATTTTTCGGGATTACTAACTAGTGGGTTGGAGACGTTATTTTCTTAAGTGATAGAGTTTTTTTTTAAATGCCATTTTAGTTTTGGCCAAACTTCTGTTACATACAGTTTTTTTTTAATAATTCAAGTATATAAGTATGTATTTACATACTGGTGGATGTTTCAATTGGGATGTGTACCATATACAATTATATTAAAGCACAAACCTTTAGACACTGTAATGTAAAGTCATCTGACTGAAAATACATTTAAATAGAAGATACAATTTTAGGTTCTGTAAGTGCATCAGATTTAAACACATTACCTAAACGGCTTAGACATGATTGCTGAACCCTAAAAGTTTATTTATGCGGTATAATTTCCAGATATAATCTTTGTTCAGATTTAGTGGGTGAGAAATGGTGATGAACCTCTGATTATAGGGTCGGCGGCGCTCAAAGGTATTAAGAGAGATGAGGACCATCCCTGGACCTCGTGCAGCGAGGGAGTCACATTCCAGATGATGTGCCCTGCTAATCCAATATGCAATATGTCAGATAAAGCTCCTGTAGCAATATCAACCTTATTTTTAACAGAAGAGAATTAAAACTCCTTTGGTTATTCAATTTGGGATATTGCTTATTAGCTTAGTAGGGCAAAATGTCAACTGCAATTTTATCTGTGTAACCATACTACAAACACGGAGTTTTAGTGAGTGGGACTTTGAACCTACAATCAAGGCAATAAAGTTCAATTACGTTTGTTCGATAATGCCATTTTCAGTTTATGAAGATAGAAAAATAAATCTTATTCCTATTGCAACTCCTGATGTGCCAAAGGAAACTTTCCAAAATTGCGGAACATTTCATGTAGGAAAATTTCGGAAACTTCTCACAATTTTGTATGGGGATTGAAACTTTCCGTTTCTTAAATTTAAATTTCCTATATTATCAACGGAAATTTCCGGAAATTTCTTAGAACTTTTCCAACTTTTTGGAAACTTTCCGCAACTTGCACATCAGTAATTGCAACACAGTTCAAATAAAATTGCCTTGATTATGTACACTGCCTTAGCTCGTACGGAGAAAAGGCTCAAGTGCCATTAATTCATAGAAGCATATTAAACTCTCAAGGGTTATAATAAGGTTGGAAGTGCAATACAATTCATATAGTAGATGTATCTTTTATCCGTACGGGGGCTACATCCTACTGCACACTGGGCCTTACAAGGCTATGTGTGAATCTTTGTTATTCTTACGGCCGCTGTACACATTGCGCCAATGCGTTGAACCAACGTATTGGGCCACAAATTCAGAGACGGGCAATATTTATTCGAATGACGAATAACGAATAAAAATAACCAAATTATTCGCGAATAACGAATGAAATTCTCGAATGATTATTCTTATTCGAATAAATTATTCGTCGAATAATTCATTTGCGAATAATTTATTCGCGGATAATTTATTTGTTGAATGAATTGCCACGAATAATTATTATGTAGGTACTACTTTTATACCTGCTCCATTTTTCTCTAGTAAATAAATAAATTATTCGTTATTCGAAAAGTAGTCGAATGATTCATTCGTGGATAAATTATTCACGAATAAATCATTCGCAAATAAATTATTCGACGAATAAATTATACGCGAATAAAAATATTACGAATAATTTTTTATTCGAATGATTATTCGAATAAATAATTATTCGAATAATGCCCATATCTGGGCGTATTGAACATTCTGCATTGAGACCCATAGACATGAATTCTTAAGACTACAATCCTAGTATCCAAATGCGTTGCCCACCCTGAGGACTAAGATGGAATGCCTCTATGCTAGTAATTACACCGGTTGTCTTATCCCCACACCGGAACACAACAAAGTGAACACTGCTGCCCGGTGGTAGGTTAAACTGCTGAACTGATGATGATGAGGTTGATAAGTGTATAACAAATATAAAGTAAACCCACTCATGGTTAAGAGCTGTGTAAAGTGTAGTCTTGCCTCTAACTGACATTTTATCTTAGTCTTTAAGGTTGCCCTGCTAAGCCAAAAAGCAGTATATCAAATAAAACTTCTGTAGCAATCACAACCTTATTACTAATGAAAGAGGTTTGAATTGACTTTGGCAATTGAACCTGAGAGGCTTTGGAGGGCAGATTTACTGTCTTGAAATTTCAAATATCTGGCCGCTGTACACATTGGGCCAATGCGTTGGGCCAAGGTAATGGGCAAAAATATGTAATCACGTTTACAAATTGACGTATTGATCATTATGCATTGGAGCTTTCATAAAAAAATCTTTGGTGTGTGCACGAAAAACACCAGCCGGTTGGCCGGCCAGCATTGGTCGCCAACTACGAACAAGCCAATAGCGTAGCCAAGTAGTCCTCTACACGTTGGCACAATACCGTGGCCCAACGCATTGGCCCAATGTGTACAGGGGCCATATGGGCCACAGAGCCCACATTCCATCAGGTGGCCTGTGTGCTTGTTTCTCCATTCTATAAGAAAGCATAACCAGTTTTTTTTTATATTAGATTATTAGACAAAACACTATACGGTATTTGGACCTAACTTCATTTGGTTGGGACCTCTATAAAAACATAATTGTGTAAAGTTTTTTGAAGGGGTATATTATATTTTTTTCTGGTAGAGTTTGGGCTATTATCCAATAATTACAGTTCTTTCTTGTTACTCATTCATTTCAGTTCTTCTAAATATATTTTTTAAGTCTGTTATGACAGTTCTCTGAGCTTTACGGCACTATACGCGTTACCTTAGCCTAAATGATAATTAAAAAAAAAACTGATTATGACAGCACTTTGTTTGTTGACAAAATTATCAAACGAATAGGTAACGCTTTCGCTTTAGTTTGCTTATCGTATTGGTTTTAACTCTGCTACCATTACTGTTAAGTGAATTTAAGAGTTATCGTTACTTTGACGATAAGATAGATGTGTAAAGCTGATTTCCCGAATATAATAGATGTTCTGCTCACATATCGAACTTAATTGTATAGTATAACTGACACCCATTTTTTATAACCTGTAGCTACAATTTCGCATGCGAAAATCATCTCGTATCTTGCTCGTAAAAGTAAAAGTATCGTTAACGTTATTATTTCAATTCGCCATCAAGGCGATACAAATTAACCCATTCAAATTTCACGTCGGACAAACTGGACCAATCAGCTGCGCGGGCGCGTCCGCTGCTCCTGCGCGTGCGCATCGCTCGTTAGGGTTGCCAGCTTTAACATAAATAAATTAGATTCAAACTAACCCTATGCATGCATGCTTCTGTTTAGTGCCAAGAACTACAAGCCAAGAACAATTATCCTCGCGTGTGATACCCATGGACTTGTTTCTCTAGTAAGTCCATTATGATGGTCCAAAACTCGACATTGGCGAAATTTTTGTTAAAACAAGGAGTGAGAGCCATTAATTAAAAAAAAAAACTTAGCTGTCATTTGGTGACCTTTATTTTTGCCGTCTTTGCCTTCCAAAACAAACATTTAAGATATGAAATAAATACTTGCATTGAGGAGCTTGATTTTAATTGAGCTTAACTATCTATATATATATAAGGCAAACCTGACTCACTGACTTATATATCAACGCACAGCCGAAACTACTGTACCTAGAAACTTGAAATTTGGTACAGGGGTTCCTTTCATGATCGAAGTGAGCACTAAGAAAGGATTTTCCGAAAATCGACCCCCAACGGGAAGAAATAGGGGGAGTAGCGGGAAACTAATTCTACGCGAACGCAGTCGCGAGCGTCCTCTAGTCCTACATTATTACCTACACAGCTAAAGACAAAGCTTTGGACACGGCAAAGTGAAAAGATAACTGTAGGTGCTACTAAAAACAATAACTGAAATTAGTTTCGAATTACAAAATCGCTAAGCTCGTACAAGACAATTAAATTGAAAGGTGATTTCGTTTTCGTCTCTCCTGTTCGGAAAGTGTAATTTGAATGGGTAAATAGCCGGGTGGAAAATTGCGTTTTCACCTCTAGGGAGGAAAGTATTTTTTTTTTAATAGTTACGGTTGCCCACGGATTCTACGACAATTGAGCTACGTCATATTATTAAAATAAAAGCTTTCTATGTATACGTTAAACGACATATTTATTACGATCTATAGGTTCATATTAAAATCATTATACGACTGGTCTATTTTTTTCGCAATGACAGAAAATCAACATTTAAAATTATTCCTCCATTCTGCTGCCCGCTATAATGCCATGATAGCATACCATGACACTTTTTTTCAAGTTTCGGCATGGCCATCTAGAAAATACACATACTGCCAACATTAGAAAAGTTTAATCGAGTTGGTCACGACCAAGGAGCTTATATACAACACCGGAATTTGAACGCCGAACATCCGTTCGAAACAAGAAATTTGACCTTTATTACGTCACGAATATATTCAATCTCTTTTATAAAATGTGCGTGTATTATTTTACTTTCCTCAAAGTCGAAATGAAAAGTAGAGTGTCTAACTCTGGTGAAATTACCCATTTCCCCTCGAACTATTGGCGCTCTCACTGCGTTCGAGCGTCAGAAATATTTCGGGTGAAATGGGTCACTTTCAACCCTTGGTTATCAATCTACTATTACACACTACCTATACACTTCTTAAGTACTTCCTGTATTATTAGGTGGTGTGAAACAACTTAAAAAACCAATTTTAAATCTCTGAACCTTAAAAAATATCTAATAGTGGCAACCCTTTACTCTTTCATGCATTCTTCAACGGATGTCACCGGCAATTGCTTAATTCGCGTCGAATTGTTTGATCGCTGCGTTCGCGCCTTTTTGCGGTTCGCGACAGGTGCGCGCGCACGGTACAGTTGCGTAACGTTACGAGGCGTTGATTTGTTTATTTTGCGAACTACAGAACTAATTTTAATGTTTTCTGTATTATATAAACCAATGAAATTAAAGTAGGTACAGACAGATGTGTTGCATAATCGTACGACATCGTATATTGTCGGATAAGTCCGTATTTATCTTGCTTTCTTAATTAGCTTATCGATGGGTACTGAAGCTGACTGAGATATCAAGAAAAATACGAACTTTTTGGACTAAAAACGGTGTCATGTTTATTCACTACATCTGTATACCTATCTTTCTTTGGTCACGGCTTTGCTGTTGCTGCAGATATAATATAAGATATTGCTGTGAGATATTTATGATACTTAGAAATTTTTGGTGTATATCAAATTAATTTATTACATTAAGTTTGAACGTTCATAAAATTTTGTGCGAAAATAAGAGGTTATTTACTAACCCTTAAATAGTAATTGAATTTTTTAATTATTGTTATTATTTTCATTCGATCTAATGATTTGTGATTTCTCTTTTGTTACTTGAAATGAGTATTAATTATTAATTTTTAAATTTAAATACTTGCCAACTTCCAAACACCTTAAAGAACACAACTATATGACTATCGGTCTTACTTACCTATACCTTGTCTGTAACTTAACAGATTTTCACAGCTGACTACCGATCACTATTTAACATTCTCACAATTTCCATACAAATCTGACCCTTTATGGAGTTGTTGGCACTGAAGTGTCCGTCACAGCTAAAGCCGGTCACCTGTTAGACACGTCATTGACCCCAATAACAAAAACAATAGACAGCCACAAAAGAAGACATTGTCAGTAACTCCTACAACTAATCACTAGCTCTTATTACAAAGCTGTACGGTTCAAAATCGCGTTAAAATCTAACAAATTCCCACGGAAAATGAGCAGTTATTGCTAAGCAGTAACGGTTCATTATTGAATGATAGTTGAATAGTTTCTATAAGGGAAAGTGGGAACAATTGCGTGGAAAGTGGTTTTCCACGGTGGAAAACTTATTTCACTTACGGAGAAAACATATGGGGCTGTAATTGTGGTATTGAACGCCATGTTTGATGTGACGTTGTTTATGTGATTGACTGGATGGTTCATTAGTTACGCACCTTTTTAGCTTAATTGGACTGTCCGATTTCAAAGTACCCTATATACCCTAGTCCGTAGACATAACTATCTGTCATCGATATGTCGTAAACCCTATTTCCTGTTAATTATCTCTGTCTTTAGGTACGTATAGACGAATTTGAATGTATCCCAGTTTGACATAATACGTCAATTGGGCGGGTTATACATTATCCACGTGTCATTAGATGTATAATACGGCTAATTTACGAAGTATGTGAAGCTGTTAAATATTCAAATTCCTTGATCATAACTACCAATTTTACATGGATCGGTTTAGGCTTTGAAGACAGAACAAACAAACTTAATTAATTCAATAGAATATATGATTGGAACTAATTTATTTATTTATATCTACCACATTTTCAAAATTTCACTGTCAAGCTTGATTGGAGCTTAGTCTATATAATTTATTTAGATACTAGCGACCTCCCTCGCTTCGCTTGCGTTTATGTGAGTTTTCTGTAACACTAACATAAATCATAATTAATTATACATAAAAACCTTCTGTGAAAAATTATCTAAATTACGATAAAACCACATCAAAATCCGCATTTAGGAGGATTTTTATTTTTATTTTATAAGCTGGCTGGTTTCCGCAACTCGACGTCTAGCGCCTATTTTGCGTGTGGGTGGGATTACCACGTAATTTTCAATCAAGCCGTCCCAACTCCTCGAGGAAGCCCACCAAACCCCTAATGTCGGTGATTGCCTCGGGGAGACACCTCAGCGAACCGAGGTGTTTAGCCCTGTACTGCGCCACCTCGGTGCAATTCAGCACTACGTGGGCGGCTCTCTCTCCTGTCTCCATGCACGCACGGCACAGAGGACTGTCTGTAACGCCTAAATTAAAAAGATGTTTGTTAAATGGTCCATGCCCAGTTAGAACACTAGTTACCGTCCTTAGTCGAGATTTGCTCAGTCGGAGGAGTGCCTTGGAGAGTCGACTGTTGATAGTAAGTAGGCAGTGCTTCTTTGGCCTGTCTACACTTATCGTTTAAGATGATTTAGCTTATACAGGGTGATTCATAAGTCGTGATCACAGTGATCACCCCTGTACCGAGGAATATGAACAACTTTCACTATGGGACCAACTCTGAAATCAGGAAAAAAAAAACAGCTGCTTCATACATTTTGGTCGAGTACGTATTGAACTTTTCTATGAAACAGTTTTTTTTTTCGTGATTTCATAGTTGGTCCCATGGTGGAAGTTGTTCATATTCGTGGGTAGAACACAGGGGTGATCATTGTGATCACGACTTATGAATCGTCCTGTATATGGATAGACAGACAGTCAGATGCGGAAAGCTACAATGTTTTATACTGTGTAATATAATAAAGAAATTATTGCCTACCACATTTTCCAAGTTTCACTGTCAATCTCCAATTTACTTAGACAACAAATATACATACAGACAAACTTTCACATTTATATTACAAATTACCGATACATGTTTACTTATTTACGTAATCACGTCTGTCAGCGAAAGTGTCATGGCGGCGGCTTTGATCCTGCGCAAACGCAGAGTAATTGCGCGGATTGAGAAACTAGTATTTATTGCGCCTGCGCCTAGCTTGGCTGGTCAGTCGTGACGTAGTAAACCATTTAGGCTTTATTATCGATATTAAAGTTATGAATGAGTGAGTGGGTGCGAAGGGCGAGTAGCGGGAAAAGTCGTGGAGATACTTGGGAATAGGGTTACCATATCTCAGGATTTGTCCTGAGATTTCAGGATTTTTGGACTCTTCTTAGGATTGCGGCCGGATTTTGCAAATCTTAGAAATCTCAGGATTTTTAGATTTCATTTTTTCATCTGGTAACCCTACTTGGGAAGGCATATGTCCAGCAGTAGAAGTCCTACGGTTGATGTAATGATGGTGAGGATGATGATGATGAATGGGTATTTATAACAGATTTTGTGTAAACTTACTTAACTTCCCTTCAAGGACTTGCTGGAGTGGCCGACTCGATAGCCTGGTCTAGCATTAAAAAAAACAAATAGATCATAAATATATTATGAAGTTTGGGCACACATTTGTCACGTCCTACCGGGTGGCAAGTAAAAACTCAGAAGTTTAAAGAATTTATTGAGAGTACGCCGGTAGTGTGAACAGAAGAGGGTAGTAGGTTCGTAGGGGGTGGTCTGGTTCTGCGAAGCGAGCTAGCACTTCCCTCGCAGTTTAGTGACGGTGTGCGACGACAGGACCCTGGCGTCGGGGGTAGCATCCGGTGTGTAGCACCGGATCCCACTCGACGATCCTGGTCGCGCAAGTAGAGGCCGCACCGGCCAAGTAGAGAAGTAGTCAGGCGTAGACCCGCGATCCGTGTTATGCTCCCAGCGGAGCAGTAGGCAACCGTGGACGTAGGTACCCCAAGCCGTGGACGTAGGCACCCCAAGCCGTGGACCCCGATTTGGGGAATAGCACTGATATTAAATACTTAGTTATTAAACAGCGTAGATGCAAGGTGTTTGCGTAGTTGTTAAGGCGGTAAAGAGAGCGAGTGGAATGTGTAACAACTACATTGTTACACATTGTTTGACGTGGTGACAAGTAGGTACGAATAGAAGTAAGTACATTTTTTTGATTAGCCAATCAAGTAAACATTGGTAGGTAAATGAAGCTAGCATACAACGCTCCATTTCTATACCAAACTAAACATGGTATCGATCGTGAGTTGTGAAAAAAACTTGCGATTCAAATGACATAAAGACATGAAGATTATTCAAGTTAAATCAAAGGTACGGACGTAAAATATAATATTATTTATAAAAAAACGCGAGCAAGCTCCTAATAGTTAAAATCAAATTAGATCTTTCAAAACCACATGGCGTTTCATAACCTTGAAAATAAAAACTAAATCCACTATATCAAATGATATAATCCTCATGCGCAGAATAAATGGCCGATACCTGTCGTCTCTTGTTACATGGCGACGAGTTTGACAGTCGGCGAGGTCGCGTGTCAAACGAGTGTTGATACAGAAATCTGACCATGCGCGGGCGACGGCTCAATGACAACAAAGCTTTGGGTTGTGCACAGGATTGAAGTTTAAGTGTTTTAAAGCTGGGTTTATTTGATGGTGGGTAAAGCGGTTTTTTTCGTGTTCACAAAATACGAAAAAAACCGACGTGAAAAGATGACCATAGGGTTCATTAGAGTTGCGCCGGCTCGGTCTTTAAAGGGAGCGCTCCGATCTCGGTCAATCGGTTAAGGGAACTAGATAGTTCGGTCTTTTAGTTCCTTAGGTCCTTTAGCTCCGGAGCAAATTTTGAGATCTGAGCAGGACACTCTGCTACTATCTGTCTCGTTCACATCGAGCGCCGTGCCGTGTGCATACTCGTTCGCTCTGTTTCGCTCAACGTTCAATAATTGCTCTGACCTAAAGGACCGAAGAACGATTAGGATCGTTTACAAAGAACTAGTTCCTTTCTGTCCGTGACAGGATTTCATTCCTTTTAGTTCTTAGTTCCTGACCGACTCCAGCCTAATTTTCATTCCGGAAAATTTACTAGTTTCCAAAGAGCAATGCTTTTGTTTTTATACCCCAATTCTAAAGACGCAAGTAAAAATTGTCAGCTCGAAACTAAAATGGTCCAAAAAGTCCATATCTGTCGACGTCGACAGCTCAATCTAACCTACGCTGTTATTCCTTATCGGATACATCAGTGAGACCCAGTAATATGTATGAACCCTGAATAAAGGCAAACAGTAAATAATAATAAATAAATAAATATCAGCGGACGTTGGCCAAAAAACCGCTAGGTTAAAGTGGGATTGGGCCCGTCTCGTCTGCTGAATGCACCCAGGCAGGTGGTACATATAGTGTTTGGGTGCCAAAGGACGGATACCGGCGCTGTGGTAGACCAAGGCGAAGGGACGACTTAGAAGCATTTCGAAGCGACTGGTCAGAGAGTGCTAGGGACAGACAGAGTTGGAAATCCGAGAGAGAAGCCTTTGCCCTGTAAACTACATACATACATACCTTCACGCCTGTAATCCCAGTGTGGGGTAGGCAGAGCTACAGAATTACGTACAACTTTAAAAACTTTATGATAATTCAGTAACCACATTTTGCACAAGTGGTTAAGATGTTTACCAGCGGATTAGTGAAAGGTTGCAAGCCCATCGCCTAACAGTACTACAAGCCTTTATTCCCTTAGTCGCCTCTTACGACATCCACGGGAAGACATGGAGTGGCACTATTCTAACCCGGCAACCACACGGGGGAACTAAACTAAATTATATTGAGAAATAATTACTTTAATAGACGGAAAACTTCCATGACTCAGGAATAAATAGTCACACTCCTCAAAACTATTTGCCCTGACCAGGAATTGAACCCAAGACGACTAGCTTCTAAGGTCACTAACCAACTAAGGTAACCGCGTCGTCATACAGAGTTGAGAATAACCACAAAAGAGCTAAGTGGCCTATCATTATGCTCGCGCGCACTGTTCAGAATGATCTACGATCGATAACGATCGAAGCGACGTTTTAATACTTAACAAATTGGGCTAAAGAAATTTATTGGGCGCATTTCGAGATACATCCTTTTTAATGTTGCAAATTCGGTCGTTCAATGCCTCCGGGCCAGATTGGCGTAAAAGCCTTCCGCCGCAAAGAAAAGAAAAAATAAAAATCGAATATTGTAGTAAGTCTAAGCGTATTTTCCTAGTTCTAGCTTAAAATACTGCAGAGGTTTTATTTAACCAGTGTTTATTATAAATGTGAAAGTTACTCTGTCTGTCTGTTTGTCTGTTTGTTACGCTTTCACAGCTAAACCACTGAACCGATTTCGATGATATTTGGTATGGAGATAGCTTGAGTCCCGGGGAAGGACTCTGGATATTTTTTATTCCGGGCAATTTTAAAGGTCTCGAGGGAATAGTGATAAACGACTTCTGTGCAGACGAAGTCGCGGGCAACAGCTATTATGTGTATAATAGAGATTACTGTGAGTATTTATTACACAGATGCATTCAACAGTAATTCTTAACTATTTTATTGACACATCACCATTGCAAAACATTAAACCAATGTAATTTGCATAACGTTCCATTCACCTCATGGAACCATTGTTCCAACGTCTTAGTTTTTACAAAAATCATTAGAAAGTGAAAAGAACGCTCACAATTAACGAGTTTTAAAGGGTTTTCTCGTAAATCTTGATAACGAAATACTCTGAGCGTTTCCCAATGGATTCCAGACTCTGCATCTTTAAAGCTAAAATCCCTTATACTGCGCAGTGCCATCGAAGATAAGTCATTGGAAAGTGAAATGGGGGCGCACCTGACGTTGCTTTCTTTGCGTCTCGTTCTTTTTGCCGCAGTGAGAGTGGTCTAGATTCGGTAATTGTGCCGGTAGCGGCGCCTCCCGGTGTCGACACTTGCCGCCATGACACGCCGCCTGTGACTTCATTCTCGTTCCAAATTCGAACTACTTCCGTTTATTTTTCCGTGAACCAAATGGTTTTCGCGCTTTTTACCGGCCAGTCCCAAAACCCATTTTCTTGATCGCGTTTTTTATCGCGTTTTCTCATTTCTTTTAGCAAAACGATACAGCTTTTAGGATTGTTTTTTTCTTCGTCAGATTTATATCAGTTTTGACCCGTTCCTTCAACAATTGCTTCTCCGATCGGAAACGATAGTGAGTATTTTTACTTCGACTTTTATCGACGAGTCGTGAGCCCATCGACACGATTCATTGTCGCTTTTTATTTCATATCTCATTGTCGGTGATAGAAAGTGTCACTTTTGTTGGTTTTTGCCTATTGTTCGGCGTCCTTTGTTAGGTTTTGAATTTATTATAGCGCCGATTCAACTCCTGTGAATGATTTTGTGCAACTTTCGTTGTCGTTTTTATCGTAAATCTTAAAATTTATAACACGGAAATATGAATACTAACGCATTTGTGCTTGTTCGTCTTTGTACTTGTTCTGTTTTCATGAATGCCTGTCTTTATTTGCACAGTAAAGAGTTAAAATACAAACATACTTGTGATCTTATTATTTAAGTTTGTGCAGTAAACATAGATTATCATCATAATATATGTTTACACGAGATCATACTTTTAAAACGCGCATTTTTTTTTAAAGATCTATTATCATAGCAAACATTGCGAATGTGCGGCGAACTTTCACCGCGGGTCCTCGCGGCCATGCGCGCGCATGATACATCTGCGCGGGCGCATGTCGGGGATCGACGAAAGTGCAAGTCGCCCAGTTCCCACGGCCCTCCCGGTTGGGAAATCGATTAGTTCGATTATGAGTTGATTGGTTGCGAAAATGGCGGATTCTTACGTTTTAATTGATTTATTGTGAGGAAAATTAGACTAATTTAGCCAAAAAAAGAATTAGGTATAGTACTTATTAAAATAGATGTTACACGAAAAAATACATTCAGTTAAAAAAGTACGTCGTAATATTAAAAAAAAAAAAAAGCTAATGCCGTAATCCCCGTACCCCGTTCGTGTATGTAAAAGATGTGTTGAAAACATTCCCCAATCTTACAAAAATAAATCCTCAGCCAATCCTAAACATTTATTTGTGGAACCGCCTGTATAGTTCTATTATTATTTTCCAAACATCCTTTTAATAGCGATTTCAATGGCCGATATTTATGTCAAGAAATGAATCATTGATGTTTTTTTGTAATCAAGCTAAGCTTCTGCAGTAGTGCGGCTAATTAAGAATGCCATAAATAAGAGAGGGTGGGTAGATGAAGCGATACGTCATCTTAATGTTGGTTTACCGATGCAGACTGTTGACATAAATTATGTTATTGCTCTGGCAACACTGTTTTGTGGTGCGGTGCAAGTTACTGGCAACACTAGATTATCTCGAAGTATTTCTATTGACAACCCGCTATAAATATCTTGTATTTCTGTCTTTGACTTTAAATATTTAAAATCAAAGACATGTATTGTTGTATGGGGTGCTCTATAAAACGAAAGCCACCGAATAACTTAATATGATTCCTAAAATTGTATACTGCCTTCCTGCAAAAAAAGTATGTGCGATTTAATTGTAAAGTGTTTCACCCTGTAGGTAGGGTTACAATATTGTCTATAGGAGGGGTGTATATACATATGGTGTTTTTTTAAATCACGACGGGGCGTTCCATGACTTCAGTTTTCACATTTCGCAATGAGACTGGAGAAGCGCGCGAAAAAATACTGTATTATAATAAACATAAAGTTCAATTGGTTTTAAAACCGTTAATTCACTAGGCTCTTCAAACATTGCTTAACTGGTTTTAGATAACCGCTGGTCTCTTTTCCTCTAAGCCCAATAGAAAGAGATAATCGTAAATTATCTACAGTGATCCCGCGGGTTTGCGCCTGTCCGCAGACTAATTTACGACCAAGAAGGATGGCGTTAGAAAACCATTATACGACTAATAGCTCTAAATTTGGTATTAGTTCAGTACAATAGATTTATATTGACTTGTTATTTGTTAGGTTAATACTTGGTTTTGAGCTCGTAAGTAATTTAAATAAATTGTCAAGTTGAAATGTCCACTTAGCTCAGTTGGAAGAAAATAAATAACCTTAAATCTAGTTTTAGTTTTAAAATTTGATTTAAAAGTGACCTATTTTTTGTGTAAGTGGCCCTTTATGCAACATCGTTTGGTAACAGTTGTCATTGTTGTTATGTCAATTGAAGAAAACGAATATCTACATCATGTTTATTTTTTCGTGTGTGAATGGCGTACTCGTGAATTTAGTAAGTAAGGTTTAAAACCATTTCTAATTTATTTTAGAAGAAGGTATTCAATACTCCTGTGATTTGAACACGGATTATTTCTGTGGCCTGTGGATTTGGCAGTTTTTATGATAAAGATTAAAAATTCAACGCTTTTAATTTAGAAGCCATTTAGTTGAAGTCTGTTAGTTGTCCATATACGGTTTTATAACGAACGCGGTAAAGGCAAAGTATTTGCCTGATAAGCACGAGTATTCGTTCATATCATAAGCTCATGAGTCTTGTTTTCTGTGCATATAAGTATTTATTTCACTACTTGCTTCTGCCCGCGACTTAATCCCCGTGGAATAGTTACTTTGGGCTAACGCTAACTTTAACCCGCGACTTTGTTTACGTAGAGGGTTGAAACATTCTTCATTGGTGCTCCGCCTTCCTCGATAAATGGGCTATCTAACACTGAAAGAATTTTTCAAATCGGACCTGTAGTTCCTGAGATTAGCGCGTTCAAGCAAAGAAAACTCTTCATGTTTATAATATTAGTACAGATATAGATAGATAAAAGTATATTTGTATTTGTGAAGCATACAGAGGGTGACGGAACCAGTAACGGTCATGACCAATGATGGTCATTTAATGCTTATTTTACAGAAAATAAGGGTTATTCACGGTATGAAATTTGAATTAAGAGTGAGTGAATACTGGTGCCTGTCAGCTAAAAGTGTCCATCATTGATGCTGTCCCCTAAGTCAATTTGTGTGAGATTGTCGTTGTATTAATTTACAACCTGGCTAATCTGCCCTACTAAGCATAATGGCGATATCTCAGACAAAACATCTGTAGAAATTGCAACCTAGTTACAAACAGAAGAGAGTTGAATCTGCTTTGGATATTGTATTTAGTTATTGCATTTTTGCTTATGAGGGCAGTAATATTGGCGTGATTTTATTGTCCTGTGGTTTGTTATTGTTTTCGTTTCTCATGTATAACTTCTCTTGTTCGCAGGCCAGTCGAAAGATATCGAAATGCGGTTATCTTTTCGTGGCACCGGGCTGGGACTTCTCGAATCCGCTCTACAGAACAAAGGTAAGGTGAAATTGATTCCTACTAGAATACATTAAGGTTGATGTTACGTTACGTAAATAGTTTAAGCAGTCAAAGGGTGTTCTTAACTGCCCTTAAGGTAACTTTAGTCAACTAATGTGACCAGCCTAAGTTTGTTGAGTTGACTGGAATATCGCATAAGATTTCTTTAAGATTTAAGATTTAATTCATACGAGACCGTAAAAAACTTAATCATTCAAAGACAATAAATATATGTTGCGGACGGTTGCCATTAATATGTGAAGCCAGGGTTAAATCCGTTTTGAATGTTTGTTAGTATAATCATAAAAAGTAGAATCAAGTTAATAAATCAAATTGGGAATGATATAACTTAGCAGATTAGCTGTGCTTGAAAAAGTAGATAGGATTGGTTTTTAAAGGTAGGTAGTTTAAAAACACAGAATCAATGTATCTTTGAATCGGATATCAAAGGTATCCTCACCTTTATCGCGCTGCGTATTTCAACACAAAGACCCATTTGTTAAAAAAAGCTTTATATCCCATTTGAAAAAAGTTTACAAAGTATTCATTCCTAAATAAAATTACAAAAAACGAGTATCGTTTTTCAAAAAACCTCGGACGCATTAGACCCTAATCGGTTTTTCGCGGAACCCTCATATTTATGGGGCCCATAAAGGCCAACACGCGCTTGCGCATATCGCAGCTATCAATAAAGGATCGATTATTTATCGATCGGACATTCGTGATACAGGGTGGCCAAAAAACTTAGTTAGAGTTTCATTTGTATCAGTTGTTTTTTATGTTTGTGTTATTATCCGTACAGATTCTAATCTTATAAATATGCATGCTCCTTAGGTATGTTAAGAAAAAACAGAAAGACGGACGGACTTCTGTCGTTTTGATTTACGTAATCCTAAAAGAGTTTTCCTTGTACGTACTACCACACTCAACAAAAACACTTTAACTTAATAAATATGTCAAATAAATAAGGTGTCAAAATTTACCCTCACGCCAACCATTTTTTATTATAACCTCATCTCTATTTACTTACACCCTGTACCTACTCAGATTTTTATCAAAAAATGACAGCTTATTACGTGACGTCACTGACAATTACTGTCAATGTTAAATTACGCGTAATGACACGCGGCGATATGTCAGGGCAATTAATAATAATCAGCTGACATGTACCAGTAATATTGAAAAACATAATAATGTTGCTTGCGTTTTATAGTGTGTCGTAAAATAAAAAGCGATGGCGCCCGATGATGAATTTGTGGGAAAATTATTATTTTGTGATGTATTGCCGATAATGATAAATTGCTGTTGTGATAACGGTATTGCTGTTATGGCTTTTAGTAATTTTAAATATCCTATGAACGTTTATAAACCCTTTATTTGGCGAAAATCATCACTGTATACATACCATAAGGTTTACTTTTAAAATATGTTACCATTTTTATGCTGTTTTAAAGTTTAAAGAGGTTTGATTTCACGACTTTTAAGAGATGGTCAAATGCTTTTTTAACGCCCTCTTTTCCTGCTAGGCTTAGTTAAGATTTAAAATGGGAATGTGACTGTTTAATATATTTATATACACCTAAAATTTGTCAGAAGCCCCTTTTAAAGCTAAAATTTATCCTAAGCCAAATCCTAGATATTATTATATAACGGTATTTTTATTTATTTGTTTCCATGTCATAAAATTTTCGAGGCTTCATAACTTACCAACAGTGCATGCCTGACAAACGAAAATATTATTTGGTTGTTTCATGCATTGCATCGTGCATTACTTGTATTTTATTGAAGATGTGGTAATATTGTGTAGTATTTTTATTTTGCTGGGTTCCGTAAAAAAACGCTCCCTGTAGGTTAAGTTTGATTTGTTTAATTTCATTGTTTTTAACTCCAAGAGGGGTGTTGTAAGTTTGACGTGTGTATATGTGTATGTGTGTGTTTGTGTACGTGTGTAGTTCTGATAGAGTAGGGGTCGCCATACTTGCCGTTATATCGGGATTTTTTATCTATTGTATAGTATGTTTAAAAAATATTCCACAAGAACCCCAAACATAAAAACCGAATTTGAATTTCGAAGATTACGATAAACAGCAGGAGGGCCCAAAAAGTGTCAAAAAAGCTGCGCTGGCGCACCGAAGGCGCGAATTTAAGCTGCCAGGATATTATTAATCAAATCGTTATCAATTCAGATGTCAGATGTTTTTAGTTTTTTATTGCAATTTTGTGGCCACGGTCAATCAAATTCCTAAGTGGCCAGTGCGTAAATCTTGTTGCATTTTTTTTATTGATATTGTGAATTATTCTCTGTCATGATCTTGGAATTCCTACATAAATTCTAAACTTAATAAAGATATAATGAAGTACGGTCAGCATCTTAAATATTATGTTTTCATTTAAGTACCTGTCGCTGTTTAAACTTAAAGTACCTACAATTAGAAAAAGTATTATCTTTGTATCTTTGTGATTAAATTGTAATATTAATTACGCTAGCGGCTAACTGTACTATAATAAACGACTCTTTAAAAAACCAACGACGTACTCGTACAGTTCTACATAATAATAAACCTTTTATTTATTAAGATCGACATGAAAATTCCCCTTTGGCATGGATCATTTTTCAACTTACAAAATGGTGTTAAAATTCACCGTTATCCCATTCACCGCGCATGACTCGTATAAGTGTCGTAAGTCCATACAAATTCATATGTTGGACGCTGAACGTGTTAAAAGGGCATTTGCAAACAAATACGTATTTCAACGGGACGTAACTGTACGGTGCCTGTAATGAGAGGGCGCGGTGCTTCGATTGTGCGCGGGCGCAGCGAAATGACACTGCGCATGTTTGACTACTAAGTGTTTGTGAGAGCTATACAGAGCTAGTGAAACAAAAAACAAGCGTTTAAAAACTTAACTGCGTCTTGATAATGTCGCCTATGTAAATAAATATCAGCGGGCCTAGTCTATCGCGCGTCAAATCTTGGTAAAGCATCCGTCAGAAAGTGACGGATGCCTTATCCAAACTTTTTTATACGCGATAAACGCAGCCATATTAGGGCCCCTAATTTAGGGGACGATCTTAAAGATATTGACCTGGTCCCAAATTAAGCTCTAGGCTTCTACTATGGGTACTAGACGATAAACATACTTATATATAGAGAATACGTACTTAATATATAAGAAAACACCCAAGACTCAGAAGGAAAGGACTCTGGAAAGTTTTCTGGGAATTAATTATGAGGGATAAAAAAAAACATGTTTTTGATAACGCAGTTACCCTAGTTGATATTGAACGTACCTACGAAGCTTTGTCCTGGGTTTGATTCCCGGTCAGGGCCAATATATGTGTAATGAGCGCAAATATTTGTTTCTGAGCTTTCTGAGTTTTATATGTATATAATGGTCTAAGATCCGAATAGGACACGACCTTCACCTAGCTATTTATTCGATAAAAAGTATATTATATTTCAAATTGAATATCCTAAGTAATATATTTATAATTGGGTTACTGGAGAATTTCAGTCCAGTCCTTATATTATGATATAAAAAAAACTGAAAATGACCTTTTTTTTAAATTGCTATTGCTTGTTTAATAGACCAATTCCATACTAATAGAAAGCATGAAGCCCATAGAATATGCAACCTACCTACCCAATATAGTTAAGATTGGAACTGTTCAACTCTGCACTCCACAAATCCCACTCTTCAAACGTATCTGTTCCACAAAGCTATTACAGAGTTGAAGAGGCAAAGTCAAATGCAGAGTGTGGATTTGTGGATTTGCAAAGTATTTCTGTTCCACAAGACAATTGGAAAGTTGAAGAGGCAGAGTTAAATACAAAGTGTGGATTTATGGATTTGCAAAGTAGCTTTTAGAAGCAGAATCATTGCAAAGTTTGCAAATTACGCAAAGGGTTTACTGGAACACGTTTGTTCTGCACTTTGCAAATCCACGATAATGCAAAGTGCAGAGCAAACGTGTTCCAGTAAACCCTTTCCGTAATTTGCAAACTACTAGTGCAGAGTTGCAGAGTGGCTTTCTGAAAAGGGCCCTAGGTCAATTTATGTGAGCTTGTCCTCCGATATTAAAAACTTGACTACAATTGCTATGACTACATAAAATAAAGTCTAAAGTTAGCACGAAAGCCAGACAGCTCTCGATAATAATCTAATAACACAGTGATTACGATAATATGCTTATTCCACTGTTAAACAATGGCTTGCGCAATGATGATCGGCCCTGCGCGTACGCCGAACAATTTGTTATAAATAACGCTATTCCGATTGAACTGAATGTTTAACATTTAACGATATTATCTAGGATTGGCAAAGTTGAGAGACCTAATTTGTTCGTTCGTGGCTGGTTTTGATCACGAGAATGCAAAAGTGGTAAGCTACTATTATGTAGGTACACTTGGTACACGTACAGTCAAATTCATGAATATACAGGGTGAATGAAAGCAACGCCACATGGATGGCAACTACCTTAAATATTGGGATTAGTAAATTTTACGCAAAGGAGATTGAAAAAAAAACTGACAAATTTCCAAAAATCCATAAATGCAGTAGGTATGTATTGTTTTCAAAAATGAAAGTAAGTTTCCTTTGCGTAGAATTTGTCATTTCCAGACCTAGGAATATACGGGGCAAAATTAAATGACAGTTAGGGATTGCCTATATCGATAAACTCAATAATCGATGCTTTTCCTATGTACCAGTGATCGCTCCGAGATTTGTTTGTAAAAATATTTTTTTATTGCAAGTATGCAAATGAAACAAAATAGCAACATAATTCTGGTTATGCTTTATTTTAAAAGGATTTTTGAACCTTATCATCATCATATTTTGTGATTTTTTATTTTAACAACAGTAAATAGGACAGTCATTCTGAAATACACAATACGTTATACGTTAAAAAATCCTTTTAAAATAAAGAATAACAAGAATTATATTGCTATTTTGTTTCATTTGCATACTCTCAATAAAAAATATTTTTGCTAACAAAACTTGGAGCAATCACTAGTATATGGGAAAAGCATCGATAATTGAGTTTATCGATATGGGCAATCCCTAGCTGTCATTTAATTTTGCCCCGTATGATCCTAGGTCTTGTTATTTCCAATATTTAAGGTAGTTGCCGTCCATGTGGCGTTCGTTTTTTCCACTCTGTATATACGTTCCCGAGGCGACAAAAATATCTACAACCCCCTATGTTACTGATAATAAGGTGTATTTTTACACATATTTGGCGCGATGGCCGTATAGATAGCTTATGGCTGTACAGTTAACCAATTTGATTCGTAAGCTACGATGGACTATGTCAATGTGACGTTGTCAATCAAAGCATAAGAAGTCTTACGTTTATACAGATCTAGTGAATAATCCTTTCACATCGTGAAAACTCGGAACTCACGTCTATTTCCGAATGATGCTGACGTGTCTATGAATTATTGAATTATTAAGTGACATGTTTGTATTAAATAAATGCAGTGTCAAATTAATGTCAAACCACGAGTTTGAAGTATATCACACCGAGATGTTAAAACCACCACGATATAGAAATTAGGTGTAGGTAAACAAGAAGAAATATAAATAAATGTTGAAAATAATTTCACAGGCTTGTCGATCTAAACGTTTCCCAGGTCTTAATGCTTTCGGCATGACTATTTAAAAGAACTGAAAACAAACATAATCTTAATTAACAAAAAAATACTCTGGTATTAACCACTCTATATCGATTATCACTCTCGCGATGCGACGTTCCCCCACGTTGTCTTGATGGGTACTGAGTCAGACTGAAGTAGCATGAGACATACGAATATTTTCGAGAAAATACGAAGTGAAAGGATATTTCACTACATCTGTAATAAATATTACTTAGTCCCAACCTAAGCTCTAGGCTTGTACTATGGGTACTAGACAACGATATAAATACTTAAATAGGGAAATAAATACTTAAATACATATAAAACATCCAAGACTCAGGAACAAATACTCGTACTTATCACACAAATATTTGCCCATACCCGGAATCGAACCCGGGACCACTAGCTTCGTAGGCAGGGTCCCTATCAACTATCGCGTCATCTAGAGTCGTCTTCATCATTTTGGTTGACAACATCACTTAAACACAGTACATAGTCGCTTCGGAATCGAATTCTTTGACTGTACATTATTAAAAGATGGCGGCTTTAACTTAAAAACCGCCGAGTCTATCCATCTGCGGTTTTGCTTTTTGGAAATATACCACCTGTTTGAAATTTGATTGACATGACATAGAAGTTCAAGCTTAGGAATAAATTAAATATACTTCTATTTGGGCTTTTTTTTTTCAAGTAGTTTTAGCTCTTTTTTTTCTAGTAGTCATGATAAATATGGTTGGTCTTAATATCGCTTAATGACAAGTAAATAAAGGCTACCATAACATCAACAATATGATTAATTTGTAGAAGCAAGATGGGATGGAAGTATAAAACAGAGTGAGATACAGGCCCTTTTATACATATTCTTTGAACAACACTAGAAGTTAAATTTCAAACAAAACGCATAAGTAGGTATTGCATATTTTAGTGAAATATGACCACCGTGTATGCAAAAGCTCTTCTTCTTAGTCGTTTCCTCATGAGGCTAAGGGTCGTCACCATCATAAGTGGCTCTAATAGATGGAGCACTCGAGGCTGCTCTTTGTTGAGCCTGATAACCAGACTTGGTGTTGCAGTTCAGGGCTTCGAGCAAGGGATCAGTCCAGCGGGTTGGTGCCCCTCATCTGCCTTAGGGTTGTGCGTTCCGCAATTAATTCTTTTTGGCTCTTAGTACATGTACTATACAACCCTAATCGGCCTTGCTTGTTCCGTCTTGCTATGTACAAACTAACTGACAAGCAAATCCAGCATTCTCTTTAGGTGATACAGCGTTATATTCACATTTGTACAAAAACTAGCCAAAGCAAAGTAGCGTAACGCCGTTTTTCACAAAAAACAAAACACGATTAGATCACAGTTTTTTATAAGCCACCGGTCCTAAGTGCATTTTAATAGCTGCTTCCTTTGTTACGTAGTTTTTTGTTTAATTTAATTTGTTTCTAAATCAGCGGTAATAACATACCAACATGGTCCGATGTAGTTTTTGCCTCGTTGCTAATCTGTCACTAACAAATGCATGCAAAAACCCTTAGTTTTAATTTTTAATACATCATGTCATCGTCAAAAAAATCAAGGTTTATATTGTTGTTTTTTTTTCCATTTAACAAACGTGTTCATTGCGTCGCTGGCCAATCAGTTCCAATTTATTAGTGAATATGTTACAAGAAGTGGCTTTATGCAACGTCTTTTTTGAATTCGGGAAGCTTGTCAAAGTTATTTTTATTTAACACAATGTAATTTCATGCTGACAGATTTGCTACCGTTTTATTTATAAACGTCGGTTACGTCACTTCGTGCCGGGCGTGACTGAATAAGTTAGGTTTTTATTTAATATCGTAATTTATTATACAACGATAACAAGCTGGGTTTACGTAAAAATCGTGAGTTTGTTGGTATTGTAACATAAAAATAACTGCCATTTTTCATTTTTGCAATGGGTAACAGGACTTTTTCTTTTTTTCTACAGGTGAGTTTTGCCTAATCTTGTTAGCTATTTCATGTCCGCTACTTAATCTAAAATCGTTTTTTTTTGCCTGTTTGTGTGTCTCACTGCTGGGCAAAGGCCTCTCCTCGTTTCCGCCATTCGTCCCGATTGAGTGCATGCTCTCGCAATTCGCTTTGAAACGCGTCTAAGTCATCCCGCCATCTCCTTTTTGGTCTGCCTCTGCTACAGTTGCCATTTCCATTATGGACGACAACGTTTCAGTTTTTTTTTTTAATCGTCTGGTTTCGCTTAACTGGAGTTCTCATTTTACTTATTATAGGATTATTAATCACTGTTGATGATTTTGTTATATAACACAGTAGTTTATGAAATGCAAGCAAATTTTCAAACTAAATTATGTCATTTAGCACACACTGCCTTTTAAAACGAGGAACTTTAAAATTGGAGTGTTTTTTAAATGATCTTTGTCAAAAATAGTGTTAAATAAAGGTTCAGTTGTTGCTGGAGAGGAGACCGATGACTGCTATAAAAAGCGTAGTCACAGGGTTAGTTTCCTGGATGTACGAATTTCCATTCCATCCAATTTTTTTGCTTCATGGAGAACGCAAACACATATTACCACTTCTATGTAAATGTGTGGGCAGCGATGCCAGATATATTTCTTGCCAAGTCGGGATTTTGAAACTTTTTGAGTGAAAAAAGCGGGATTCTTTCGTCAAAAGCGGGACATAGTAAAAAAACATATAGTTTTTAAGTCGGGGTCCCTCTGAAAACCAGCGCTGCGGCTTGCTGCGGCACAAAGCTGAGAGGAGCTCTTTTCAACGCCATGTTAATGTTTTTTGTTTTAGTCATCTGTTTTTTTTTCAAATGTGTGTATGCGTTGAATAAATTATTTCTATTTCTATTTCTATAATATAATCAGAAGTTTGAAATATTTATCTTTTTATTTGAGTTTTAAATTACGTTTAAATGACAATAGATAGCAGAAATAGTCATAGATAATGTATTTTAATAAAAATATGATAATTGCGCTGCACGCACGGTCGAGTTATCCCCGAAAAGCGGGACTGGCGCCCGCGCGGGACATTTAATTTTGATTTTCGGGACAATCGGGACGTCTGGCAACGCTGTGGGTCACAGATACCACATACATAACTTGATAGTAAGTGGATGAGGACCAAAAAGTTGGACCATAGTTAAACGTAGTTAACCATACAAACAACGAAGTCGAAAAATGTATGACAAATTTTCGTGTCACAACGGAAAAGTTTCATAGAAAATTTAATTGAGTGATTACATTACCAAGACTACAACCTTAAGATTGCTATCCTAAGACAATCATGAGGACTAAGCCTGCCTCTATGCTAGAAATTTCACTGGTTGTCTTATTCCCACACCGGAACATAAATATGCGAACACTGCTGGTCGTAGGCAGGTTCAATCATAAAATGGTGGTAGCACTGGTAGCGTTCCAGACAGTTAACACATTAGTGATCCCAAAACTCCCAAAACACATACGACAGGTGTTAAACGCCCCATAAAAACAATTCCCAAAAGAAATAAATCATAAGTTAACCTTTCGAGTTAAATACAAATTCTCACACAATTCGCGCGATAAGTTATGAGCCGGCGCAGTCACGACCGCTGATATTAAAATATGCTTATTTTCAACTCCTGCGCATTGGGTAACTTAGGGAGTGCTATGGGGCCGGTAGCGTTGATGCTTCTTTGTTTAACTTTGGCAGTTTCAGGTTGTTAGTTAATTTTGAATTTCTACCCCCACACGCGTAAATAAGGGAGTCGTGCGTGTTGAAATGAAACGTAATAAATATCAAAGGACCCCTAGATTTGTTTATAGGCAGGGTCACTGTCAAATCAACTAGGCTAATCGCAAATGAAATTAAATGAAACCTCCAACTTATACTTTATTGTACCGCCAAGCAGCAGTGCTTGCATTGTTATGTTCCAGTGTAGGGATAAGACATTGGTGAAATTTGCATTGCAGTCTTGAGATTGTAGGTAGTCTGAAGATAAATATCTAAGAGTCTCAGATTCAGATTCCACTAACCATTTGGTGGCCTGTATGTTTGTTTGCCGAGGGAATAGCGATAAACGACTTCCATCCAAACTTTAGATATCCTTAGCTATACATATAGAGGTACACTCACGGGCGAAGAAAACGTCACTTTCTATGGTAATTCAATATAAAGTGACCCGATTTCATTGCTCTTGACTATAGAATACGTAGCTGGGCGAGATTTTCTGCAAATATCAACATTTATAGTGACTTGATCTAGCAGTCTTCTATAACATCTAGAGTACTTAAATTATGGGCTATAGAAAAAAGTAGAATAGCGTTTACATAAAGTTATTCTGACATTGCCTTTATAATCGCCATGCATTCGAAATTCAATATTCATAGCAGAGTAAGCGTTATACTTTATGGTATACGTAGCTAACCAAATGTAAACAAAAGAACCACGTGACTATAGTTGGTCAGTCACTAGAAGCAGAGCACTGACACGTCAAAGCTCGACAAAACAGTCTTGATCGTCTGTTTAACCCAGCCAAGGTTTGGTCTTGTTATATTTAATCAAGTTCCTAAGTAAATGGAGTAGTTCAAACGGTATCGTAATGTATTATTTGTCAATAGTCGTAAAAGGCTTATCTATCTATGAAATGAATCTCTTATCCTGTCTGAAATCCTAGTTAACACATTTGCAAAGAAACTTATCAAACTATCGATACACACTGATATTATTCCGAACTAGGGCATGCATCCCGGTATTCCGTAATCTCGTAATTCCGGGATCTCGGACGATTTTTTCCGATATTTCAATTCCGGGATTGAGCGTTTCAATATCGTAATTCCGGGATTGATTGAAGACAAAAATGTATCTTTGTTTTATTTAAAATAGGCTTTTGCGTTGCCATACTTGCCATTTAAGACCTCGAGCAGGTAGTAAATTAGTTGTTAGACAAAGGAATGTGTTGTACCCGAGAACCTTCCTGTATTTATCTCTCTCTTTCTCTCTGTATTTTCCGGCTAAGACAACTCGTATCATATAAGAAAACAAGGAGTGATTGAAATTGTGATTAAAAGCCTATTTTTTATTTGTAATTAAAAACACGAATGGCAAAATCAGCATGCGTGGGGCATTTTATAACCTGAAATAATAAAAAACCCAATCCCGGAATTAATACCGGTATTCCGGTATTGGGATTTCAATATCGAACCTCAATACCGGGATTGAAAACCTTGCGATATTGCATGCCCTATTCCGAACATAAAAATAATGCAGTATATGTTTGGAGGCCATAATGCAAGTACTGCCTTTTGGCTTTGGACAACAGTATAGTACAGGACATGGCATTATCATTCAGGTTATCCCGGACCGGTCAGGCTTAAGTTAATCCGTATAGACTGCCTTTCACGGTCGGTGTGTCGCACGATCATTTCTGACGCTATCGATCGTAGCTACATATATGAAAGGGCGCCAGAAATGATACTCGTATATAACTATCGTGAACGTGGTTTAGGGTTGTTGACTAGTTTTTTTTTTTAAATAAACTGTTAAAATTTATGTCAAACTTCGTGCCGAGAATCGTGAACGTGACACATATTTATTTAAAGTTGTAAAGTAACCAAACAAACGTCTGCAACCATGTTTGTAATTTAACGTTAGTTTGCTTCGATCTAAATCAATAAGTACCAAAAAAGAAGTAAACTTGCAGTAGGCATCGAAATTGGCATAAATTATAGAATTGCTTGCTATACACTTAAATCCGCTATTCCCTCAGCTTTCTCCCTTTGACGAACGACCCTATTAGACACCAACAGGACATAAATTAAAGATAACCGAAAGGGAAATCAGGCCTATCAGATCACAAGCGCGCGCGCAGCTCGTAAATTGATCATTTTACAAGGTGCTTTGACGCGTTCAGGACCGAGTTACGATTTTCTGTACAAATTGGACTCATTCGCTTAGAAACTTTAACTTGTTGGCACTGAAATTGTTGATAAGTTAGAAATCGATAATGTTTACCAGTACCCTTGCTGATTGACTTTCACGTTATTCAAGCAATTTGTGTACTTATTATGTTACAAGGAGTAGGTTTAATGAGTTTTTAAACGAGTTTTTCCTAGCTTAGTGTTTTAACCGCTGAAACTTATTAATATTTCAAGTCTGATTAACTATCAATTTAATCAATATAAATAGGAAAAAATGAGAGTTTTTTTTTTATTTGACCAGCCCCCTATTTCACCGTCCTGGCAATGACAGGTGACAGGTGATATTTTAAAGTACATGGCGCAGTTGATATGAAAGCCAGTGACGTATCAGCGTGTGAACTTAGCAATGTATATCAAATTGTCACCTGTCACGTGTCACTGTCAAGATGGTGAAATAGCTGGTCAATGGTTAACGTTGATTTTTTTGACGATCATAATAAATAACTACAGGAATTTACGTTTCAAAAAGGCCGAATAATAAGGCTCTTTACTTCTGCTTTAACCTCGTAAGGCTGTGTGCTTTAAGATGTACATAATCAAGGCAATTTAATCAGAGCTGTGTTACAATGAGAATAAGGTTTATTTTCCTATCTTCATAAACTGAAAATGGCATTATCGAACAAACGTAATTGAACTTTATTGCCTTGATGGTAAATTCAAAGTCCCACTCACAAAAAACTCTCTGTTTGTACTATGGTGGGTCTTACGAGGTAAGTAGTAAGTAGTAAGTCAAGTTTCAAAACTATTTGTATTCCAAAGTTGCTTTATATCTTTAATCCCGGGGATTTTACGACTTGAAACTCTATTATTGGCTGTTAATCTTATTTATAGTGCAAAAAATAACTTAATTATCGCCCGCGAGAACCTTCGGCGATATAGGGCTTGGGTTATCGAAGTTTCTGCTAAGTATGTGATTTAAGTTGTCGGATCCCGACATTGTATAGACGAGGTAACCGGTCGGGGGCGAAGAGAAAAACAGCGTGGCGTTTTGAGGAAAAAACGTAAGGATAACTAACTCCCCACAGCTTCGACTCCGTTTTAATATAAGGTCTCTCGTGGCGTGTTCTATGCATTGTTTTCCTTAGATAATGATACATATGTTTGAGTTTGTGACGTTTTGTTCTTACAAATTAACATGATACCGTACATGTTAGCGTATTTCTAAAACTTTCAAATTGCATGGAATTTACATAGGCGGCCGACGAAATAGATCAGAGGCTTTACAAATACCTTAACGCTAACGTTAACGATTTTCGAAAACTGACAATACGTATGGAATTGACGTAGGTGCTCGACGCGACCGTCTGACGGTTTACGTCAATCCTATACGTTTTTGATAACGATAACGAACGCCGAATGGATCTTGTCTATTGCCTGTAACATTTCGATAGTTAACGTTAGCTTTATGATCTTGTTAGGCCCCAAGTTGTGTACGCAAAAAAAAATGGCGAGCGAGAGTGAGCGGAGATGTCGGTAGGGAACGTCCTAGACGGACGTACGGTGATCAGATTCGCGATGTACTGAATAAGGGCCAAATCAAAAGCACCCGAAACCGACGTACGCGCATGAAGAGGGTGATGAATGTAGAGGAAGCGAAAAGTGTATATTTAGACCGGTGCACCTGGCGTCCTACCCCATTGGAAGACAGGCGTGAAGGTATGTATGTATGTATATTAAAAAATCGGTTTTATTATATCTATCAGTCATCGATTAGCGTTCATTAACAGAATGGCCAAGCCGTTTTAATCTTGCCCACTGGACATGATGTTGTTTTAATGCCGTCCTTTAATGTAAAAATAATGTCAGCATTAGCGGCGGCGCGAATCGGCGCCGGCGCACCCGTGTGCCTGATTTACCTGGATTATACACTTACACCGGCTGAAGTGATAAATAATGAATATCTTGGAAAATTACATACATGGGGCCAGTTCCGAACTAGAATTCTCTGTGAAATTCGATTAGGGCTAGTTATCCTTATTGTAGTATATCCGTCCAAACCATTATACTTCACAATAATCTTACTTATATTATCTGTTATCTACACTCATACCATCAGTCCTCTATTACACATTCAAAACCCGTAGGCAATGACCAGCATTACCTGTGGTAGTAGGTGACAGCGATGACAGCTTTTTGGAAGATTTCCAAATTTGGACCTCACTACCTTACAATATTCGATAACGTAATTTCAAAATTACGTTCCAGCTGTCATCGCTGTCACCTACTGCCACAGGTAAGGTAATGCTGGTCATTTGCCTTTCGGCTTCTGAACCCATCTTAGAGTACTTATAATATGTGTGTAGATAAAGTATTGTACGCGACTCTGCGTATTTAACATTACGCAACCGTCGCGATTATGTACGAGTATTACAGAAAACTCGCATAAACCGATGCGAAGCGAGGGCGGGTCACTAGTAATATTATAAATACGAAGTTTGAATGTTTACTCAATCACGCCAGAACGGCTGAACGGATCTGGATGAAATTTGGCGCACAGATAGATTATAGTCTGGAATAGCACATAGGCTACTTTTTATCCGGAAAAAATGTACGGTTTCTGGGGGAACAGCGATAACTACTTATACGCGGACGGGGTCGCGGGAAACAGCTAGTAATAAATGCGAACGTCTGTGTGTGGGTGAGTATGATTTTTTCCTCTTTCGCCTAAAACGGCTGGCCAGATTAAGATGAAATTTAGAGTGGAGATAACTGATATCCTGGATAAATACCGTAAAATGGGGTTAGTTTGATTAATTTTTAAAATAAATCTTCTGTATCTCCCGCATTTAATCGTAAAATAAATTATTAAAAATATCGTATTGGCGACTACTCATTTGGAGTAACTTGAAGCAGCTAGAGGCAGACTACGGCAGACGGCTTAGCAGGAAAAAATAATTACGCAGCTTAAAATCTCGATTCTTAAAATGGGGCTACTTTGATTATCCCTGTGTTTGCATCACAATATCAAAGTCACCCCTGAAACATGTCAAAAAAGTGTGGTTTTTTGTTTTGAAGGTTTTAACTCCAATTTGTCTGAGAATACTTGAACTACTAATATTCTGTGCTCGCATATGAAACATATGAAAGTAATGTCGCGAAAGAGCTAAATAAAAACTCAGACATTGCACAAAATCGATGATTCAAAAAATTATCAAAGTCACCTCGCGTTTCCAAAGTCACCCCATTTTACGGTACATAGATGAACTATTAACTATAGACAATAAAATGTATACAAGAGAACTAATATTACATTGGCGACATGAACCAAACAGAAGTTGGATTTTTTTAATGCATGGTTCTTGTTAGACTTCTAGTGTTAAATTTAATTTGTATATTTTTCAATAAATTACATCATTAAATTAACTTATCGAGTACCAAAATCTCAGGTTTTTTTTCACGCTCTTTGGCACTGATTGTTGTCTACAATACAATTAACTAAAAGACACGTTTTCCAAGAAATTTATCATAATAACTAAGCGAGCGAAACGAGCGGCTAGTCGTGCATAAACATAGAAACATACAAAAACTAGGGGTCATTAATACGAAGCATCTTCCTTGAAAGAATCGTGTGAATGATTTTTTATCTGTAGTAATTTTCCCATGCGTACACATGTATTATTCAAATGGCAATAGAAAGCAGAACATGCTTAATTTGCATGGCATATTTAGGTGCGAGAGAGACGGCGGATGTTCTAGTCTAATAACGTATCACATGCGCGGGAGTGGCTGACTAATACATTATTTTTTTTTTAGTTTAGTCTCCTAGTGTGGTTGCCGAGTTAGAATAGTGCCACTCCATGTCTTCCCGTGGATGTCGTAAGAGACGACTAAGGGAATAAAGGCTTGTAGTACTGTTAGGCCATGGGCTTGCAACCTGTCACTAATACGCTGGTAAACATCTTAGCCTTATTGTGAAAATTGTGGTTATAGAATTATCAACAAGTTTTTAGAGATGTTTGTAATTCTGTAGCTTTGCCTACCCCACTCTGGGAACGAAGGCGTGAGATTATGTATGTATGTAGTTTAGTCTCGTGAATTTCGTTGTTTCATGTTCATTCTTACTGTAATGCATACATACATACATTAAATCACGCCTGTTTCCCAGAGGGGTAGGCAGAGACCACTTCTTTCCACATGCTACGATCCTGACAAATCTCTTTCGCTTCTTCCACATTCATACATCGAGTCATGTATGCACATCGGTTTCGGGTACTTAAGATTCGGCCCTTTTCCAGTATTTCTCCGATTTGATTTTATGATTTTTGATTTTGTCCACTAGTAAAAAACTATATTATGATATGATAACTTAAATATTATAGTAGGAGATCCGAATAGGAGACGATTTGGACCGGGCTGTTTATTCGATACAAAGTATTTTATACCAAATTTAATATGCTAAGTAATATATGGCGAATAGGTAGGCTGAAAAATTTCAGTCTAGTACTGTTCGGATCTTAGACCATTAGGGCGTAATCTCACTCAAATTAACTTAGCCGCACTCAATGTCAGTTAATGTCGATTAAAATCGGTCCTTAGTGATGCTCATTCATCACACAAACATCTGCCCTTACCGGGATTTGAACCCAGGACCGCTAGCTTCGTAGGCAGGGCCACTACCAACTGGCCAACGCGTCGTCAAAATATGTGCAAACAGTCACGGACTTTCGTGATGATTGATGGTAATGATTGATTGATTGATGGCGGCCATGGCAGCGCGCAGGGTTCTGGTCTGATAACGCGTCACACGCGGCGCCCGCGCATGTCCCATTGCCACGCTTTCTTGCCAACGTTTATACCAATACGTTTATTTACCCACGATAAGAAAAAAATATTATATTTAATAGCTTCATGTATCTTTTACGAAAGCAGGACAAGCGATAATGCCCGACCAGTTGTTAATTATGGCCACGGACTTTAATTGATCAATCAACTAATCAAGTCATTTATTTGCGTATAAAATGCATGCAAATACAGTTTTAGCGTTAAAATTTATGCTTAACATTAGTCACGCACAGAAAACAATGCACACACATTTCAATTTCAACGTAAAATCAATTAAATATACATAGGTTTGTACTAATCGAATAAATAATAAGAAATAATTCAGTTCATTTAATAAGAAAAGCATTTCAATTTACACAGTTCATTAAATAATCATATCCAAATAACATATTTAAATAATTGTTCCACTGACGAAACCACTGAAAAATCCTGAGATTGAAAACTTCCGTAGGCCTCAGAGCCTAATCAATATCAGGGTCTGTATTATGGTAGTTTTTATGGCGGTGGATAAACACTCAAAAAAATGAGAGCCAACAAAAAGAGATTTTCACTTAGTTGACAAAAAATGATTACAATAGTTAAGATATTAGTTATATCAACCAAAGCTGATAGTTAACTACAGCAATTTCTTTAGTGAATCAACTAACATCATAGTTGATGTATCTAACGTCTTAGTTGATGTATCTATCGTCTTGTTAGGCTCGTATGGGACTAAGACGCTTATACACAACAATCACAATCTTGTTACAAGCGACCAATTATTTTTTTCAGTGAAGCATCCGTCATTCTCCCACTTACAGATTTGTACCTGATTCGTCATATTCGTAATTGGTCATATTCCTAATTCGACACTTTCCTTACTGGTCATATTCCTAACTCGTCATCGTCATATTCCTAAGTCTTAAGGCATATATTTCAAAAAATTCCCGCCACTCCCCCTATTTTAGCCCTTAGGGCCTAAGCTGTTAGTTTTAGCTGTCAAATAATTAAGTTAAATTTAACATCATTTTAAATTCCACTCTAACAGTAGTAACTTTTCTTTTACGAAGCAAAAATTTTAATAAAAAAACAACAAAATGGCGGAGCATGCTGTAAAAGTTATATTTCGCAGTTTGCGGTGCAGAAACCCGCGCGCGCGCATTATTTTATATTTTCTGCGCGGGCGCAATGCGGAAGCGCAACCGCAACCACGGACAGACAGACATACATAATTTGTATGTACATTAGCCCAGCGGTGGCTTTGTCGGCTTTGTTGAGAAAACAAATAATTTCTTTTCAGATATTATGTTTGCTTTTTTCCAATTTTGGATGAAACTTTTTAATTCAAAGAAGAGACAAGTAGTGCAATCGTAAGAAACAAAAACTAAATAAGATTTGCACTGTGTCTCTATGTTTTCTACACTTTTACACTCATATTATATAGAGGAAAGATTTGATTATTTTTTTGTTTGCTTGCGTTAAATAGGCTCCGAAACTACTGGACCGATTTAAAAAATCTTTCACCATTGTACATTTACGGGAACACTAAATACCCCATAACCTAGGCTTTAAAAAAAAACATGCAAAAAATTATGATCTCCTAGCTCAGGGAAATTTCGGCTCTAAGATTCAGATCGCTCTAATAAACCTAGGGAACAAGTATATACGGTGGTACGATTCTAGTACATTTTTTTCCTAGCCTGTAAGATTCGAGTGTCCCACTGCTGGGCAAAGGCTCCCCTTGATCTCCATGAGTGCCTATTTGGTGCATCTTCCGGCCAGTTGCTGAGGAATGCTTCCAAGTCGTCCCGCCATTTGCTTCTAGGCCTGCCCCGTCTACGTCGGCCATTTTGCGGCACCCACTTGGTGGCCACGCTAGCCCACCGGTCCGGGTGCATGCGGCAGACGTGACCGGCCCAATCCCACTTATAGTAGGAGATCCGAATAGGAGAAGATTTGAACCGGGCTGTTTATTCGATGAAAAGTATTTTATACCAAATTTAATATGCTAAGTAATATATGGCGAATAGGTAGGCTGAAAAATTTCAGTCCAGTGTATAATTAATGAAAAATTTAAAAATTAACTTTGTTAAAAAAAAGTACAATAGCTTGTTTAATGGACAAATCACGTACCAATCGAAAGTATGAAGCCTATAGAATATGCAAACGTTAGTTTGACTATTTTTTCCCGTCAAACTATTGGGTAGGCAGGTATAAACAGGTAAGTCGGTACTAGTAATCTGCACCAAACCTAACGTTTGCATATTCTATACACTTTATACATTCGATTAGTATGTAATTTGACTATTAAACAAACAATTGCAATTTAAAAAAAAGTTCATTTTTAATTATTTTTTTAATGATATAAGTACTGAACTGAAATTTTTCAGCCTAACTATTCGCCACATATTATTTAGCGTATTAAATTTGATATAAAATACTTTTCATCGAATAAACAGCCCGGTCCAAATCTTCTCCTATTCGGAACTTAGACCATTAGGCTTGATTTCCTCCCGCGCTGACATCGTTCGCTGACATCGGTCGAGCGTACGAATATACACCATGTTCTATGGGATACCGCACAGCGACGATGACGTCTGCGGCAGATTTGCCATATATTCGTACATACGCTCAACCGACGTCAGCGACCGATGTCAGCGTAGAAGGAAATAAGCCTTAAGCCTGGCGGTTTTTACACGTACGTCAGGTATGCGTGTTTTGGAGCGTAGTGTGATGTTCCGGACGCGATCTGTCATACAAAACTTAAAACTCAAATTTATGTACTTATTTTAAACACTGGCGTTGTCACCCAGGCGGCGGCCACGGAATCGCTGAAAATTATGCAAAATTGAAGCGAGTTACATTTACTCTTGTCAATACCTTTGAATCGATCGAACGTCGGTCGTGAGATTGATAAGTATATATTATCCTATCTATGCTCTATGCAATTAAGTTCGTAGTCTGTGGTAGTTCCGTGTTCAGTCACGAGCCCAAACTTTATGGTCTATGGCCGAGCTAAATCAATATTGAAATGAAAATCGTACGCTTAAAAGTAAAATGGCTTAAGTCGAGGTGAGATCCAATTTAATTTGGATCTTGAATCGTGTGTACAAAGTTGAGGGTACTAGTGTATGATTTAAAGTTGTTTCTTTGTATTGTTTGAGTAGTGTTTAGTAAGGGTTTGAAAATTATTATCCCTAAGCTTAATAGGTGTCAAAAATATTGATAAATAATAATAGAATCAGTTATTTTATCGGTGTATTAAAGTTATCATGTTACAAAATGGTTATAAACAAATAAATCATAATAAACGTTTAATATACACATTCAAGGTTGCAATCAGTGTTAGATATACATATTGATATTATATAAGTACTTAACTATTTGTTTAAATATGTATGTAAAATTTATTGTCATTTGAAAAATAAGTATTTAGGTAAATGTCAATTAAATTCAGGGACATTTCTACTTTTTTATTTAATTGCATTATTTATTCAAATAACCGCTTGGGAAAATACATTGGAACCGGTTTTTTCTTACCTTACTCCTAAATGAACACAATTAAAACTGCAACAGACTTAAAGCCAATAAGTATTCTCTTCGAGTCAACGCTTCCAAGATGGCGTCCCATTATCCCAGTAGGAAGAGGAAGGTACTCCCTCAATTACCACAAAGAAATGGAGTAGTCTCCTCAACTGCGTACACACTGATGGGCAGATCGCAAAACTCGAACCGAAACATAAAACTTCTTAGGGTTTCGTAGCCAAATGGGAAATAACGGAACCCTTATGGATTCGTCATGTCTGTCTGTCTGTCTCTCCGTCCGTATGTCACAGCCACTTTTTTCCGAAACTATAAGAACTATACTGTTGAAACTTGGTAAGTAGATGTATTCTGTGAACCGCATTAAAATTTGCACACAGAAATAGAAAAAAAAACAATCAATTTTGGGGTTTCCCCATACGTAGAACAGAAACGCATTTTTTTTTTTTCATCAATCCCATACAGGTCTATTAACAGGATCTATGGATAGGTCTTCAAAAATGATATCGAGGTTTCTACTATCATTTTTTTCTAAACGCGAAAGACACTTCCAAAGTGGTAAAATGTGTGTGTCCCCGTAATAACGTATTAAAGTGAGAGCGGTTCGAGATGCATTATCAATAGGTGCGACAAGGCCCCACGTTGGGCGCCAATGTCACGGGAAGACCGGGACGGAGTCAGGAACAGGAAGTAACTAGATAAAGAACACCAGTAATCCAGGGCAGGATTATTTATTTTAAAATCTTCTATTTGTTTTATATTATAAAATACGGCACCTGCACTCAAAAAAATTAGAGCTAACAAAGAGAGATTTTCACTTAGTTGATATAAAATGAATACAATAGTTAAGATATTAGTTACATAAACCAAAACTGATAGTAACAAACAGCAATTTCTTTACTGATTCAACTATACTAAGACGTTAGATATATCATAGTTGATGTATCTAACGTCTTAGTTGGTGTATCTATCGTCTTGTTAGGCTCGTGTGGGATCAAGACGCTTATGCACAACAATCACAATCTTGTTACAAGCGACCAATTATTATTTTCAGTGTGAGAACAATACAGAAGGAGAAACTTGAAATATATTTATAAAATTAGGACTAGATGAAGGGAATGGTCTAGATATAAAGATATAAACTAACAATTAGTGCCATAAACAGGGTTATTCTGTATACAAGCTTCACTGTTGTATTTATTTTATTTTATTTAAAAATGTTATTATGATTGAAACTGATTAATAGCTTGGGAGCTCGTGAGCGACTGAACTTGTCGTCGTGCGCAGGCGAACGTAGAATTTAAATGAACTCAAAGTTAGAATTTACTGTGGATACTAAAATCGACCCAATATTTAGTTCCTGGCGATCACGCCGCAGTTTTTCCCCCGCCCGTGTGTCCGCCTGCGCGCACGCTGCGCCCGCGCACATAACACTAAATCGGCGCGGGTTTAGTGCGCGACACGCCCTGAGTTAATTGCCGTCCGACTGCAATAGCGCTCGGTCGCTGAAACTTGCCGAGAATCTTAGTTTCACTCTAGTCCACTTTACCAGGGCCAATTCGATTTCTAAATAACAAACTATCGAATGTAGAAAGGTAACGTATTTTTGACAAATGTTAAATCAGAAAACCTGCGTCGCTATTGCCTAACGCACTCGCAATCGCAATCGACTTCAAAGTGGAACAATTGTTTTTATTTTGAAGGCAGACTCGCCTTCGGACTGTCAAAATGAAAACGATTGCGATAGCGAGGGCAATAGGCAATAAGCCCTCAGGGCCTCTATTCAACACGGTAAAAACTAAATCGTTTATGACCTGTTATCGTATTGCCAATTTTTTGATAGCTTTTATTTACATGACATTATGGTAGTGAATTTTGGATGTGGCAGGACAAGCATGAAAGTCGTATAAATGCAGTTGAAATGCGCTCTTTGCGTAGTATGTGTGATGTGAAACTGATTGATAGAGTAAGGAATGAAAAGATCAGAGAAAAATGTTGACTAAAAGAAGATGTAGTGACTAAGATTGAAAAGGGCATGCTTCGATGGTTCGGTCATTTGGAAAGGATGAGTGAAAGAAGATTGACGAAAGAGATATACAGAGCAAAAGTGAGTGGGAGGGTCGGAAGGGGCCGCCCTAGGCGTACTTTTTCGAATCAAATCGGAGAAATACTAGGAAAGGGCCGGATCTTAAGTACCCGAAACCGACGTGCATACATGACTCGATGTATGAATGTGGAAGAAGCGAAAGAGATTTGTCAGGATCGTAGCAGGTGGAAAGAAGTGGTCTCTGCCTACCCCTCTGGGAAACAGGCGTGATTTAATGTATGTATTTATTTAAATGACAGTAATGGCGGCCGAGTTAAAAAACAATGTAACAGGTCAATTACGATTTGGATTTTACCGCCTACTTAAGATTAAAATAGACTGCGTAAGGTTTGTTTAGTAAATTTAAAACTACTACAAAATATAAACAGTACCGTTTTTAAAGCATCGTTAGAACTTAGATCGTGAGTCCCAAGGAAAACTTATTAATCACATTTAACTTATTGAACAATCATATTTTAATTATTATTTTTTACAATTAATATACGAAGAAGAAAGTCACCATAAACGAATTATCTGCATAGGTCAGTGAACCCGTTAATTGCTTGTAATTTGGAGTCATGATTGAAATACTGAGAACGCGTCTAGAGTAAGGAATGTAGAATTACATTAATACATACGAGCGGGGTCATTGTGAAACTTATCATTAAATACTATTGCTAAAGTTTAAGATGTCTCAATCTTTTCCTTCAGTCACGCATGAATAACTGAACAGATTTTAATTAAATTCTGCTCCATGCCATGGATTAGAAAGTTTTTTTTTGTCCTGCAAAACTTTATTTGTGCCCAAAGGAAACACGATATACTTACTACTTAAAAGCGGACGAAGTTGCGAACAAACGTATAGGTTACCTTTTTTAACTGCAAGAGTTCCTAACTTCACAACAAAACATTTCATTAGTTTGTAGGAAGAGATGTTAATAGAGAGATCTCTCTCCAGGCAGGTGTTTTGCCTGGGGACCGAAGTCCATTGGGATGAAGTTGGAAGATGTATATATGTCAACTGACTGGGGAAACTTCGTTAGCGCGTTGTAGAACACTTAAGTTGCGCTGTCTGACGCTGGTGGCGCTAGCGAGGTAGCGTGTTGGTTGATTCAAGTTGCCGTTAGATGTCGCTAGGTTGCCACATCAGCCCCCCTTTGAGACCGGAGGTTGATGGTGATGACGTGCAGTCTGTGCGTTGAATTGCCGCTTGCAAGTGCCAGTAGGGATGTCTCCAGTAGTGCTCAGAGCCGCGTTGGCGAGCGTAGCAGGAGAAGAGGAGTGAGTGGAGTACACAGTGAGTCGTGTACCTGCTCGTGAAGTACTCGTAGTAGGACGCAGTGAGTCGCGTTGTTGAGTGAGAGTAGTGTGCACACTGTAGACACCAGGCATAGAGATATGACAGAATGCTAGTGGTGCACAGTGCGGGTTGTCTGGCTTGCTGTGAAACTGCGTCATAGTGCTTGAAGGTCGTCAGGTTGCGTAATTGTCCATTGTCGAGGGTCACCAATGTAAGATGACGATCACGTCGGGGTCACCAATGTAGGAAGAGAGGACAATAGAGAGATCTCTCTCCAGGCGGGTGTTATTCCTGGGGACCGAAGTCCATTGGAATGAAGTTGGAAGATGTATATATGTCAACTGACTGGGGAAACTTCGTTAGCGCGTTGTAGAACACTTAAGTTGCGCTGTCTGACGCTGGTGGCGCTAGCGAGGTAGCGTGTTGGTTGATTCAAGTTGCCGTTAGATGTCGCTAGGTTGCCACAAGTTCTTACTTACTTGACAGTAATGACGGCCGAGTTAACAATGGGATAACATGTCACAGGCAATATGATTTCCCTGGGGCCCTAATATGGCTTTGTTTATCGCGTGACAAAGTTTGGATGAGGTATCCGTCACCTTCTGACTCGTTAGTGCTTTTTCACGGAGACGCGGGGCGTCGCGCGTAGCGTTGGCCGGCGCGGTCTGCACTAAATTCAAACATATGGCGTTGTATAAAAGCGTTTACGGAGAAGAGGTTTTACGCGCGTTTGCTTCAAATACAGTGTTACTTACGGCGGAGCCCGCGGATGGCATCGCCGCGTTGTACGCAGCGTCGCACGCGTCAATAACGGCGGTTCCCGCCACTGCGCCCGCAGCGGGGCCCGCGGTGGAACCTTCCGACAGTCTTGTGCTCCGCCGCGCGCTTCGCTACACGCTCGAGAGTCCGCCGCGGATGTAGCGGACACCGTTACTCTCCACGCCCCGCATCTTTATAAACAACACCATACATCGCCATATGTTTGTGTTTGCGCGTGTGATGACGCGGTCCGCTGCACGCGCCGCCTCTCTGTAAACAGATAAAACGCCCGACGCGCCGCCGCGCAATGCCAAGCCGCACGCCACGCGCGACGCTCCGCGTCTCCGCAAACAAGCCCTTAATAAGTACGAGAGTGACGGATGCTTTATCCGCATTTGACGCGCGATATAGACGCAGCTATAGGCCCGCTGAACCTAAGAGTGAAATGCTCGACAAGCTCGTCATCTGTATGTCCGCGTTTACCGCACTAGTAAGATAACCAGTTGTTACTTCCATTTCTAACTCAATTGTTAAGATTGCCAACTGAAACTCGGCATAAGCTATCAACGCATCAACAGTGTAAACGAGAGCGCCTTTGGATTCCAATTTAGTATCCTTATTGCGTATCTGAAATATGAAAGCAAGCATCATGTGCAAACTGATATTGTATTTAGGGTTGCCACCTTTTTTTTAACAGAATAAAGTAATTACTTACCAAAAGAGGAAGAAAAATAAAGTACGCAGCATAAATGTAAAGTATTTTTTGAATTATTTTTAAATACATATTTATTATCTTGCTTTCTATCACCGTTTTTGGCAACGAATAAGGTATCAATCGCGTTCAAACAAGGCAAAACAAAGTTTATGTCGAGGGTTTTTGACGGTTGCGTTGAGGTACAATTTCGTTTAAATTTATTAATTATTAAAAAAAAAAATCTATTAAAAACCGAATGTCATAAATAAAGTACTTTGCCGTACTTTATGTGTTGCGTAAAATATAACGTACGGGAAGCTAAAATAGAGTACAATACTTTATAATAAAGTACGGGTGGCAACCCTAATTGTATTGATGATGAGCATTAATCGGAATAGGTAGAGTATATTTACCTAAAGTTCGCAAAAGGACATAATATAGAGCGGTTACAACCGGGTGTATTAATTATTTTTTATTGAATTCCGGATTTCCGGGATTTTTCTGGTACTAGTAAATGTAGTCGCAAGGAAGTCTTCAGTTTATGACTATTACATAATTAGATATAAGGTATGAGCTACAGGCCCCTTTTATCACAAACTCACATAAAATATCCCATACCGTGAGTAAATATTATGTATATTTAGCATTAAAAATACCGGATCCGGAATTCAATAAAAATAAATTAATACTTCACTCGATTGTAACCACTCTAAATTATGTCCTTTTGCGAACTTTAGGTAAATATACTCTACCTATTTCGATCACTGCTGATGAGTAGGGTGGCCCACGTTTGTATGGGAAAAATTCAAAGTGCAGTTAAAAGTCAGCCCGCTTATTTGGTTGCTTTTCTTTCAAAACGAATCTATGTGATTTTTCAGTTCTCTATGTCCAGGATAAAGCGGTGCTCAACGAGCTCAAAGTTTGCATATCCGGATTGTGAATATTCAAAAACCGATGTATCCGGAAATTAGTTACTGAACATTTTCGTTTAATTAAACATTATCTACTATAATTTTTAATCATATTTGATATAAATAACTTCGAATTACTACTTTTTTCATGTAAGAAACTTACTCATTTTAGCACTTTGGTACTCGCTATAGAACTTGAACTCTTAATCCTAGCCTAATGTTAAAAATAATCCACTTTACGTTTGGAACAAATATTTTAACTCTAACAAAAAAATATTTTTGATAGTTTTGTATGAAATTAATAAATTTTAATGTCCTTTGAGCACCATTTTGCACTTAAACTAGAAAGCTATACTTTGGGCATTGTAATAAGGTAGGAAGTAATAAATTACCGGGGTGGCCTGGTCAAAAAACAACAAAAATAATTTTAGGACCACCCTAATGATGAGTGAGAGTGGATTAACCCTTCAAACAACCAGAATCTAAAGTATCTCAAACCAAAAGGTTAGAAAGGAAATAACTAATAGAACTAGGATGTCATAAAGGACAATGCCAGGTCTCCATAGAAGCTTTGGCCTAAGAAAAAAATGTGACGGATGATTAAAGAATTGGGTTTATTTGATGTAGAAAAATATTTAAATCAATGCTGTGGTGTTAGTTTTTCTGAAGAACTTGTCTTATTTTACTTTACATTACATACATTACTCGCAAGTTGTCTTATTTATAATGTATCTTAATAGGAAGCTTTATTATTCGTATAAGTTCCCTAAATTTGTAAGTAATAAAATACTGAATTATATTTTAAAACAAAAACTATATCTAAAAAAGGGCCCTGCGGCATTGTCCTGAAGATGCTGGCAGCATTTCCTCGCTGGATAGTTAAACTTATGCGTTGAGCGAGGAAACTGCCAACTCTATATACTTACTGAATTTAAATCTCATACAAAACAGGTCATATAAAGATCCTTCGTATCTGCTAGCCTTTTTTTTTTAAATCCAAGATCTGGCATTGTAATCGTGTAACACATGGTTTTCTAGCTCAGGATGCAGATGCATATATCCACTGAAATGTTTCATATGGGAGCGCCAAAGTTCAACTAAAATTGCAACTCCTATTATCGGAACTCCGAAAATGATTTTTTTATACCGCTGGAACCGTAAACTTTTCAGAAGTTCTGAAATATTCAATGTGTAGATAAGACTAGGTTAGGTTAGGTTTGATTTATAAAAATCCTGAAAATGTAACAGTTGCTGAAATAAATACGTTAGGAGTTGCGATAATTAGGACTTATGAGTCGTTATGAGTAAAAATAATTAGGTGAGCCAATATGGACCCGTTTCATATATCCAATAAACTTTTTCATTTTTATTTTCACTTTTCATTTTCATTGTCCTTTACCTGTTACCTGACACCAAGTACATTCAAACGAGTGGGTTTTTGGGCCAATATGGAACTATGTCAAAGTGACGTTATCAATCTAACCCTATTTTTATAAACAGGTAAGTCGGTACTAGTAATTTGCACCAAACCTAACGTTTGCATATTCTATAGACTTTATACTTTCGATTAGTATGTAATTTGTCTTTTAAACAAACATTTGCAATTTAAAAAACAAAACATTTTTAATTATTTTTTTAATGATATAAGTACTGGACTGAAATTTTCAGCCTACCTTTTCGCCACATATTATTTAGCGTATTAAATTTGATATAAACTACTTTTCATCGAATAAACAGCCCGGTCCAAATCTTCTCCTATTCGGATCTCCTACTATTTGTTTTAAGATTTGACTTACTGCATCATTTTGACATTGTTCCATACTGGCCTTTAAATCCATTTGTTTGACTGAACCCGTTTCTTTGATCACTGCGCAGTAACTGTCAGATATGAGTTTATAATGCGGTCTTGAAACTAAACAGTTTTAAACCAATATTTTATACTACTATGTATGCAAATACCCATAAAATACGTAAATTATTGCATCCTTCGTAGACCGTTGGATGTAGAAAGCTTCTGGGAATAACTGTAACGGATTTCGATGTTGTTCTCTTCCTCAATAAAAAAAAACGCCTTTTATAAATCATACATAATTTGATTCTGCATTTCTTTATTAATGCGCGAAAGTGTTATGACTTTACTGGTGTAATTTGAATTGACTCTACAGGGTGGAAAGTTAAAATACTAGTTAGATCCCTTGCTGCTACGCGAAAATGCTCTTAGAAGACCTTTACTAACTTTTTAAATGATGACAATCCACATTAACAGATTTTTGAAAAAATGTACATTCAGCGAGAAAATCGACACTTTTGAGTATTTTTTTTAATGCCAATCGCTCCCATTTCTATCAAGGATTAAAATACTCTTTTAGACCAACTAAGGTTAGAGTACTAGAACACTCACAAATCATAGAAAACTTCTTCCATACAGTTCTTAGGCTAATTAATTACAAAGTGACATTTTCTTTAGCTTAAAGATCTTTAAATATGGAGACAACTACAGTTAGGATATTAGGAATGACAAAAATCGGTATTATGTAAAAAAAAACACAACTAGAGTTAAAGATTGTCATCATTTAAAAAGTTAGTAAAGGTCTCCTAAGAGCATTTTCGCGTAGCAGCAAGGGATCCTCCACCTTGTATACTCTATGACAGCACACTTCCGATTCCTCTGGTGTTGCGGGTGTCTGTGGGTCGCAATGATCACTTACCATCAGGTGATCCGCTTGATCGTCCGCTGCCTACTTTTTTCCATAAAAAAAATACCGAATTGATTTTGAAATAATTCAGGTTTTCAGTTCTTTTGGTTCGTGCAAATTTTAATCCTTATTAGTCTTATTACAATTGACAGTAATTCTTAATTTAGTTGTAATTTTAATCTGACATGCAATGCATGAATTTTTTAAATCGGATTTCTCAACATAATATGAAAATACCGCAAAAGAGATCACCAATAGTGAAATTAAAATCGGCCAGGAAATACGGATTATACAAGCATTTTAAACTGCTAATTAGATAGCAATTAGACAGAGAGATCCGATATGCACTATGACGTCATGTTTCAGGTCGGCCGTATAAACTCCATGTTAAATTCAGTTTTGCTAGAAAGAGATAGGGACAAATCTTTGATGGCTTTTATCTTGGTTATTTTTATAGCTATTCAAAAAATGTTGTTTCTCAACTGTATGTTGCATGAATCAGCTTTTATTGAACCTGTTAAAAAAAGTCATGATTGAATATTCCCTATTTTTTCGTAAATAAAGATGTTTCCAATACCACTACAAGGGTTCTATTTCCATATAAGAGTAACACGTGAGCCCTTTCACAGTTATACGACCGTTAACGTGCTAAGTGACGAATAATTAGACTCCGTCGAGTTGCCATCTGTTCACAATATCGTCCTGCTTTAGTACGTCAATGTGTTGGGACTGTTCTATTTTGAACTCATTAGCGGCCTTTACAGCGCAGTTTGGCCTGCGTCCCAGATGGACTGCGTTCCGAACCGCAGATGTAACCGTTGGTCCGTCCGATGGTTTCGACCGTCAAACTGTCAAGACTTTATTACGACCAAATGTGACCACGGTTTGAACCGCGGTTAAATCTGCGGTCCGAACTCTACGTGTAAAGGTAGCTATTGGTGGTAGGACCAAGTGCAGGGTTTGCCCGTATCTCTACCACCGTCTTTTCTGAAATCTAGTTTAATAAGGATTGGTAAATGTGTGATAATAAAAATAAAAAAACGTAGTTAAGGCCTTAATATAGATAACGTTAATTGCTTCCATTGTGTGACGAAAATTAACCATACTTACAATCAATCAATCAGTCATGGTTAACAACCATTCTCTTATTATGTCAGCATTGTACTCTGTTGGTTATAAACTCACGCCTTCTCCTCAGAGTGGGGTAGGCAGAGCTAAAGAATCGCCAACAACTCCAAAAATTTGTTTATAATTCTATAACCACATTTTGCACAATTAGCATAATTTGGCTTAACGTAACGTATTAAATAAATATGCTTAACTTTCGTCACACAATGGAAGAAAAATATCGTTCCTTAACTATGTACAATTTTTTTGATAATCACCCAAATGGCATTGGTTTAAGAGTTACCAGGTCTAAAAGTAAAGGTCACCATTTTGTCGGGGGTTTTGTTTCTTTTATAGTTGTAATAAAATATACTGTACCTTAAGAGGATTGTAAGAAACGCTGAAATCTCGTAGCTTTATTTTTTCCCATACAAATTGAGCTCTGGTTGGTAACGTTTCTCAACCCCTAAATCATAGTCCGATTTCCAAGATTTTTGAATATATTGGTCTTAAAAAACAAGGTTTGTACATTAAATCACGCCTGTTTCCCAGAGGGGTAGGCAGAGACCACTTCTTTCCACCTGCTACGATCCTTATATAATATTTACAACATATTCAAAAATCAACATATTTAGTCATGATAGCTTTATAATTAACATAATGGAAGGGCAGATGGAAGGAAGACGAGGCCCGGGAAGACCGAGAACCAATTATGTCAGAGAGATTCAAGAAAGAGTAGGAGCAAGCGGATACCAAGAGATGAAGAACCTTGCACAAAACAGAAATAAGTGGAGAGAAGTACACCGACAAGAGCTACGCTCTTAAATTTAATGATAATTCAAAAATCGTACAAATCGTATAGGTTACCTTACCGCATTTTGAATGCAACTTTTCAGCCTCATAATCCCCTTAATTGCCGCGTAGCAGCGGTAGCGTCAGCAAAACCTAGATCTCCATTAAAACACTCATTATCCCTGATTGATCGATATCCAGCAGCTAGTAATTCTAGTAATTACTAATTATACCCACCAATTAGCAATTTCCTGCGAAAACTCGTAAAAGTCTCTCTTCCTCTAGGGAAAGTGGCATATGTATCCTTTCGTTAGACATGCGCGTGAGTGGATTTACAAGACGGTGTTGCGTGGCTTGAATGACATGACTGGAAAAGTGTAAATCGTTTTATAATAAAGTAACGAAGGAATAATAAAACTGTCCATGGCTTCCGTTTGCGACGCGCTGAATAAGGTATTAGGTATGCGCGGCTTTAATTTCTAAAATGCCGATGCTTTGAAATGTTAGGGCAGTGTTATATTTCCTAAATAGTCAACTAATCTGTTTTAGTGTTTGGTGTTATTTTATAGGTAGGTATATTGTTGTATTTATTTATGTATATCATGTACATTTATTGATTGATTAGTTACAGTTTTATTTGTACACATTTAATTATATGTTTGTTTTCGGTCTTTCTTTTACTGGGCACCACTTTTGTTTGTTTTTGTATGATTATTTTGTTAACTGGTAGAGAATAAATCCGCAATTTGTGTTTTTGTTTGTGCAATAACTCTAAATAAATAATTAATATAAAAAATAATCGGAGCCAAATATTTGTCTAATTCTGTCAGTAAGTTTCTTGGTTTTAGTTTATTTGTAGCAAAATCTTCGTCAAAAGTTCTTCGTCCGCAAAGAAGGCGTTTATCGCTATTTATTCTCGAAAGCTGTCAAATTTCTTGATGTAAAAAATACCATATGCCCTTCCCAAGGCATCAAGATATCACCATACTAAATTTTATTAAAATCGGTTAAGTAAGCGGTTTATCTGTAAAGACGTCACAAACAGACAGTCACTTTCGCATCTTCTTTACATAGTATAGTCGTAAAACAAAGTCACTTCCCGGCGTCTGTCCCTCTGTATATACTAGGGTTGCCAACAATTTCTTGGGCAAATATAGTATTTTCCAGCCCGAGGTATAAAAACGGTAGTACACAGAAAAAAAAAAAGTACTTTGAAGAAAAACTTTTTAAAAAGTTTGCAAATTTATTCATTAAATATAATGCACAATATTTACTATTTACTAACGTTCTGCCTGCTATTGGGGCAACTATCTGAACTGAAAAAAGCCTATTTCTCCATTCGAACTACATTGGTGCTTAAAATCAGGTTGAAATAGCCAATCCAAACCGCATATGTATAAGGACTGACCGAAATATAGTATTTTTGCGTACTATGTATTTCTTCAACAGTATATAGTACACAGTCAAAATATTGTACAATACTATATATTATAGTACGGTTGGCAACCCTAGTATATACGCATAGATTCAAACTAAGTACGTAACGGATTTTAACCTCGTAAGGCATACCATGCTAAAAACAGGGAGTTTTTTGTCAGTGGGACTTTGAATCTACCATCAAGGCAATAAAGTTCATTTACGTTTGTTCGATAATGCCATTTTCGGTTTATGAACATAGGAAAATAAAGCTTATTCTTATTGTAACACAGTTCAAATTAAATTGCCTTGATTATGTACAGCCTATTGCACATTGGGCCTTACGAGGATAATGCGTGTTTTCATCAATAGATAGATTCAAGAGGAAGGTTCTTATGTAAACATTCTGGTTTATGTACGGAGCCGTAGCCTCGTGTGGTTGCCGAGTTAGAATAGTGCCACTCCATGTCTTCCCGTGGATGTCGTAAGAGACGACTAAGGGAATAAAGGCTTGTAGCACTGTTAGGCGATGGGCTTGCAACCTGTCACCAATACGCTGGTAAACATCTTAGCCTAATTGTGCAAGTTGTGGTTATAGAATTATCAACAAGTTTTTAGAGATGTTTGTAATTCTGTAGCTCTGCCTACCCCACTCTGGGAACGAAGGCGTGAGATTATGTATGTATGTATGTATGTACGGAGATTCATTTCATTTATTTATTGTTGTCACATTATGGCACATACATTTTGTAACAATCCTACCTACACTCGGTCAACGTTTCCCAAATCCTGGTCAACGTGTACCAATTGTAACCTACCTTCCTGCCTATCCTAAAGTTTTCACGAATAAAGCTCCTAAACCCTGATCTACGCAGAACTAATTGTAAAGGCCCGGGCCAATACGCCTACTTTACAATCCTAGTCTTGGAGACACTAATAGTAGTATTACGTTTCCTTAGCCTGGATTTATATTTATTTATATGATGATGATATTTATAGTATCTAAAGTCCCTAATACTCTGCTCTACCTAACTATATTTCTCTACAATTTAAATTTCGTACTTAAACATTCATAGTTCTTAATACTTTTAATATCTGTCTACCCTACATCTAACCAAATGTAATTTCTATGTCCTACCTATACTAGCCTTATATTTATAAACCTAATTAGTTCAGTATAATTTACCTAACTCTCTTACTATCCCTACCAATCTATTATAATGTAAATTAGTTTTGGCACGTGATCATCAAGTAATTTAAAAGAACCCATTAGTTGTACCCAAAAGTAACCCCAGAATTCTTTAAGTCTTTGTTTTAATTCCTAACTTTACCTACCTAATACACCCTAGAAATATACCTAAATAATTACAACAACCTATTATTTATAATTTAGTTATCCTAACTGAATTAATGATTCCTTTCCAGTTGAAAGCCATCCTACTAAAAATATAATTCCTAAATATATTATTATTATGTTTCTATAGTATAACTTATGTGACCTAAGTCTAAAATAAAGCAGATCTAAGAATTTATGTTTTGTGGCCCCCGTAGGGAAGGAAGGCTCCACCTTACGCCTTAGGATTGCTATCCCAGGACCTTAGTCCTCCTCAATAGACATCCACCATAGACAGGACAGTCTCCTTGCCAAATAAGTCCTATTAGTCAGTCGGTTGAATAGTAAGGGAAGATTTGGGATATGAGCATTCTTTACTCAAATATTCAGTAGATTATTTTATCCTTCATTAGAGTGATTTTCTCAAAAGAATATATTTATATTATATTTATTAAAGTGACTCAAGATAGATATTGCTTAATTCACTTATAAGTCTTTATATGACTTGAGTTTTATATAACTATATGAGATGTTCAATTTCACCAAGTATCCATGTTTAACTTATATAGTAAACAGCGGGACACAGAAGTCATTTTGTCTTCTAGCTAGATTGAATCCTCATGTTAGTCAAGGATAGTAAAGAAAGTGATCAGACAATTCTCACTATTGTCACTCCAATATTTACTGGTATATTTGCTTCATATCTTATAAAAATATTCACTCTAAAAAAGGACTTATCTCTTTAAGCTAACTATTGATATTCTAGATTTGCTTTATACTCATATAATACTCTCTATAGTATTTTGGTTATCTTATAGTATAGTTAACTTAGATGTTATTAAATATTCATTCTAATTAAGGACTTATTTCTGTCAGTTAACTATTGATGTTATAGTTTGGCATTATATATTTTCCAATAAATATCAAGTTTATATATATTTTCCTCATGAATTACTATATCAAAATCAGTTTATTACTTAGTATTTATTTATAGTTATATTTCTTTAGAACAGTTAAATACTAAAAGTTACTTTTACTTTTATAAGTTAACTATTAGTTAAATTTATACTTCAGTTTATTTATTAATTAAATTTATACTTCAGTTTATTTATGAAGTTAAAATTTATGAAATTTTATAAGTTTTCTAATTTAATTCCTATTTCCTATTTTCCCTATCCAATGAAGTTAACCTAACACTACTTTCAAGGCCTAAATTAAAAATCTAAACTATGGGCTTACCTCTCCCAGTAATTAGCTAAATCCCTAGGTAAACTGTAAAGTTCAGCTGAGTCGGCTGATAAAAGCAACCTAACACTCGTGTTCTTGTTCCCCCCCATACTTTTGCTAAGCCGCAGCTCTCAAGGATAGTATGAGTAGAACGCCCTATTGTGTGGTTTAGTATATATAAATAATAATAGATTTATCGGAACCCATTCTCAACTCCAAAAAGGCTTCCATGGGTGCGCGCCGGCATGCCAACTATGTGGACCCCACTTGTTCCTCTAAGGCTGACATTGAGGATAAGTAGGCTCTGTTGTAAATATCTGTGCCGATTTAAAAGATATTTAGGCTTGCCCAAGACTTCTTTTTGACTCTAATAGTTCCAAATCAGAGGCTCCGTTAGGCTTCCTCGGACTTGTCAGACACTTACTAGTGGTAGCCTGACCTCTCGCTCTGATACAATCAAGTGCTAATCTAGCTGAATTCAATACACAGTTCCCCACCATAGTATTAATTACCACTTAAGCCCCAAATAATTAATGCAATGTATCAGACGCAAGCGATAACCAACCCAAAATTTCCTAAGGGGAAGTACACAGAAAATAATGATTAGTTAAACAAACAATTAATATCACAAATAAACAAATGAAAACTCATTATTGCAACTCCGGCTATATGAACCGGAATTAACAACAACGAGAGAAAATAAATCCAACAAAGATTAAACCTCACCAAGTTATTGATATAACCTGATACACTCAACTATTGTTATTGCGTCCTCCCTTCTATTTGATCTGTAACAGAAATAAAATTAATACATCCTAAACACTAGGTATTTGGTACCTAGACCTAAGGCTCCCGGTTCCTAAGCAAGAATTACTGTTATCTAATCCCCCTTGCAATATTGAGAATTTAAAATTATCGAATTAATTTAATTTTCCAACTGATAATTTAATTATCCAAAACTCAATACAATAAACTAGAATTATTGCGCGAATTCAAACAAATATTACTCTCTAAACAACCCCAGCGAGCCACACGTCCGTACGTGACAAGCGACAAAAGTCAAAAAGCCCCTTCCTCGGCGCGTCATTGTATATATAAAATACCTCCCTCATTTGCTTCGTTAGCCTCATTGGCTTCTTTTGCTTCTTTAGCCTCTTTTGCCTCACTTGCCTCACGGCACCTGTACAGAGCAGGCATGTGTCACTTTTTGGCAGCCATTTTTAAAATTGAATTTTGTATGCAAATGTTCTTATATTTTAGTTTTAGCTTTATTTGATTATTTTAAACGACTACATATTAATTTTTAACATAACTGATAATAGATTAATGACTCTTTATTCTCAAATCTACTAATGTTTACACATTGTTTACCAAGCAAAGAAATATGCTATCATAAATAATTGATATGTGTCTAACTTTTCATTTTCACATATAAGTCCACCTGGAATCGAACCCTGGACCACCAGCTACACTGACTATGCCATTAAAAATTAATTAAACGTTGTTAGTTTATTCTCTTATCTAGATATCTTACTTCTTCTTAGCTATGTAAATGATATTATTTTGTTTATTATAAGACATTTCTAATTTCCTTTGTACTTTAGTTAAACTAAAAATCTCCTATTAATATAAATTTAAATATAAACAATCTAATTGATGATTTTGTTTGTTCTATAGCCATTTATTTCTATTACTTTTAAATTTCTTAAATGTAATATTGGAATTAACTGGACAGACATCGTTTGTTCCGTTACACCCTGCCTTTAGATTTATCGCAAAATGTCAAATCTTTCTAGTTGGCATTTGAAGAGAAATCTACCCAAACCAATAACATAACAAGATGCCTTCAAATAAACTACTTTAATGATTTTCATAATTTATCAACACTTAGCCTTTCCTGATCAGAAATTCTGATAATTATGTGGTGTGTTTTTAACCAATTCTAATTGATAACATAACATGAATACTAATAGTCAACAATAAATGTCCAGACATAACAATGCAGTTACAATTATCAGATCATTCTTTTGTCTGTGGAAAAATCAAAAGCTGTGCTAGACTTTTAATCAGCTCTAATAGCACTCAACCAGTCAAATATAACGAATCTTTTGTATTTATGATCTGTATATAATTCACCGATTAAGTTTCCCAGACCAAAATACAATCCTTAAAGATAAAGCTTCTGTCACCGTTAAACTTTCCATTCTATCTACTATTCGTTCCAAACCATGTTAAACAATTAAAAATTGGAAAATGTAAAGTTGTCGATTGCTAAGTATCTCCTGCCGGTACAGTAATGTCTCGCCAAAAAAATGCATACAAGCTACCCTAATAATTTCATATTAACCATAATATGAAATTTTTATCTAACCTATCACAAATGGGTCTATTTAATTAACGAAACATTTGTATTGTGTTGTGTTTCCAGGCTAAATTTTGACAAACATGGCTGGATGCTTAGGTGTATGGTCTCGATTGTACCCCTTCATAACTTAATAAAACTAAAACTTACAAAGATCTGCTTACAAACATCTGTTTCACAAATTCTTTCATATTCAAAATAAATTCCGTCAGAACTCCTCATTAGTTTTTCACACTAGTACAACCAAAAACACAACCTTTCTCACATCAAACCATTATATAAAAAGTTAATTTCACAAACTATGAAGTTTTCTCTTTTAAAACCAACCACAAGTTCAAAAGTAAACAAACAATGATAAACTTCAACTTAATTCAACTGTCACTTGACGTCCGTCCAATTGATTCCGTTCAAACAACCAAAAGTCGTTTGGTTTAATATAACTCTAATCAAACTTTTAGCGCGATTTTTCCAATAACTCAAACATTCCTAGATGTGCTATTTGTTTATAAATTTAATTTGGCTCTAAAAAAAATTAAAGTTTCTAATGTAAAATTTTATGGTTTATATTATATTCTCTACTCATATCTAAAGACTTTGTCCCTTAGTGTAAATAATTTCCTTCCTGAACAGTACACAACGTAAGGTCCCAACCACCAGACGATCACAGCCCAATGTCTATTGCCAAGTTTTTCCGAAACCTATTAATTAATTCCAAAGCTAAATTAATAAGCATACGTTCATACATGTATACTTTTTTTTTTACTTTAATTGTATTATCAAACCGATTTTTTAATTCAAGAAAATTCGTCAAAGATATTAACTAGCTCACTGCACTAAAGTTACTATAATACATTATCGGCGAGATATTTCCGTATTCCTAATTATTTGCAAATCTTTTTTACATACGCACATACAACTTGACAAACATACATAACATACATATAAATATAACACGTTTTGTATTGCAAAAATGGTCCCTATTTTTATGACTATGATACCCGTATTAATTGCAACCTTTTCATACTACATACATACGACACAACAAACTTACAAACACACATAACATGTATTGTGACCTTTTTCATTAAACTATCCTAATTATTCTCAACCTTTAACATTCAAGGCATGTACATAGCAATAAATATAAAATAATTCAGTTCAAAGATGCTAGGTACTCAAATTGAAATTGGCAACACGGTCCTATTTTCACTCAAAAGTTTCTTTTTGTATTTTTATTCACTAACATTTGATTATCCCTAATTAATTAAAATTATTTTAATTAAAATCCGATTATTATGAAATAATATTATCAACGTTTAATTAGCCGCGCCTCTCACTCATATTTAGTCTTATCAAACTGTTCCCTTTTTCCTGTCTCCTTAAACGCATTTGAATTATGAACGGAACGTACGCCATAAACACCTTTCATGGCAAGCAATTATTTGACAGCTACCTTATTGTTTATTTTCTATTTTCTATGGTTATTGTTGGTCAAAAACAAAACAAGAGCTACCTAGGTTTAACAAATTAGTTTTTAGTCATGCAGTATTCAATATGTTAATCACCTAATCATTTAATCATATTTTATGAAATACCTATTCCCGCCTAACAACAACTTGTCTATCTTACTAGCAAAGAGAACCATTCATAATACGTAAGTAAACAAAAGACTTCTTTTATTATTTTAACCTGTTTTAAATGTTTGTGAGTTAAAACTTATAGTATTAACCTTAATATTTAAAGTCGTGCGCAACTTTGCTATCTAGTATTACTCAATGACTTAAATTACCTAATAAAAATATATAACCTATCTAGCTTATCTAATGGTATATTTTGGTTTTGTTTCAGCTTTTGCAACCCGTATCCTAGTGAAATGATACCCCTGCTGATATATAAGAGAGATTTATCGTGCTGAGATAATGATGATATTTTTCTGACTACAAGTTATAATCGAACTAGCATGAGTAGCATGAACATTTTGCCTGAGAAATCATTGCAAGTTAAAAGATTTGGTTTTCTACTTCTGTTTGAACTACTTAGTAAAGTGATGTTATAAGTGTTTTATTGCATTTGTACCATACAAATTGTGTTATCTACCTATGTTTTTGCACTACTTTATTTTCTTTGTACTATTCTTGGATTAAACAATTCCTAATTATGTTTCTTAATTATTTTTCTCCTAACATACCTAACATAGCATGATTGGTTTTCTTTACTAAACGCATTGGTGTGCAATTTTATTTGATAGAATTCATTTACTGCTATGTTTCCTATTATGTAAGTGCCTGGTGTTGCCTAACTTTGTTTAACATACATACTAGTTTTAAGTGAATGTTCTAAGAATCCCTGGCTTTACTGTATGTAAGAAGTTTCAATTTATGACTGCGGTACTAAGTACTCCTATAGTACTCTAACCTTGCTAATCAACATCAAAGATCTATTTATACCTATTTTAAATATTATGTTGATTATGATTAACTGTAAGGTCATAGTTCTTTTCTAATAAACAATTTACTAACCTGCTAGTTACCAAACTTTGTAAGAATTTATTAATTGGTTTCTTAGCAGTTCAAAATAAAGAATTTCATTCTAATTTATTAAACTTCTTAAATTATCCTAACCCAAAGCAAAACATACATCTGTTCATCTAAGTTTTAACTAAACAAATCCCTGACTTTTAAACCAGCGAGATAGTCTCTAAGTACTATAATATTGCTTATTAAATCCTATTAAGAAAGTGTTATCTATCAATTCATAAAATATTCTATCATCAGACCACTACTTTGTTAATTTCAGCTAACTTTTGTTTCTTATCCTTAAATGATCATAACAAAACAGCTGTTTTTACTATAAACCAAACTACCTACTACCTATCTCTTTCCTTTTTAGTCTATAGGCTTACTCTCCTAATATATTTCAAATAAGAGAATCACACAAGTGATATCCTGATTAATTAAAATGGTAAATTTACTTTATTAAGTTGAAATTGAAATGTATATCTTATATGTTTTTAATGTTTGTTTATAATGTAGATTTGTTTTTAAATTCCATTTCAAAAGCTAAACATTCATAATTCGAAAAGACCTCTCCTGACCTAACCCTGTTATAATCTGTGTCTCTTATTTTTTAATTCCACAGAAAATACAACTTGTCAAAACAAACTTCGTCCGTTCACTGACCGGCTACTCTTAACAAAGTAAACAATAATTGTTGTTTCCCCTTTTAAAGATAAACCTATAACATTTCCTAATTTAATTGTGTTTTACCTAATCATATTTATGGTATAAATAGTTGACTCTATTTTTGCCTAATCAATGACTACATTTTGATGGTTTACAAACTCAATCACACCGGCTAACTTTTACTAAGGATTCTAAAGCTGATACAAGGTAATGGTCAATATTATTTCTATCTCACTTTCTTGTATTTTAATAACTTTATAAGTAGAATATCTTACTATTTAAAATAACTATATGTTGTGAAACTATAAGAACTTTTAACCTAGTTTATTGTTTCCAACAATTTACTAGCTAAACATATCTTTTATAGAGATAGTTTATGTAACTTTAACTGAATCTACATAATTAAACAACAAGTTTTACAAACTATTTCAAATAAACCCTTTTATTTATCTTATTGTTTGATTTTATAAAAGGTTTTAATGTTGTTTTGTTCTTTTTTAGGTTGTAACAACATTAGTCTGACTAACTCAGCAAATGACAAGTGATTTGATCTCTAACAATTGAAGTCTGATCAGCTGTCCTATCTAACCACCTAGACTATGGCAACAGGAACAACAATAACCATACGCCTCAGAAGAAAATGAATGCTTAAGCTAGTTGTACCTACTACTTTCAGGTAAAATAAATTTAAGCAAATATTTTTCTTACCTCAAGTTTTAGTTCTAATAAATTTGTAAACTAACTTATTTTAATGGAAAAAATTGTAATTACTATTACAAGATTTCTGTTTTTTAAGTTGAGTGACATCTACCTATAAACACTAGCTTCCTCATAGGTTTCCTGACATTTGAACTAATGAATATACTAAATAATCCTTATTTACTTTTCCAGTTTTGCAAGAAATACAAAGGAAGGAACATAGAAACTTATATGAAAGATCAACAACTAACCAAGAATATTGTTTCACATCAATAATTGATAATTAAATCATACTGTTACCATTTTTAGTAAAGCTACTCTACGGAACTAGTTTAAATGACTATAATTAAATTTACAAAATCTAATTGTATCTACAATAAACCCCTTTTTAACTTGTTATTTCATTACCTGCCTTCGATTTAACAACTATTAACATCTAAAAAAAAATATAAAAACTTATGTAAGTTTATATATTTCTAGACTTTTCCTTTATACCATTTTAAAAGATAGGATATTTTGTCTTTATTTAAATTTTATTGTTAAACGACAATAAATCCACTACAAGATACTATTTATCTTTGCCTGACTTCATCTATTAAGCGTGTTAAACATCAAACTACCTGCCTTCTAGTTTAAAACTAAAGATTAACTTTAGCTTCCTGTCTTCACCTTTTACAGCTACAAAACATTAAAGACTGTATGGTTCACAAACCACAATTAAAGAATTAACTGCTATTACTTAATGAAATTCCTACATAAATGAATAAAAATTAAAACAAAGACTTCCACTTTCACAGGCAACAATTGGACTTCAGTCAGAAGTCACTTACTTAAATTAAATAATGAAGCCTAATTAATCCTGGCATAAGGCACCTAAGATTCCAATCTAAAACCAGTTCTTTGAATTAACTACCTAACTTAATTAAAACTTATAAAATTTACTACTAAGCATATTTTTAATCCTGGTAAACGGCAACAATTGTAACTGGACAACCAGTCACAATTGAACGGTTGAAGTACTATAAAATCCTGGTCACGACGCGCCAATTGTAACCGTCGAGACCATTTTTACTCAATATCTAAGTCTAATTACTATTAAAAATTGTGCAATAACTCAAAGTTCAAAATCCTGGTCACGGCACCAATTGTAACAATCCTACCTACACTCGGTCAACGTTTCCCAAATCCTGGTCAACGTGTACCAATTGTAACCTACCTTCCTGCCTATCCTAAAGTTTTCACGAATAAAGCTCCTAAACCCTGATCTACGCAGAACTAATTGTAAAGGCCCGGGCCAATACGCCTACTTTACAATCCTAGTCTTGGAGACACTAATAGTAGTATTACGTTTCCTTAGCCTGGATTTATATTTATTTATATGATGATGATATTTATAGTATCTAAAGTCCCTAATACTCTGCTCTACCTAACTATATTTCTCTACAATTTAAATTTCGTACTTAAACATTCATAGTTCTTAATACTTTTAATATCTGTCTACCCTACATCTAACCAAATGTAATTTCTATGTCCTACCTATACTAGCCTTATATTTATAAACCTAATTAGTTCAGTATAATTTACCTAACTCTCTTACTATCCCTACCAATCTATTATAATGTAAATTAGTTTTGGCACGTGATCATCAAGTAATTTAAAAGAACCCATTAGTTGTACCCAAAAGTAACCCCAGAATTCTTTAAGTCTTTGTTTTAATTCCTAACTTTACCTACCTAATACACCCTAGAAATATACCTAAATAATTACAACAACCTATTATTTATAATTTAGTTATCCTAACTGAATTAATGATTCCTTTCCAGTTGAAAGCCATCCTACTAAAAATATAATTCCTAAATATATTATTATTATGTTTCTATAGTATAACTTATGTGACCTAAGTCTAAAATAAAGCAGATCTAAGAATTTATGTTTTGTGGCCCCCGTAGGGAAGGAAGGCTCCACCTTACGCCTTAGGATTGCTATCCCAGGACCTTAGTCCTCCTCAATAGACATCCACCATAGACAGGACAGTCTCCTTGCCAAATAAGTCCTATTAGTCAGTCGGTTGAATAGTAAGGGAAGATTTGGGATATGAGCATTCTTTACTCAAATATTCAGTAGATTATTTTATCCTTCATTAGAGTGATTTTCTCAAAAGAATATATTTATATTATATTTATTAAAGTGACTCAAGATAGATATTGCTTAATTCACTTATAAGTCTTTATATGACTTGAGTTTTATATAACTATATGAGATGTTCAATTTCACCAAGTATCCATGTTTAACTTATATAGTAAACAGCGGGACACAGAAGTCATTTTGTCTTCTAGCTAGATTGAATCCTCATGTTAGTCAAGGATAGTAAAGAAAGTGATCAGACAATTCTCACTATTGTCACTCCAATATTTACTGGTATATTTGCTTCATATCTTATAAAAATATTCACTCTAAAAAAGGACTTATCTCTTTAAGCTAACTATTGATATTCTAGATTTGCTTTATACTCATATAATACTCTCTATAGTATTTTGGTTATCTTATAGTATAGTTAACTTAGATGTTATTAAATATTCATTCTAATTAAGGACTTATTTCTGTCAGTTAACTATTGATGTTATAGTTTGGCATTATATATTTTCCAATAAATATCAAGTTTATATATATTTTCCTCATGAATTACTATATCAAAATCAGTTTATTACTTAGTATTTATTTATAGTTATATTTCTTTAGAACAGTTAAATACTAAAAGTTACTTTTACTTTTATAAGTTAACTATTAGTTAAATTTATACTTCAGTTTATTTATTAATTAAATTTATACTTCAGTTTATTTATGAAGTTAAAATTTATGAAATTTTATAAGTTTTCTAATTTAATTCCTATTTCCTATTTTCCCTATCCAATGAAGTTAACCTAACACTACTTTCAAGGCCTAAATTAAAAATCTAAACTATGGGCTTACCTCTCCCAGTAATTAGCTAAATCCCTAGGTAAACTGTAAAGTTCAGCTGAGTCGGCTGATAAAAGCAACCTAACACTCGTGTTCTTGTTCCCCCCCATACTTTTGCTAAGCCGCAGCTCTCAAGGATAGTATGAGTAGAACGCCCTATTGTGTGGTTTAGTATATATAAATAATAATAGATTTATCGGAACCCATTCTCAACTCCAAAAAGGCTTCCATGGGTGCGCGCCGGCATGCCAACTATGTGGACCCCACTTGTTCCTCTAAGGCTGACATTGAGGATAAGTAGGCTCTGTTGTAAATATCTGTGCCGATTTAAAAGATATTTAGGCTTGCCCAAGACTTCTTTTTGACTCTAATAGTTCCAAATCAGAGGCTCCGTTAGGCTTCCTCGGACTTGTCAGACACTTACTAGTGGTAGCCTGACCTCTCGCTCTGATACAATCAAGTGCTAATCTAGCTGAATTCAATACACAGTTCCCCACCATAGTATTAATTACCACTTAAGCCCCAAATAATTAATGCAATGTATCAGACGCAAGCGATAACCAACCCAAAATTTCCTAAGGGGAAGTACACAGAAAATAATGATTAGTTAAACAAACAATTAATATCACAAATAAACAAATGAAAACTCATTATTGCAACTCCGGCTATATGAACCGGAATTAACAACAACGAGAGAAAATAAATCCAACAAAGATTAAACCTCACCAAGTTATTGATATAACCTGATACACTCAACTATTGTTATTGCGTCCTCCCTTCTATTTGATCTGTAACAGAAATAAAATTAATACATCCTAAACACTAGGTATTTGGTACCTAGACCTAAGGCTCCCGGTTCCTAAGCAAGAATTACTGTTATCTAATCCCCCTTGCAATATTGAGAATTTAAAATTATCGAATTAATTTAATTTTCCAACTGATAATTTAATTATCCAAAACTCAATACAATAAACTAGAATTATTGCGCGAATTCAAACAAATATTACTCTCTAAACAACCCCAGCGAGCCACACGTCCGTACGTGACAAGCGACAAAAGTCAAAAAGCCCCTTCCTCGGCGCGTCATTGTATATATAAAATACCTCCCTCATTTGCTTCGTTAGCCTCATTGGCTTCTTTTGCTTCTTTAGCCTCTTTTGCCTCACTTGCCTCACGGCACCTGTACAGAGCAGGCATGTGTCACTTTTTGGCAGCCATTTTTAAAATTGAATTTTGTATGCAAATGTTCTTATATTTTAGTTTTAGCTTTATTTGATTATTTTAAACGACTACATATTAATTTTTAACATAACTGATAATAGATTAATGACTCTTTATTCTCAAATCTACTAATGTTTACACATTGTTTACCAAGCAAAGAAATATGCTATCATAAATAATTGATATGTGTCTAACTTTTCATTTTCACATATAAGTCCACCTGGAATCGAACCCTGGACCACCAGCTACACTGACTATGCCATTAAAAATTAATTAAACGTTGTTAGTTTATTCTCTTATCTAGATATCTTACTTCTTCTTAGCTATGTAAATGATATTATTTTGTTTATTATAAGACATTTCTAATTTCCTTTGTACTTTAGTTAAACTAAAAATCTCCTATTAATATAAATTTAAATATAAACAATCTAATTGATGATTTTGTTTGTTCTATAGCCATTTATTTCTATTACTTTTAAATTTCTTAAATGTAATATTGGAATTAACTGGACAGACATCGTTTGTTCCGTTACAATTTGAGACAGGTGTTGTTGTCTTAAACTAGTCAGCTCCACATAGACACCCTGCAAGGGCACCACAACATATACTTATAAGTCTAAAATACCGAACTAACCCGCAAACAATTATTTTAAAAATTAAAATTAAAATAATAATAAAAATGTCATCATGCTAACAATACCTACTTAAGTACTAATGGGCTATGTATTAAAAAGATTATTACATTATACAAATTAAATTAACACATACAAATTACGATAAAATAAAAACTACAATGTCGATAAAAAAAAAAAAGTAAAAAAAGTTAAATAAAAAAAAAAAAAAATGTCAAGAACATGGGTTAATAATAGTAATAATTTTAAATCAAATCAATTTCTCAGATGAAACTATTACAAACAATTCTTATAGGAAGCGACACGGTGGCAGTGTTGTGATTACAGAAAGCTCACATAAATCTAAGCAAAGCGAGGGCGGGTCGCTAGTATTAAGTAAATTAAGGTTGCAAAGAGTTTTATTAGCTTTTCATAACCACCTTAGTAACGATCATTTGCATTCTAACTCAGTGTTATTAAGATATCAAGAGCTGATTGTCTTGAAATGGCTACTAATAACACCATCTCGGCTTCTTTCACAAAGAAAGTTCCCAATTCAAACAACTTTACGCCTATTAAACAACACGTAGCCGTGTAATGTAGATATATTATGTATTATGATTGTAATAAATAAAAAAAGCGCTAATGATCTCGTCATAGCGAGAATTTCTCTATTAAGTAACGTTCCGTACTGGTCGCTTTCGTGTTGCGCAAGCGCAGCCGGTTATTAAAACGATCCGCTGTCATCGCCGGCGCATTCGTTTAGCTTCATGTTTGGTGCCACGGCTCCAGTAATCTATATAATATTGACTTGATATGGAGTTCTTGGTATACATGTTATATTCTGTGGATTATGATGAATTAAGATAGGATTGCCTGGACAGTTTTAAATTAAACTGGAGAAGGGTTGAAGTATTTTAGGATGATTGTAACTCGTGTGATAATGTTATGGTCTCTTGCTATACTTTAGAAAAACTCTGAAATTTTTGAAATTAAAATATTGTGAAAAGTGTCAACTTAAAATAAGGCAAAACATGGATAGAGATAAGTGAAGGATAGACTTTTGATCTTTAATAAGAAGAATAAGAAAAAAAACACAAAAACCCACCCAAAATTAGACTGTATTCAAATGTGTCACATCAGAACGGTCGGTGAAATGGCTAGCATTCTTAGTTGTCATGGTTGCAGTTTTGGGATTGTAGTCTTAAGATTGTCTTTGTCTGTGGGTCTCTGATCCCACTAACCCTCAGGTGGCCTTTGAGCTCGTGTACCTTCTCCATGTTACAAAAAGACCACAATGTTGACGGCAAGACGGCCTCTGAATCTTTAGCCTCGTAAGCCCCACCGTATGACAGCCAGTTTTTTATCAGCGGGACTTTGAACCTACCATCAATGCAATAAAGTTCAATTACGATTGTTCGAAAATGCCATTTTCAATTTATGAAGGAAGGAAAATAAACTTTATTTCTATTGCAATACAGTTCAAATTAAATTGCCTTAGGATGTACTCCTATTGCACACTGGGCCTTACGAGGTAGAGGAGACTGAAGGTGGTTTCTACCACCACAACCCACGACCACCATCGTCTTATGCAGGGTCCGTCCGCATCACTGTCTTCCCCGCTAACCAGAGGCCCTAGCCAAGATGCATTACGCTAACTAGCGTTTCTATTCACGTCTTTTCGTATCATGTCAGCTACCTGTGACGTGATTGGTTTAAAAACGAAACGAATAGAAACGCTGCGTCACACCGCAGTTTTCTGGTACAGTCAGCGGTGGGGTAAAGTAACCCCCTGCATAGATGATCCCTAGCAGAGGAAGTTAGTACTACTAACTAATAAGACAGTCTCAGATTTGCAATCTCATTTGAAGAAAGAGTAAATATCAAGTTTCGTGTAGACTACCTAAGTTTTTACAAAGGTTCCATAGAAAAATGATACGTGGAGAGATACGCATTTGTTCTCTAGAGGTAAAAGAAAACCAACTGAGATCGAATCGAATACAATAGAATACGAATGTAGAATTTATTTTGTATAGTGTCATTTCGATTCTTTTACCTACGCTTTGTTCATGTCTAAAAAATATGATTGCGAGTAAATGGCTATCTAATTCGTCGACAATCGACGATAGACAGGCGCTCTCACTTTCTCGATTACACGGCTGTCGCCAGTGTGTAGAGTTTAGAGTTTTTGTCACCGTTTTTGGACGGCTGTCAGAATTTCGAGTTTCATTTTCGATTCGTAATTGGATTGAGAGAATTCTATAGTTCGTCAACTTGTGTGCTACGGGGTTCTGAGAAATTAGCACTGACAAGCGATATAAGCTTTTTTACGATTGTTGCAACTCATCTTGGATTGTCGATACCATATTCGTAAGTATTTAAGAAAAAATAAAAGAAATTCATGAACCTGCCTATTCTACGACGTTAAACAATATTGTATTTGACCTGTTAGCGTCAACGTTTTGATAGCTCTTATTTACTTGACAGTAATGGCGGCCGCGTTAAACAATACGATAACATGTCAAAGGCAATTTGGTTTTACTCAATAGAATAAAGCTGGGGTACAAGTCGACTTAACTCGTAATAAATAAATAATGAAAACATTAAAAAAACACGACTGCCGTTATAAATATTGAACTAAAAAGTAAAAAATAAGTTTAAATTTTTAATTATTTAGTTTTATTTTAAGCATTTTTAGTGTCTTGAACTTGTCTATTATTTATCACGTATTACAGGTAAACCCGTTTATTAATGCTACTATATATGTATATATTTGAAATGGTCACATTAAGACCTTTCAAATGATATCTATATTGTAATAATTGGAGGACTTTTATCTTTTTGACATAAATAATTGACTTTTTGCCATTGTTCTTATTTAAATTTTAACAGTTTAGGTGTCACCCGAGGAGATGAAAGGATTCAAACGATACCACGAGGTCCAAAGTGGTCTAGGAATCAATTTCCTTGACCGTACCTTTAGGGTAAAGTTTCATGGTTACTTTTCTATCTTGAGAAAGAGTTTGGTAGCAATATAAAATAGATTAGTTAGGTTCGGTAAATATCTTATTTCCATTTTGTTATTGCTGTTTCTCACATTTTGAGTGCTGGATATGATGTCACTATTTTATGATGTAGAAATGTTAGTCTAGTACAGTCATGGACTTAAATTTGTGACCCACCTTAGGTCCAAAGTCATTCTGACATTCTACAACAATAAGGTTGAGTCTCCTATAAGTTACAAATGATTTGGCATCTCTAATGACATTGACGACTTCAAGCCTATTTTTCTTTAAATGGGTCACAAATTAACGATCGCGATAGTACCTATAGTCAAAAACAAATATATTTATTACCTATGTTCGCCAGTGTATTTTTAAATCCTTTAGCTGCCAAGGCCGCCAGTCAGCTGACTTTGACAAGAATTGTCATAAAAACCGTTCCAGCGACAAACGCAGCGTCAAGCGCTTTCTGCCTCAGTACCCTTACCATGAGTTATAGGTGAAAAACTTAATTAAATGACCTCTAGCATGTAGTTGTGTACAAAACTAATATGGAATATACGTCAAATTTCAAATATGTATAATGTCGAACGGTCTACACAGATGCGTTACAACTGCATGCAACAGGTCATTTACCTACTTAAGTTTTTCACCTTTACAATTACCGCACTCGCTAGCGAGTCGAATGCTCTGTCCCTCGCACTCTATAAGACTTGCGAGGTCTGCGAGGTACAGAGGGCCCTGCCAAGATGCATTAAGCTAACTAGCGTTTCTATTCGATTCGTTTTTAAACAAATAGTTGACGTGATACGAAAAGTCACGTGATCTACCAGTGACGCGATTGGTTTAAAAACGAAATGAATAGAAACGCTAGTTAGCGCAATGCATTTTGGCAGGGCCCTCAGAGCTTCGACTCGCTATCGAGTACGTTAATTGTAAATCATGGTAAGGGTACAGTATTCGACTCTCGCGCATTTTTGTTCTCACCGGCGCGCGCGCATCGAAATGGAAAGTAACGCCGGATGCGGCTTTCCAATAGACTCTATTATCAATTTGATGAAATAATCGCTCAAATCAAACATGATCGATTGCTTCAATAGAATTTAGGAGCTCTGATACCTTGTTAACCGTCTTGTATTTAAAGCTGATTGCAATAATGACGTATTTTAATGCTTGCATTGGCTGTCTGGTTTTATTTTTTAAGATCTATTTAGCCTCATTATGACGTTTTTTCTGTTTTATTACATCAACGATGTTAGATAACTCTAATCTCTAACTCTTGTTTGCTTGTTAGTGCGTCGATAGTGTAGGGTGTCGACTTGTGATCATAATGTACTAAGTTTGAATAAACCCCACTGTCGCCATGTATTAAAAAGTTTTTCTAGCTTAAGTACGTTACCTGACGCTCTTACGGTGGAGGAAACATCGTGAGGAAACCTCCACATTCAAAAAGCTGAGTTTGTAAGAGGGGTTATACAAAATCCCACCTGTACACTAAAATCGACCTTATAAGTGGCTGCACACCTTTGTACCTTGTGCGCATTAACGCCTTTGAAAGATTAGAAGCACTACAGTGTCCAGCTGCTTAAGGCCCAGCCACACCGGATGCGTGACGTGCACGTGCGCGTGCGCGTTCGCTTTCCACGGCGTTGTATAGTGACATTTCGTAATGAGAATTCATACTATACAACGCAGAAGAAAGCGAACGCGCACGCGCACGTGCACGTCACGCATCCGGTGTGGCTCGGCCTTAAAATGCAGACCGTACAAGAGAAGCGTAGGTATGTCAATTTCATACGAATTGACAGTTTTCTACAGTAGAACTTATGTGGTAGAATGTGCTCACCAAGCCCCAAAATGATACGTTATTGTGCTTTGTGAAATGCATTGTTACTTTGCATATTATTATCATGTAAATATACGCTAGATAAAACAGTATTAACTCAAAATCTTTGCTAGTTTTGTTTCAAGTTCATAGAAGTCGCATTAAAGTTGGTTTTAAAATACAGTTGTATTTTGAGTTACTACTGTTTTGATCTAACAGTGTGTATATTACAAACGGCATTACATTCGAAGCCTGAATCCTACTCGGTGAAACAATATTGCTCTAGACGTGTTATCATATTGTTTTTAACTCGGCCAATTAAGTACAATTAACTGCCTAGAAAAAGGTTGACAATATGATCACATGTCAAAGCAACATTGGTTTGAAAAGTAGAATACAGCGTCAGAATGATAAATTTAAGCTTTAAAGTTCTAATTACACTATAATAAACACTATTTCGCATTCCCGCATCAACATTGCCACCCGTTTACCATATTAACACAATTATGCCAATGTGCATATCGCTGAAAGCGTTGCCGAATATAATCGCATGCGCATTTTCACGCGTACATCGAATTCTTCCTAAGTTAACGTTCCATTTTCAAATTTCACTTTTATTTCCAAGCAATAAAGGCGATGATGGTCGCAAATAGAGTAATTTATGCGCGCCCGCGCCGTGGGCGCTGATAATGTTGCGCCGGCGCAGGTGCGGCGAAAGTCGCGTATTTGTCAACGGTGGCTGGTTTATGAGGGGGGTAATGGGATAATTTATATTAATCAATGTTAGGGCTAGGATTAGAAAAGGGCCGGTGATTTGTGACGATTTATATATAAAATAAACTGTTTTTATGGTTCTATGGTTGAACTATGTCTGTTTTTTACTGTCAAAATCAGCAAACCGAACTTTGGTTCACTTATTGGTTTGGTTATTGATATTTTTAGCTGTGTTGAGTTTAATTGCGAATTCTACAGGTGTATAATTTTAAAGATATTTAATTATTATTTTTCTTGTTACAGGTATGCAACATTGGTGTACGTGTAAGCGTCAATGCGTGATGCATAGGTACTATTTGAAACTATTGGCGACACGCTAGCCTAGTTGATGGCTAAGCCTACGAAGCTAGTGGTCCCGGGTTCAAATCCCGGTAAGGGCAGATATATGTGTGATGACTGATGAGCGTGAGTATTTGTACTTGAGTCTTGGGTGTTTTTGATAATAATAAACATATAAACATACTTAAGTATGTTTATCGTTGTCTAAGACCCATAGTACAAACCTAGAGCTTAGTTTGGGAGTTTTGGGACTAGCTCAATTGTTGTGAGATTATCTCCCATTGTTTTTTATTATTATCAAGTTACTTTAACAGATTTCCACCCTTCAACATTTCAAATCTTCGTCAGCCGCATCCGAGTACCTACAATTTAAAAATGTAGTTCTATAGTTCCAAAATAAAGCATCTGGAGTAGATCTAAAAATCACTATGTCATAGTGAAAGATCACTGCGCAGTCATGCCGGCCAATAGAAGCAATTTGTAGGAAACTTTTCTTTTATTGGTTTTTGATTGGTTCGCAATTATTGTGAATCAAAGGTTCACACTTAGAGTAAGGCGCGTAGATGCGACAGTCCGATGTGTTTTTTTTTTCTTACTTAAAGGCTTTCACTCCTTGTGTTTAACAAGGTGTATTTCGCCAGTATCGAGTTTTAGACAATCACCATGGACTTATTAGAGAAACAAGTCCATGGATATCACACGCGAGGACAATTGTTACGTTAAAGAGATTTACTCTGGTGGACTAAACAGAAGCACATGGGGTTAGCTCCACACGCTTCTGTCAAGTTCCCCGAAACCCGACTTTAAGTTAAACGTCAAGTGTCAAATTTGTATATATTTTTTATTAAGTTTCGTTTTTTAAAGTCTTGACGGGTTTAATAAGTATCTCTAAACAGTACGAGTACAATTAAAAATAACACAGGTAAACAACAGGCTGTCTTATCTCTGATTAGCTATAAATTGCGTTTTATTTTTAATGATTCATTTTTTTTACTACAACTGTTAGTTGTCAATGGATCATTTTTGAAAAGGTTTTCGTTACTGGAATGAGTTTAATTTAGAAAACATTATGTCAACAATGCAATAATATTGCATTGGCACATTTCGACTCCGTCATTACTAATCAGATCAGCCCTAAATTACATAATATTATTATGTAATTTAGGGCTGATCTGATTAGTAATGACGGAGTCGAAATGTGCCAAAATCTCCTGTGTACTTATCCTAGACACACCTAGTTCGAATTCGTTAGATTAATATTTGTAGAAAAAAAGGGCAGCTGGTCTTTTTTGTCCATAACTTATTTAATGTTACTTATTTTTTTACGCATCTGTTTAAAATATTCTTTGCCGCGCCGCGGGTCCCACGATCTTGGTTATCTCCAGCGATCTTTTAAAATTTTCGCCAAATCATTGTTTTTAGTAGGTCTCGAAAGTAAAAGTGTCAGAGCGGCGTAAAAGCGAAGCCAATAACCGTTCTGTGACGTTTGTCTATCGAACTTATCACTTAAAGTCGCTTCTTTTTTAGAGGTCAATTAGACGCTTTCGGTTTTTTTAGACATCAATTAGAGACGGTCGGACCTATATTTTTGTTACTTGATGGTCAGCTTTTTCATGCTCTTGGGCTATAATTAAATTGCTTAACTAGGTCGATTTGTGTGAGATAGTTTGATCTATTTACTAGCTATTTCTTCCCGCGACTTCGTCCGCGTACATTTCGATTATGGTAGAACTCGGGAACTTTTAAAATTTCCGGGATGAAAAAGTAGCCTATGTGTTGCTGTTGATCCAGGGTTTAACCTATATCCATTTCATATTTCATCCTGATTTTAATTCTTAATATTTATATTGTATCTATTATAGTTTATTTATAATATCTTAACCCAATATACTTATCACTAACCTTGTTAGCTTTCAAAATTCAATCTGCAAGCCAGTTCGCTAATCCAACATGGCGGCTATCAATCACGCGGCGATAGGAGTAGAAATGTGATAATTATGAGCTGAACCAGTGGTCAGCTGATCGTATCTGATATTAATTGAGTTTGGACCGAGTTTCACCAGGGGTTTGTTGGCTTTAACTTTTACACGCAGAGTGCTACGGTTTTTTGTTGTTGTTAAAGATGGTACGTCAAAAAGTGTTGTATCAGGAAGGTCATATCAACAGCAAGTTCAATTCGACGATTAAGAAACAATACCTTCTATCGACTAGTTAAACAGTCTTCCTTAATGTAAGGTCTGTTCATCCTTACTTGTCTTAAATAGTAAACAACTTTCAAACCTCAAAATGAACCTTTTTTTGCTAAAACAGCTTTTTTATCGTAAATAAAGTAAACTGAATAAACATTATGGACATCACTTGGCCAATGTATTGTCTGTGATTGCTTTATTTTGTTTAAAATAGCTGTTTTAGCCATAAAAGGTTCATTTTGAGGTTAGAAAGTTGTTTACTATATAAGACAAGTAAGAATGAACAGACCTTAGTTATGATTATTTAGTTCTGCAATTTAATGTAGAAAGGAGGTATTGCTTCGTCATCGATTTGATATATGACTTACTTTGTTAGCGTTGCGATTAAAACGCTTATTAAAATATTCTTTACAATCTTTAAAGCTAAAATTCTTGGGTTACAAACTATTCATAATCTCATTACCACAGATAATTACTCATAGGATGTAAAGCGTTAGAATTTTTGGAGTTATCCTGTGGGAGCCCAAAAGAACCTCTGCGTCAGCAAGGCATGTAACTTATTTTTAACAACTGTATAATTCTCTTGATCTGTAAGATTAAATAATATCAATAAAAATGTTGTAGGTAGTTTAATCTTCATTAACAGACGATTAAACGACTTTTTTGCGCGGATGTGATGTAACGATTCAAACTACTTATCAAACTTGTCCGTTTTAAAATATATCGCGTTTTTAATGACAGTTGCCTACTTAATATCTCGTTATGACTTTAAAAAGTCACGCCAACTTTAACGTATAATTTAAGAGCCATGTTTAAATAATTTAACTATAACTCAGTAGTCAGATTAAATCTTAATAAAATAAAGATTTATCTGCGAGATAAATAGAGCTAGCACCGATTAGAAAATAAAAGTGAGTACGCACGCTTCGATCTTCGTCTTGTATGGACTGCAAAGTTATTTGTGCGGTCGGAAAATTCACAAACTAATATCTTTCCATACTATTTCAAGTCTACCATTCGATGGAACGCTGGTGTTACCAGCTAAGTTAAATTTGTGTAGCAATACCAGCTATTAATCGAAAGTGGTACTGACAACATTTTTGCCGCGTTTTCACAAATCCTTTTATGTGCTGCCAGTATGGAAAATGGGAAATTCTGATGAAAAAATGCTGGCTGGAAATGAAAGAGGGAAAAAGTTTGAACATGGAACGAGTTCCAAGCTTTAGCGTGCGGTTCGTGTAATTTGCTTTTTATTGAATTGACAGTTGCGTTTTCAATATGGAAACTAGATGAGAAAGTGTCGTTCCTGATTGATAATGTTGTAACTGAGTTTTCATGCCGCGTTTTTCTTACAATCGGGAGGTTTCTCTTCCTAGTAGGTATTTGTCGAATATCAGTTGTTTAACTTAACACTAAGTTGGTATCGTTTTATTCCTTTCTTCTTAACTTTAAGTAAACAGCGAAGAGGTGCTGTCATTAACGGGGCAAAAAGGGATCATGACCTGCGACACTTATAGTCGGCCACTAAATTGAATTTAATGTGCCATAATGGAAACAAATAGGTTGTAACTTACAAATATTGTGGAAGGGGCCGTCGCCCTTGGCATTTTTTGCGACTTTCATGAGTTTTTTAAAGTTTATGTCGTTATGTCAGGTCGACGCCCTGCGCTAACTGAGCGTTTTACGAAACCGCGACGCAATTGTTTTTGCGTTTTTTATTGCGCCAGCTGCGCATGAGCATGCAATCCAGTAATAACCGAAATTTCAACAGGCGCTGTATCTTTTTGTTTCTTACTTATCTTGCTGAAATATCAAATATTTCTGAATAATGTAGAATGTAGGTAATAAGATAGAAAATATATAAGATTATAGAAAAGAAAGAAGAAGAGATCCCTTAAAAGGTCAAGTTCGCTTTAATGTATCTTTTTGTTACCTATTCGATTTGAATGGTATTTTATCATTTTTCTGTTTGTACAACGTAAAGATAATACGTCTACATCTTCTCTAGAGTTTTACTTTTGTCTTATAAAAGGCACCAACTAACAAAATCAGCGATGTCGTTTAAAAAACATTTTAAGTATTTTAATACAGAAATATTCCAAGAATATCACTGTGCACTTTAAGGGAAGACTTTTAGTCAATTAAATATTAACACATCTTTTTTAAATACCGTTTATGTACTTAGGGAAGCACACAGGAACTAAATTGTATTGTGAGAAGGTGTCGCTGACCTTAAGCAAGATCATTTGTAACGGCTTTGTGTCCTAACACGTTCAGCACCAGATCCTAAATCTCTATACAAATTTGACGCCAAATCGTGTCCATGTGCCTTGAGAGCGCTCATTGAGTGCCAACGACTCACTCGACCTATACAAAGTACAGACAATTCCTAGCGGTTGGCACTGAACTTGTTAAATAACACGTTAGTCCCTACAACCGTTGCAAGTTTGACAGCTTGCGATTTACAGCTTATTCATAGTTGCTTAGTGCATATTAATATTGCGCTCATCCAAAAGGGCGTATGTGGATGTATATAACACAGCGCTTAGACTCTTTTAGATGGTGTGCGGCGGCGTTGCATCTCGTATCTTCATTTATAACATCTGCATTTTACTATGTTACCGTTGCTCAAATCGTAGAAATCTTGGTGCACTGTTAATTTTATTGTGACATTTCTATCATGTGAATTGAACGACGAGTAAGTACTTCTTTTTTAGTAAAGTCAACTGAAAATTTCAAAGCAATTTACACCTTACAACAATAACCATTTCTTTCTAATTTCTTGCGATAGATCGACGCCCTTAGATAGCCGGTTAAACATTCCAAAGACAAGTTGATAGAAGTAAAACAAATGCAATTTTAGAAGAAAAAAAAGAATTAGATTACATTACTTCCAGTTTCATAATAGCGATCGGAAATCTTCGGTTGTCTACGGAACATGAGGGACAAAATATACAGTCAATTACGGGTGCAAGTGTGATAGTTATAGGACGCCGAGCGTTATTTGGAAGCTTGAAATACTGTAGATACTTAGTAGATACAGACAAATTATTTTACACAACTGAATTGAAGTGTTTTTTTTTATTAAGATGGCACTGTAATTTAAACTAGGTGGTCGAATAACAACCGCAAAAGTGCGCAGGCTGTCATTAAAGATCCTCGCATGCGCATACGCAATTACAGCGCCGCTTTCTTAATAACCTTATTACCGAGGCATGCGCTAAATTTGACAAGATTGCGACTCCGCTGTTGATGATTTGTTTGCTTTGTTGTTACAATAAGCATAATGTGGGAGATTATTTTAATTATAAGTCTTAAATGTCCTTATGATTATTATTTATCGTAATGAAGGACTAAACTATTAGTACTGTGAAGATATTTTCAACTGAACTGATTTTTTTATGGCTATGATAAGGCAGACAGGTCATCCGAGGGTAAGTACAGTCGCAGAAAGTAAATGTTTATCACTTTTCGACTCTATGCTATGGTGTTACGGTTCAAAAGTGTTAAGCCTTCACTTTCCGCGACTGAACATTTGCATTCTCAGCACTACAGTTAGAACACAAATGCGTTGCCAACCCTGAGAACTAATATGGAATGCCTCTATACTAGTAATTTCACCGGTTGTCTTATCCCCACGCCGGAATATTATACAAAAAAAATGTCAGCATCCAGGGTTACCATTAAAACGATTATTGGGTCTACTTCGAAACAGTGTAATCAATATTTTATCTTGTCAACATATTACATTTAGAGTTGTCAAACTCTATTCTTGACTCGGATCGGCTTTACCTTTTCCAAATGTAATTTTTGACATATGTCAAATTTGATAAAATTTTCGAACTGAACTCAATGTGTCCCTTTTATGCATAGTCCATCAAAACAAAATACATAAATCACGTACAATAGTTAATCATAATAATTTACATCGAACTGATTAAGTCTTGAGTTTTACAGTAGCCACATTACCTCTACATCTAACAATAAGCCAGATTGCATTACATTTAAGCTTCGACACGAATTTCCCAAGCGGATAGCGTACATCGCGCATCAATGTACTGAAAACATGACAAATTTGACATCTATCCAGTGTAAATCCGCAAGGGCATTCGCTCACGCGCTGCGCCGGCGCATGGCAGCGCGTTTGTTGACTGCGCGCGCGCAACGCATGCGCAATTGATCCAGCATTGTTGGAAGTGAGATTGTATTGTCTACGCGTTTCCAGGGAAAAAATAATGTCCTTAGAGCGACTCTTGACCTTTGACGAGTCTTGGTTTGTAGTTAGATTAAAGTTGAGGAAATAAAGTTGCTCTTTTATTAGAGGCCACGAAGTAGTATTATTAATGCGAATTAACTCTGTCTGTCTGTTACGCTTTAATGGTTAATATTTGGTATGGAGATAGCTTATTCCCGGAAGAAGGACATAGGGTACTTTTTACTCGCGATAGACTTCTACGCGGACGGAGTAGCATACAACAGCTAGTATAGGTACCATAAAATAAAATATATTTAGTTAAGTACCTACCGAATCTACCGTTTTTTTTTATCTTGTTATTGTTGTTACTTACACAAAATAAATAGTTTGCTAATTAATTAGTTTAATTACATTCGAGTTAATAAAATCTTCGATTTTTATAAACAGGTAAATAAGTAGTAAACATTGCAAAATATCATCTACGCGAATAGCTTCGTTATCCTAAGTAATCAGTTACTTACAAAATCGATAATTTAATGCCAGTAACTAAATACTTAATGCGAGATATTATCTATGTTAATTTCGCACTAGCTACCTTCTTCATAATCTCCCTTCAGATAGCGCTACTCGTTTCCTTGCACCTTTGCAAACTTGTATTTACCTTTCGATAAATGTGAGAAATCAATAACTGAAACTTAGTTTCTAGCAATAAGAGCGATATTCAATCACGTTTGTGGTCGAGGATTGTATTGTTAATTTTGTAATTGATAGGCATCGAATATGATGTGTTTATAGTAAGCGAATAGTTAATTTGTAATTAAAATAGTAAATTATGATGTTTACACTTGAGATAGGTTTAATTTTATACATACGAAAGATCAGTTTAGCCCCTCTTCCTGTGTAAAGTAAGTTATTTATAACGATAATTGTAAATTGCACATTTATAATAATACTACAAAAGCAAATACGTACGCAAATTATAAAGTCGTGCTAAAATTCTTAACGGCCATCGTCACCTGTCAAAATATTCAAATATCGAACTCGATCGGTATGACACATCGTGGCGTTTCGTTCGTGCTCCGTTGACACCGACCCGACCTTGGCTAATCGTGACCCCGCGGTCACGGCAAGGAGTTCCATGTTTGAATTTAGAATTGCGGACGTGTTTTGCTTTTTATTCCGTTTTATTTTACTGGCTGTTTGGTGCGTCTTGTTTTTTTAATTTGTTCTTTTTTTCAAGTTTGACTTGAGTGTTTTTATCTGCGAAGCCGGATCTTTTGTTTCAAATTCTCTTGTCGCTATTATTTTTTAATAATCGTTTCAACCTTAACCCTTGCGGTTTTTTCTTTAAAACATGTTCTGTAATCCATTCACAAGAAACAAAACTATACTTCGAGTTTTTTACGTTTTAAATACAATAATTGAGGAAAATCGTGTGGGTTAATTGGACAAAAACGTTGTTGTTCGGAGTTAATAAGAAGTCATTAAAAGAACTTACGCGAATACAATAATGAATTTAATAACGTGATATGTTATTTTAGAAATACATTGTTTCTTTATATTTAAATACTATAATTTTGTTCGAGTATTTACATTTTTTTCTTTAAAACATGACATTTCTTAAGTTGAAAGACTGTTATAAAATTATAAAAGCAGGTACGTTGATGCACGCACATGTAGGTACCGTCAGTCAAGAATTTGTGACCCACCTTAGGTCCAAAGTCATTCTGACATTCTACAACAATAAGGTTGAGTTTCCTACAAATTACTAATGATTTGGCATCTCTTATATTATTCTTTTTTTTTTAAATAGGTCACCAATTAACGTTCGTAGCCGTACTTATTAATCAAAAACTTTCCTCCCAGTGTAGCTAGGTGATCTTTAAACCAAATGAAGATATTAAAAATCTAAAGCGTGGAACATATTTTTGTAAAACATCATTCATGTTTACTACATAGAAAGCTTGAAACCAAAGCTACCACAGCCTTTAAAATAGAAACACAGGCACTTAAAAAGGTCTCTGGTGTGATTAACCCTAAGGGCCTGTCCATACCACCACGGCGCGACACCTAGTTAAACGGCTCTGAGGGCCCTGCCAAGATGCATTGCGCTAACTAGCGTTTCTATTCGATTCGTTTTTAAACCAATCGCGTCACTGGTAGATGACGTGATACGAAAAGTCACGTGATCTACCAGTGACGCGATTGGTTTAAAAACGAAACGAATAGAAACGTTTGTTAGCGCAATGCATCTTGGCAAGGCCCTCTGTTCTTTTCTCTCGATCGCCAACTAAACTGTACACATATACCTTGACGACGCGCTAACCTAGCTGGTAGTGACCTTGCCTACGAAGGTAGCTGTCCTGGGTTCAAGTCCCGGTAAGGGCAGATATTTGTGTGATGAGCGCGAATATTTGTTCCTGAGTCATGGATGTTTTCTATGTATTTAAGCATAATATTTCTCTATATAAGTATATTTATCGTTGTCTAGTACCCATAGTACAGTCAACAGCATAAATAAGTGATCATTTATGTACCTTGTCACTTTAACGTCGTGTTTGAAATGTCATACAAAATTGTGAAACGATTGAAAGCGACAAGGTACATAAATGATCACTTATTTATGCTGTTGTCTGTACAAGCCTAGAGCTTAGTTTGGGACTAGGTCAGTTGGTGTGACATTATCCCTTGATATTAATTATTATTTATTATCTTTCAGCACCGAATGGGCCGTCTAAATCTGACAAGTTACAGGCAGTCGAAGGGATAGAACTTGACAGGTTTTGGCCTCGATCCTCACTAAATATCCTTCCTGCGAGCTGCCTAAACGCCGTACAATATGTTCCTATACAGCAATTAAATGATAATTTTGTCTTCAGAGCGTCGTGCGCGCATCTATGTCACGGACGGTGCGCTGCCTATCGGTACAGGCGCAAACAGTGTTGTTACGGATATATCCGTATAGGCTCACAATGTAAAAAAACCGGACAAATGCTAGTTGGAATCTGGTTTTCCTGTAATTTATAATTAAAGAAATGTTTTCTGTATTTTATCCGAATTTTAAGCTAATTTTCTAAGTAATAGAATCAATTTTCTTAAATAAAATCTTTAAAACTACCTATTTTAAAACTAAAATAGTCCCTTAAATAAGCCCTTTCATTTGATATATCGTTACAGTTAAAGATATATTTTTTAATTTCTTCTACCGCATGCCATCTCTTTCTAACTTGTGCTTTCCGGATCTTTCCTACATTTGGAAATCTATAAATTTACGTTGCACTGTTAATAAACGCCTAACTTAGAGAATAAAATCTTTAAAAATACAATAATTGTGTACACTTACGTGTGCGCCAGTACTACCCACAAGAATGCTTGGGAACGACTGTTAGCGTGATTGCATCGCGCATTATGTTCGCGACTGTACTTGTTAACACTCATTCAGTTATTTAACTTCGCATCTCAGCAAAATGTCAATTCAAAATTAAAAGAAAATGCCCAAGACTTGCAGAATTGGTTTATCGTTATTCCCCCACTTTTTTCCGTTTTCGAAAAAAAAACATAGTGCCTCTAGAAACCTGTTAAGCAGTTTCTCCATTAAAACGGAACCAACAAACAAGCACACTTTCGCATTTATAATAAATAAATAATAAAATATCGAGGTTCAATCTCACAGAAACTAATTCCAAAACCAAGGTCATGGCCTGTATTATGGGTACTTGGAAACGATGATCATACGTATATGTATAGAGAAATAAATACTTGTACACATAGAAAACCAAATGTGACGTTATTTATGAAAAGGGACCTTATTGTCGATGGCGCTTCCGCCATTATTAAAGATGCTCCGATATAAATACAACGTCGCGTGACGCAGTGCGCCATCGATAATAAGGTCCCTTTACATAGATAGATAATGCCACATATATGAGATGTTATCTATGAAAAGGGACCTTATTTTAATTGGCGCTTTCGCCATTATTAAAGTCGCACCGATATAAATACAACGTCGCGTGACGCAGTGCGGCGTAAGCGCCATCGACAATAAGGTCCCTTTAAATAGATAATGCCACAAATAAACTAATATCAGACAATCTCAGATAAATTGACCTAGTCCCAAACCAAGTTCAAGGCTACGTCGTGTTCATAAATATGTGTACACTTTAGTACCTTGTCACTTTAAGCGCTGTGACAATTCATATATGCTAGTTTAAAAATGACATTAAATAGACAAGGTACTAAAGTGTACACATATTTATGAACTCTACTTTGCTATGGAAACTAGACAACGATATAAATACTTATATAGAGAAATAAATACTTAAATACATAGAAAACATCCAAAACTCAGGAATAAATACTAGTTTAGTTCGCCTTTGTACCTACATACCTTTTTTTGTTTGTATAATAATGAGTTTACATACATATAAATATTTGCCCATAACGGGAATCAAACCTGTGACCAATAGCTCCGTAGGCAGGGTTACTACCAAGAAGGCTAACGCGTATCATATGGTTAGCATATGTAAGAATTAAGTGCATTGGTGCAATATTTAACCAATCAGGGAGGTATGAATTAAAATTAGAAATAAAACATGTGGATTATTAAACCACTAAGTAAGATCTCCAATCACTAGCAGTGTCTACGAAACCAGAGGTCACAATAAACTTAACCCCCAATCCGCCGACAGTATCGTTAGGTCGTGACCGATGGAACGATAAATTAGAATGAAAAATATCCGATCGCCAAACAACTCATTGTATAATTGTTTTAGTCGATTATCGCGAGTCGGTTTCACTTCTCGATTTCATTTGTAATCGATCATACTCTCTCTATTGTTTTATTAACTTACTGTTTTGGTTTGGTAAGGATTGCGAAGCGCTGTGGTAAAATAGCGTATGGGTTTTAAAAAAAACCCTAACATGAAAATAAATGTTTAAAAAAACAAAAATGCAAAAAATAACTTCTTTTAAAATGGTAGGTCAGTCCAACTGCATTCGGCTTTTGGTTTAAAATATTTTGGGACGCCGACTTCAGTTGGACTGACCTACCATTTTAAAAGAAGTTATTTTTTGCATTTTTGAAGGCGGGTTTTTGTTTTTTTAAACATTTATTTTATTTTATACTTTATAGTGATCCTATTTATGCTGTTACGTAGCTCCACTTCTAAATATTCATGAGAAACTATAGAATATTTCAAGCTCGCCGCAGACAATGCCGCGGGAATGTCATAGTCATATTTAAATCTAAATGTGCTTCGTCACGTAGCTACCTTAATCGAAATATCTTATCGCCACCCTTGAAATAGGTACCGTTAAGGAGTTCCGGTGGCCATCTGTGGTCTCCATCATCAGTTCCACTTCACCATATAGTACTTTTCAAAAGCAAATGCACGAGTTACAGTGAAAAATACCAAAATCGCTATAGGTGTGCCTATAAATAAATAAATAATAAATAAATAAATAATATTTGAGGAGTTCTCTTGATTTCTCCAAGATCCCATCATCAGATCCTGATATGTTGACAATGGGACCAACTAGAAAGTATACCCATTCGAACAACGAAAAAACTTTTCAAATCGGTCCAGTGGTCTTCGAGTAATCGGGGAACATACATAAAAAAAAACCCGACGAATTGAGAACCTTCTCCTTTTTTTGAAGTCGGTTAAAAAGAGGTGTACCCGGGTTAGAATAGCGCCACTCCGTGTCTTCCCGTGGATGTCGTAAGAGGCGACTAACGGAATAAAGGCTTGTAGTGGTTTTAGGCGATGGGTTTGCTATCACTATTTCAGTGGTAAACATCTTAGCCTGATTGTGCAAAATGTGGTTACAGAATGATCAACAAGTTTTTAGAGTTGTTGGTAATTCTGTAGCTCTGCCTACCCCACTCTGGGAACGAAGGCGTGAGTTTATGTATGGTGTATGTATGTAAGACATGAAAAGAGGGGTGTTATAAGTAAAACGTGGGTATTTATCAGTCTGTGTTGTACAACTGTGTGTCTGTATTTGTGTCTCTCTGCGGCATCGTAGATCTCAAACGACTGTTTATTCAGAAGAAAATGAAAATGAAAATGTTTATTCAGAAAACAGGCACAGTTCGTTCACTATATAACTAGGTACTAATACAACCTTAACCTTAAAAATTAAAATGGTCCTACATGAGCGCGGTTTTTAGGGTTCCGTACCAAAATGGAAAAAAGGAACCCTTATGGTGAGACTTCGTTGTCTGTCTGTATGTCACAGCAGGTTTTCGTACCGACTACAAATGCTATCAACTTGAAATTTGGCATAGTTATACAACTTGCTTGCCCTCATCTGTTTTTAGTAAAAAAAATATGAAAAATATTTTATAAATAATTGAAAAGGGGTCGACAATAGGGGGTTGAAAAATAAAAGTGGTTTGATTATAGCAAATGGGGTGTCATATGAAAAGGCTTGATCTGCACATTTTAAAACTATTTTTTTTTAATTTTCTGTGAGGTACTTTTTGATTTATAGCCAAAAATGTACAAAAAATGACCGTTCCCCCCCTTATCTCCGAAGTTTATTACTCAAAAAAACTGGAAAAATCCTGACGTATAGATAATTACTTATATTTTATGGGACAGATAAAATGAAGTGCTCATTATTAACAGTTTTTGAGAAATAACGAAAACACTTTGAAAATCTGTATTAAAATGTAGGCTAGTCAAAATGGACCTTATTGCATAGACAATAAAGTTCATAACAAAATGCGTATTTTCTTTTGTGGTTAACAAGCATATTATCTTAAACACGCAACCTTCGGTGCGCGAGCCTGACTCGCACTTGACCGGTTTTTTTTAAGTTGAATCGGGTTGGTTCTTAGCTAGGTTTCATGAAAATCGGTTGGGCCGTTTAAGAGATATTAGATTTGAAAGTAAGGGTCGCCAATATTTTAGGGTTTTTTTTTTACATCCTTCGTTTTTTTTTTTGGCATGGGCCTAGCGAATGAGCACACAGGGCCACATAATGGATAGGTTCTAAGTATTTTAAAGCCTCGATGCTTTTAATTCCGCCCGCACCGAAAGCCAATGTTCATCTTCTACCTGAAAATAATAACAATTTCGTTTTACCTCACCGAATTAAAACATGAAAAATACATCAAATTTTACTAACCACAGATAATTTCATAACTTCAATATATCAAAATTAACGAACGCTAATGAACACTAATAAACAATAAATTACGTAATTAATATGCTTTTATATAAACAAGCCTAATTGGGTGCTAATTAAATAAATACGGTGACGTAAGATGCGCCTGCGCGTTTTGGCGGGCGACGACCGTACGCGCAGTGAAAGTCGCCCGCGGCGCCGCGCCGGCTGCGCGCGCACCCCTGACGCCGCTCAGGGGGGTTACCGTGACATGCAAAAACAGTTCAGTTAAGGTTGAGAGAAAGGGACAGCTGTATAGCTATAGCTCTATCCTAGGGTGGTCCAAAAAACAAAAGTGTGTAATATTGTTTCTCCACAAGTTTTTTTTTTTTTCAAAATACTCAAAAATCCGCTTTACCAAGTTTTATTGCAATTGAATAAACTATATAGGTCGCCCATAATGTTAAATTTTTTTCATATAAAAATGTATAGAGCGGCACACATCTAATAAAGATATCGAATGAGAAAGTCTTTGGAAAGATCATGACACTGTATTCCGAGTTGCAGCAGGAGGCAAACAATATTCTACTTCTGTTTTAGTTTTTGCTAAGTTTACTATATCGATTTGTATGAGAATGAGATCTTTTTGGCATAAACTAAACGCTTTGGGCGACCAGTAAACGATCACATAACAAGTTTAAATTTCGCACCTTTAGAACAATAATGACCTAATTCAAAATTTGTGCTTTCAAACTTCGAATCATAAATTTATTATCATAGAGACCTAACTCGAAATTTAAAATTTCTCAATTAGGTCACTGTTGTTCTGGAGGTGCGATTTGACACATAACCTCGTAAGGCCGTGTGCAATAGGATGTACAGAATCAAGGCAATTTAATTTGAACTGTGTTGCAATGGGAATAAGGTTTATTTTCCTATCTCCATAAATTGAAAATGGCATTATCGAACAAACGTAATTGAACTTTATTGCCTTGATGGTAGATTCAAAGTCCCGCTCACAAAAAACTCCCTGTTTGTAGTATGGTGGGGCTTACGAGGTTATGTAACTAATTTATAGCAAACAAAAATAAATCCTTGTGGAGGAAGGATTTGATATACTTTTTTTTCTTCATACTATTTTGGACCACCCTACTCTATCCCTTTCTCTCAAGCTAAACTGAACTGCTTCAGTATGGCATGGCAAACCCTCCAGGTGGTGTTAGGGCTGAGGTTCCGCAGGATAAAATACATACTTGGCTAAGCCTTTTAGTATTACGCTTGCAGTCCCATTTTCCATTTTTGGGTGGGAAGGAAAAAGGGTTGACCCAAAGAAGATTCAAATCTATAGTACATTGTTGCAGAGGATAGAAAGTACGCGATTTTTGGACGAGTCATATAGAGGGCCGAAACGTAGTTGAGGCCCTCTAGTGTACGAGTCCATAAATTTCACTTTCTACCGAGGCAGACATAGTGCTTTTCACAACTACTGAGAGGAAATAAAATAAGAATTTATATTCAAAACTCAAATTTTAATTCATGTTAATGTGACATCACCGCCAATTTTACCATAGATAACTTTTTTTTAATCGGAACCCCTATTCTCGTGGCACTCGAGATTAATAAACTAACATGCGAGACGAAGATGTCAACTCCATATAAAATTGTATTTGTTTCGCCATATCTCCCATGTAATTTTATCTCTAGTGGTTCGAGATTATGGGCCAAGTTCGAATTACATTTAAAAAAAAAGCAGTGAAATAGTTTTTACTCTGTGTATCTTTTAGCAAAAATAAACCTAATATATGACACAAAATGGTGTGTTCTGATTGGTCGATTTCAATTTTTCATTTTAAGGAGCTATGACAAAAAAAATTATTGATTGATTTTCATTGGTTCTTAAAGTTGGACAACAATGTTCTCGACCAATCATCAAACACGCCAAGAAAAACATTCTTGGTCTGTCCCTATAAGTGACGTTTTGTGACCCCAAACAAGACCATCTATGGCCATATTTCCGAGCAGTGTTGTGATAAAGTTTTTAACATGTTCATGGCGGGTCGACTTTTTTTTTATTTAATAGAGAAGGCTAATTTAGCACACATGTTACCTAATGGTACCATTCGTGAGATCTGAGATACAGAGACATTGGCTATCCCAAGACTACAGTCTCAAGAGTGCAATCCTAGGAGTGCAGTTTATATACAACTGTTACTGTAAACATTCTTTCTCATACATTTTTTGCAGTTTATGGTTAAGTAACATTGATTTATTTGTATTAAGATACGGTTATGTGTAGATACTAGAAAATCCCTTTGTTATTCAAATAAAAATACTTACTATATTTGCGAAAGAAGGAGTTTTTGGAACCATATCCGCGCCTTAATAAAAATTAAAACATCCAGGAAAGAATCATTTTCTGAAAGTCTTGATTTGATAAACAATAAACGTAACGCAGAAACTATAGTCACAAAAAAACATAGTACAAATAGTACAAGGTTGTAATAAATAGTAACGCGAGTTAATCTACACAACACAAAAGCGGTAAGTAACTCAATCATTTCCACAATGCAACCATCATCACCTTTCTTCAATGACGCAAGCGCAAGTGTTAATTTTTGGTCATTGTTGTGCGCCCGCGCAAGTTAGTGCGTTTAATGCTACAATTGGACGCAGTGTAGTTATAGACAGTAATTTCACTATTTTTTTTTACTACAGACACTTTAAAGACTTTAATTATCTTTAAAATTGCGAATATTCATTTATCCTAATTTTAATTTTCCCGAAAGCTATAATTATTATGGAGCTATTTTAGATTAAATTCATAATTTAATTGCTTGACGTAGGTTAGGTTAAGTTTGGTTTGTAAGCAATATCAAAAAATAAAGTCTTCTATCAAAACATAGCATTCGGAATTATAAAAATTAGTGATTTTGATCAATTCTGAATTATGAATCTTCGGAATCATAGACGCCATTTTTGTAGCATTACATACGACGTTATTTACCAAAATTCATGTTTATATTTTTTACAAGTAGAAACGTGAATAGTTTCAACGTAATTCTATCTCAAAACCGCACCATTTTCTAATAAATTCTTTTCTTTGTAATAAACTAAAGTTTTATCATAAAAAGTGTTTTTTTGTTATGGCAAAGTTTAAAAACCTTCGTATAGTCAACTTGTACTCATATGTCAATTGTTATTACATTGTCATATTTATAAATTGTGTATTTATTGTGCAACAAACAACCACTTTTCAATTTTAAGACAACACTTAAGTTTATTAGAAAACACAATAATAGTGACGGCGCCACTGGACGTCTACTACATTATTAAGAAAATAACAACACTGCACTGTTCGTTGTACACTATTTTCATTAAACAAATGCGCGAGAAAGCCACAACATTAATAAAGATGTTATTTCAGATACGTCACGTAAATAAACGCCCTCTAACCCGGGAAATATTGACACAGCTCTCGAGTTATCTTCACTTGAGTTACGTTCTTGAGTTGCATTGTTCTGTTATTAAATAACTCCATGGTATTGTTATAATCGCATCTAATTGCTTTAATGTAATTATAGTTACGTCATTCCGGGTTCTTAAGTAACTTTATGGCATTGTGGTCTTCACATATATTTTGTGAGGGTTTTTTTAAGTGTCTTAAAGTACATTGCGTAAGTTTTTAATTGAAAGAGTTTTGATCAATGTTTATTGTAGTGACTGGAGTGACTGCTTGTTTTTTGACGGCTAGACTAAGTTAATGTTTTTTTTAAGGCATGAAGATAGAGAAGGCCAACGAGAGAGAAGAGAGTAGATAAAGAGTTACGATAAATTAGACTTACGTAATAAAAGACAACGAGGAGGGTTGTGTGGTGGTAGGACTTTATGCAAGGTCCGTCCAGATCGCTACCATCATTTTATCGTACTTACCGCCAAGCAGCATTATTCACATTGTTGTATTCAGTAAATTACTAGCATAGAGGCATTCCATAGATGGACCTAGAGGTCCTCAGGTTGGGCAACGCAGTTGCGGTCTTAGGATTACAATCTTAAGATTGGTAGTACTGAGAATGCAAATGTCTATGGGTCACAGATTTCACTTACCAGTTGCATGTGTGCTAAATTCCCTTCTCCATCCATATTTTCAAGAAAAATATTGTTGTCAAGATTAGATCAGTCTTTTTATTACTTAATAATTAGGGTTAGGATTTCGGTGGCATATCGTGGTGGCATATTATATTACAATCCATGGAGTCGCTATTTGCTAAACAATAAAATACTGAGGTCAAAATCAAAGTGGTATGTATTATAATGAATAGGAAATAGCGACTCCATGGATTCTAGAACCCATAAAAGTCCTAACTCTATTAATAATTTATACCTTGAGCTTAAAAGATAGTATCTGTACTTAAAACAATTTCAGGGATGCAGTCACTACATCTATTTCGACATAAGCTATGATAATGACTTGTATGTGTCCAACCCCATGCATTGTCCTTACTCATCTACTTCAGGGTTAGCTGGAAGAGATCCTATTTAGGGATAAGTTCGCCTTTGTACATTAGTTTAATAACAATATTTTAATATTTATATTTTTGTGCAATAAAGAGTTAACATACATACATACATATGGAAGACCAGACCACAGCGATATGTCACCGTTACACATTAAACGTATAGTTTTCCACCATCCCGCCCCGACCTTTATCGGCGCGGGCGCATCCCAAATGCCAGGTCATGCATGCCTTCCGCTCTCGCCCCTACTGTGTGAACGCGCTAGCAACTAGGTCGAACAGCCATGCAAACGGTCATACATAGACCTATACAAACTTTAGTATGAGTGTATGACTCCGTTCTCAATAGCCCGTTTGTAGACTTTCCTCCTTATTCATAAACGCACTAATATATTTTGGTTAAGGTATGCGCTGTCACTTTCTGTCAAATGGAAATGTAACAATGACAGATAAGGACAAAGCATAATTTTAGCACACTTAACGGGGTGTTATTCTCTTAAAAATGGCGTTCGGTCGGTTGAACGAGTGAACGAGTGAACGCGGTGCAGCGGCGAGTTTAAGTAGTCCCGTCAGAGTTACAAAACACATTTTGACGTCACACAGTAATGGCAGCTTAGTAGACAATGCAATAACATGTCAAATGGTATTACCGAATAGAAAAAGTCCCCTGATTATTCGACGAATTCTGCAACCAAATTAAAAATACACTCACTAAAATCTCACGGGACGGATCTTTACTCTGTCGGGACGAATCCAATAGTGACACTAAACTACCAAAAAACTATTTGTATAGTGACATTATTGCAGCTAAAAATAATTAACTTTTGTATGACCCGTGTGGTTGCTGGGTTAGAATAGTGGCACATGTCTTCCCGTAGATGTTGTAAGAGGCAACTAAGGGAATAAAGGCTTGTAGTACTGTTAGGCGATCGCTGGTAAACATCTTAGCCTATTGTGTAAAATGTGTTTACAGAATTATCAACAAGTTTTAAAGTTCTAGGTAATTCTGTAGCTCTGCCTACCCCACTCTGAGAACAAAGGCGTGACTTTATGTATATATGTAGTTTTGTTTGAGTTCCTATTTTGCAGTATCACTTAGATTTGACGTGCGTAGGTTGGCCGGTTATAATCCATCGACGAATTGTAACTCGAGTTACGAGAATGACCTGACAGGAAAGTTTACAATAATTGAATTAAATTGTGTGTCCGCCGATGTTGCCTTAGTCGGTAAAAGCGTTTGACATTTGAAAGCGTTTTGCGATGCTACCGAATAGGGCACAGGGAAATGGACAATCGATTTCAACACAAGTATCAAGATGCTGGGGAAATTTCCCACCATAAAACGGTGTCACAGTGACATTATACTCGTAAAACAATTTGTTTGACACTTCTTACCACTTGAATCATACGTCGTCGCTGTGACACATTTCTTTGGTGCGTCAGGAACTCAGGATTCCATTGGGTTGATAGTACATTTCGTTAGCACATTACCTGTACCCTTACCATGAGTTACATTTACCGCATTCGCTAGCGAGTCGACTGCTCTGTCCCTCGCAGACCTCGCATTATTCTTGTAGAGTACGAGGGAAAGAGAATTCGACTCGCTAGTACGGTAATTGTAACTCATGGTTGGTTTTAACCGCCCTCGTTACCGTTCTCAAAAAGAAATCAATGATAATTACCACCAACTTCTGAAATAAATGGAAAGTATTCCTAGTTCTGCTTCTAATTACGTCAGAAGTTGGTGTAATTATCATTGTTTTGAGAACGGCAGGGAGGGCGGTTGAAACGCCCGAATATTCACCCACCTACTGTGAGGATTGGGTGTCATATCGGTGTATTGTAATTGTAACTATTTTGAATCTGGTTCTTGCCCCTAAAGTTTTCAACGGCGACTTCTTTTCCCCATTACCTTCATATCTGAAAGAACCTGGATGTTTCCATGACTCAGTGAATATTTATGGTCATTGGTGATAAGATAATTTGTTAGGTAATTATTCTTTAAAAACGACATTAACGATACATTGCATTTTAAAAGATTTTTCTCTAATATAATTGTAGATAAAACTATGTTAGTCCATAATACAATTATGTCAAGACCGCCGACCTTTGAATGAATGAAAATTAAACGGCATAGCAATCGTTATAAAACATTTTTTATCACGATACAACCACGCCCTCCATTGTATCCGCCATTTTGAGTCTATGACCGATCACATGTCAGTGTTGGACAAATCAAGATCGATTTTGATACGTTCCAAATTTGATTGTTCCCCATTTCTTTCACGCATACGCTTTACGCGTAATCCCGTCTCAAGTGTTAATACGTTTGCCTTAATTCGTGACTTGATACGGTAAATTCGTTTTGACACCTAATTTATTAACTTAATGAACGAGGTGATATATTTTGCACACATTATCATACATTTACATGCGTGGTATAATTTGACGCGTTCAGAACAATACAATAAAGCATTTATCATTGCCAAGGTTTGATCCTGTCAAATTTTAATGTTTTTGTTGCCACATGTGATTTTTACGGGTGATAATTTTCTTAACAATGGTATCATTGGTTTATGATGGTGTTTTTTTTTATACATTACATATTGAAGGGTCGAGTGTATGTTGATGCGAACTACAGTAAAACTAAGATAAGAAGTCTATCATGACACCTGTCAATCTAGTTCAAATTTTAACCTCAAACCCAGTACTGCGATCACATTAACTTTCTTTCACTGTACGATTAAAAAGGCCGTATTCCATCTCTGCTCTGCATATATGGCAACACCAGTCATTTCGCCATGTCAGTGAGTTCTATTTTATTAAATAAATGCAACAATTTCTATTAAATATAAAAAAAAACTATAGGCTATTTATACATAACATAACCGGCAACTTCGACACCATAATACATCATACAAACCTGTATGTTATCAATAAAAAAAATCATCCACACATTTATCGCATTAACTCGACTAGCAAACCTGCGCAGGACACTTTCACTTTCCTAGTCAAGAATGCACCACCATTTCACCCGCTCATTAGCGGGCCTCTCGCTCCCACATCGACTTTCTCTGTAAGCAGGAAGAGGACGGAAGTGGGCACGGCTATCGGTGATCGGTATTCGACGAATGAGTTACGCGTCGAGTTGGGGTCCTAAAGTCAAGATAGGTAAAGGATGGTTTAGGATGGCGGATTTCGCGTGAAACATAACGTTACTACAGTCTGACCAGCGAGTCGTGACACAAGCGTTTTTTTCTAACTGGCAACAATTTTACCTATGAAACCAACTGTTACATCCAGTCGTTATGCATTTCGTGTTACCAGCTAGTGCTATTTTAAATTTGCCCCCATTTTTTTGTGTCGCCACTGACTGATCGGACTCTATGCTACGCCGTAAAATTGAGGTAGCTGAGGTATTCTTGTGGGAGCATGCAAGGTCATTCATGTCGTGTGATGTCCACTTTTCTTTCCTTAACTAGCGTTTGCCGGCAACTCCGTCCGCGTAGAAGTCCTTTATCGCCCTCTGCATTTTACCGGAATTAGAAGTGCCCTATTTGCGTCCGGCTATAGACTAGGTATATACAGAGGCCCTTGCCAAGATGCATTACGCTAACTAGCGTTTCTATTCGATTCGTTTTTAAACCAATCACGTCACTGGTAGATCACGTGATACTAAAAGTCACGTGATCTCCCAGTGACGCGATTGGTTTAAAAACGAATCGAATAGAAACGCTAGTTAGCGTAATGCATCTTGGGAAGTGTGAAGAGAAACCTTGAGCTCAGAGATACTGACATACACATACGATACAGCAGTATGCAGTGTTGTTTTCTGTTGTGTGGATAAAACAACCTCAGTCCTCAGGGTTGGCAACGCATTTAGAGTCTTAGGATTGCAGTCTTGAGAATTTACAGGTCTATGAGTATAGGATCCCACTTACCATCAGCCTCCTCCCCATACAAAAAGAATAACACCATAAAATGAATTTTACTAGGGCGTAATTTTAGAGAAGGAACTCATAAATCTTAAGAGTTCCTCGTTGCCTTGTCGAAACAAAACTAATTATTTCTGTTATTTTCAGGTAACGAACTAACGAGCAACGAGCCACTTCAGTACAAGTAGGTTTAGTTCGCAATTACAACAACCACTCAGGTTTCAATAAATTTAATAAAATTAATTAACAGTAAGCTATCTTTTCGAGAGCACGGTGAGTGGAGGAGCGGGAGCGGACGCGATTATGGCATTGTAAAGCGAATATAAATGTAAATTTAAAATGTAATGCAAACTATGCTAAGCACGCCTTACCAAACATACTGACGTACGTTTACATACGTTTTTTTTTTTTCATGAATACGTGCAGCGAGATGCAGATTTCGAGATTCGAAACTGCTATAAATCATGCAATCCACAGTAAGTTACTGTTTATTTTTTAGCATTTCCTATGGCCCACAGGCATTCGCAATTGACAACATTTAAAAAAAAAAAGCATTTATGTTTTTTTGCGTTTATAATAGCTGGTTAAAAATTAGACTACCCGTGTTTCTCGGTTTTTCTTTATTTAACTTAAATTAGTCGTTAATAATTTATTAAAGAAATAGTCATTAAAAAGACCGTATATACAAAGTTAGGAATACTGATGTCGTGATCTTAGCATGATATAAAATTAAAAAAGTAACTTTATACAGAAACGGAACTGATTGTCATGTCATGTCACTTGTCAACCATACCAACTGTAACAACATAAATTCGTCTACTTTGGGCAGATTGCGGCTATCCGCTTTTACAAATCCGTTAGTCACTTTTATTTTAAATAGCGTATATCAAAACAATGATATTACGAGAATCGAAAGCGTGTCGTTAGAATCAAGTAATCCGTCAGACAGATAAACAATGGACATGACAGTTGTATATTTTTTCAATTCCTATGGTAATAAATGGACTAAGGGCACTATAAGTGTATTCCTAACATTCACAATCCGACTTTTTTTACTGTTTTTCCTAAATAAATAAAAAACTACTGCATAAAAAAATCCAAAATTATTTTTACTGTTATCAGCAGTGTAAAATCTACAAACGGTATTTTATTTTACTACCTTAGCAGATATGAATTGTTGTCAATTTCTAGCTAGCAAACAATAAATGAAGGGAATGCCTCTGACAACATATTTACTGGTTGTTTTCGTTTTAATTAAGCATTATAGTCCTTGGTCACTGTGTTATTATTATTAATTAGCCTATGAGACCGCGTTCTTATGTTTTGGCTCTTCATAAAGACAGAAATATATGCTTAGCCTTGCCTGGAACTAGCATTGTACCGACAAGAAACTTCTCCAATTTAGAAAAAAGAAACAATAAATTCATGGTAATTTCAAAGAATATTCTTGTATTTTTTTATAGAAAGAGATTCTTAATGCTCTCGGGGGTGAATCAGTTTTCAAAATGGGAATTATGGACTTTAATAACATAAAATCGCTTCCGCTTCTCACCCTATACCAGCCTACCCTCTTAGTAATAAACCAACAGCGATGCTCATAATTTCATAAGCGTTTCTCTTCGGAAACTCGAAACATGTAAACAACTGTTACCAGCTAAAACAACCAGTTAAAACCTAAAATGGCTTGGTCCATTAGTATTTCTATAGAACTTACGTCGTTTTAATTATTAGAAGCACCTGTTCCCAGTTCCGACTATCTAAAGCAAAATAGCTTAAGTCAATTTGAAATTCTAACGTACTTACGACGCTTTGGATATTTAATGAGGTACTAGTTATTTGTTTGGTAGAATTTATTACTACGCTTGCAATGTCGACCTACTTACGTAGATTGTATGGAATTGATATTAGGGAAGGTATCCGCAAGTATTAGATACTTAGTATTCGACAAGTATTTGTGTGCTAGTATTTGGAATAGGTTGAAGTGTACCCTCTTCGATTGAAGTACGCGGTATTGTCAAAGCAAGGAGTTAAAGCGATAAGGGTTTTAAGTATTTACAAATAAGTGTAAATACAATACTTATTATGACTCAGTCACAGTCAGGCTACAGCCTACAAGATTTTCTACAGCTATATATATATAAAAAAAAAACAATATAGTTTCTTTATGTACACCAAATTAACGTAATTTATAATGGTCAAAAATATGTTTCATTCAAGGCTTTTTGCGTATACTTACCTACCTACTTGTAAGTTAACATCTTCCATTGACAGAATATACGTACTTACATTCATAATACTCGTATTCCGAATCTGACACATCAATGATGCAGCAAGGCTGCGCAGACGCAGTTATTAACCCGTTCAATGCCACCAACTACGTTTGGCACTCAATTTGACCCCGCCAGGCGTGTCGCGAGCACTGAACGTGTTACAATTGCACTCAATTTGAGTTAATTGCCTCAAATCGGCTCCAGGGTTCCGCAGGTTACGTGTTAATGCTAAGGTTAGCCAATTAGGGTTCCATTGGTAGATAATGAGTTATCCGTCTAATGAATAGATCATTGTGAGAATGACGCATGTGAGAAACGTGAGATTGAGCTTTATGTATGACTACCTTCTGCCCGCGACTTCGTCCGCGTAGATTTCGATTGTCGTTATTTCCTCGGGAACTTTTTAATTTTTCGGGATGTAAAGTAGCCTATGTGTTAATCCAAAGTATAAGCTCTCTCCAATTCAAATTTCATCTAAATCCGTCCAGCTGTTGCGGCGTGAAGAAGTAAATAGTAATAGGGTCCCGTTTTCACCCTTTGGGTACGGATCCCTAAAAACTAACAATTTACTAGGTTCTGCCCGCGACTTCGTCAGCGTAGATTTCGAATATCGCTATTCGTGTAGCGTTAAACAAGGGTATAAGCTAGCTCTATTTCAAATTTCATCTTAATCCGTTCAGCCGTTGCAGCGTGACGGAGTAACAAACTAACACACAAACTTTCGGATTTATAGTATAGTATAATAGATTTGACGTTCCAACAACTTTGATCACTATAACTATTAAATAAATATAATCCTCCTATAATGGCGCCCCCTGCTTTCAAAGTTTCAATATCCCCTAAACGGCGCAACCGATATTGATCAAACCTAGCTTAGAAACAACCCGTTTAAACTAACTTTCCATTAAAAAACGCATCCGACTCGTTCTTTCCTTTTTTGTGCTACGATGCCAGACACAAACAGGATATACATTCCGAATTTTTCGTCGGAGGTTAAAAGATATCATACGTGCTAAAAAAGAAACGCCAGTACATATTCATGTCTGTTCATGCGAGACTAAAAGTAAACACACTTAAACACATATACCTTTTCTATTTGACACAAACAGACTGAAACACTAACATTTATTGCAAAAATAAAAATAAAAACACTTTTGTACCTTCTCGCTTTAACGCCCTTGATAGATCAGAGCAGCAGTTCAAACATAAAGTTAAATATATAAAGCACTAAAGTGTGCAGCTACAAAGCCGACCGTACTAGAATCGTGAGAAACAGAGCTACCTCTTATTTTTGACGTAGTCCCCAGATCTAAACCCTTTATTAAAACTTTCAAGTCTTATTCTCAAACAAACGCCCCACATACTTGTTTGTGCTCGTTCAAGCCCCATCGAAACACAAATATTCCATTGTAATAAATCCTTAAAGCGATTTACATACGCTCAATTTATTATTGAGCACCAAAAAACGCCTTAGAATCAATTTTTGCCAAATCCAAGGCTGTTATTACAAGCGATGCTTATTCGATTATTCGATTGTTGGAATTCGCAGCTGCGTACCAATTGTCCGTATCGCTTTAATGGAGGCTTTTGTGGGTCTAATAACATCCTTCAATAATTCCTCGATAATCAATGGCACGACAAGAGGACTTTTGGGAACGCAAAAAACGCGTATGAATCTGTCCTTGTACGATTGGGGTCGTCCATAATCGCATTGAATTTAAAATCATTTCAAGATATTTGCGCTCATTTTTTACTTAGAATCAAATTGAATCTAATGAATTACAGCTTACAAGAGTCCCACGCACATTCTTACTAGCTTTACCATTTGCCAGAGCAGTTGTAACTTAGTTACGTGAACACATGGTTTGTAGTAGCAACAGATGGCGTAGATCACCAATCAATATGGTTGTATAATTAGTGTCTCACCTTGTCCTAGTTGCAACGAGTAGTGTGACAGGTTGTAACCAATCAGAGCAATCTTCGCTCGTTTATCTTACCGAATTGTGCGTAGCCTTCCCCAAGGCAAAAGAAAAGATGCTGCTCAATTGAGAACTGTGTATGCTTGTTGTTTAAGAACGGTTTGTATAAAGGTTTAGAACACTTTATACGGAACTTAAGGTTATTTGGATTTGGAATGATCTCCTTCCTTCAATGGTTAGTTTTCCTTCCATGGTTTTTTGGTCTAATATCTTTAAGGTTTATTGTTTTTTCAAAAGCATGCATTGTGCGAAGAAGATGACGTTAATAATGGTGTTTGACGTAAAACAAACTTAATAGCTATTCGTCAATAGTCGTATCTAATAGATCTGTCTTGTGGGCCGAGGAAAACTTCACTAAAAGTTAAAGGTCTTCCTTAACATGTTATTCGACTATTCAATGATGACAGTGATGGTGCTGATGGCGATGAGGATAATAACTATGTCCTCCATGCTGTCAATGAAGAACCTAGCCAGCTCCGTAGCTGAGAGCGAAAATAATTGGTAAAGCTGAAGAAGGTATAGATATTGAATCTACGAAAGACATTATGTCTATGTCAAATGAGAATCATAGACAACACGATGAACAAGTAATCGGCCTAATACCAGAGCACTATCAGCGGAATCTGCAGTTGCCTTGGTCTCTTGTTTCCCCGTCCCGTGTTTAATTAATTTTCTATTGTAGCGGTGTTCCCACGTGGCATTCACTAATCAACATTTTTAAATTAAGGTCGTTTAACAAAAGCACTTTGATTATTTTCATCAGAACTGTCCTTAAAGTCTAGAGTTCTTTTCCATTCGTTTGTTCTTTTGTGTGTACCTACTTCCTTTATTCTGTTATAGTTGTCCATTATTTTCACACCATATCTTTGGGTACAATCGACATCAGACTGCCACCTTTTTCCTGTATATTATCGAACTGGCATGCATTATGTGTATCTTGGACATGTAATAACATATCACTTTGTTTGTATTATTTAGGATAAAGGACAGTATCGCAAACAGAGAGGATAGAAAAGTCCAAAATTTGTCGGTATAGCCATTATACTCAGTGTTTCTTTGTATTGTGCTGTTTTTATCTACTTATAGACTTGTTAATTTAAGCGGTGCTTGATGTAATCTCTAAGGGTCTGCCCAGATCTATCGACGCGGAATCGGCTTGAGCCGGTAGCAAAAAGTTTTATGTCCATGCTATAAGAGCGAAAACGATGTCGTTCTGTTCGCAACGCCGAATCGAGCCGAGCCACGTCGTTTTCGCTCTTATTGCATGGACATAAAACTTTTTCTTACCGGCTCAAACCGATTCCGCGTCGATAGATCTGGGGAGACCCTTACTCTACTTTCAAACATTTTATCAAACAAACAAGTACTGATTTCGTACTGCGATCTGTTCAAGATGTATCTGAATGAAATTAAATGATGGGATGGTTTTGAATCACCAGCTCGATTGTGTTATAATTCGGCCATTATTATAATTACAATAGTCTGTATTGCCATTTAATTCTTCCAGAAACACCAAAATTCTTGATCTTTGAACCTTTACCAGCATTGTGTAGCCCAAACACGTACAGCCTAAACTGCCTTAATTGGGTCGATCTTATCTCCGTGACTAATGAGACTTTATGAGACCGGGATAAGACCCGAGTCTTAAACTCGGGTTTAAAGTCCATCTGGAAGCTTTTCTGAAGGTCATTTTTAATGAGACCAATAAAGAAGCGTGTGTGATTTTTGTTCTTTATGTTTGATGCTCGTGGTGGTTTTTTTCACTGCGACTTTTCACTCAGTAGCTTTAGGATCGATACCGAGTTCCTTATATCATTTGGATAGGCTGTTTAAATAATGCATTTTTTTCTCTGTCATATCGAAAGTAAAATGGTTTTGGTTCGATAAACACTTTCGTTTTAGATGGGTCTCAGCCGTTTCCATTCTGCTCGCTTTTCCCATCGATCTTCCGCAACTTGCGCGTCCCTAGTTCCCAGTACCGATACCCCGCGAGCGTTCGACAATTCCGTTGAAATTTTCGCTCTCGTCGACATCGACTTTCGCTAAATACCTATTGTCGATAATCTTATCGCACGAGCCCAACATTACTGACGTACATCACGCTCCTCCTGAGGGCAAACGATCGACGCAACAAACCTAACCTTACCTCACCACGATTAAGGCTTCGAATCTATCGCCGCCATTTGCGGTGTCGCTTTCTTTTCGTAATTAGACAATTGAATGTCGCGCGTGCGTGGCGGGAATTCACGCGCGTTCTTTGTTTGAGATTTGATTTTGAATTCCGATCGATACCTTTTTAAATATGGTGCCAGTGTCTGTATAGTTAGTAACGTTTTGGCGGGAATCCGCGCGCGTTCTTTGTTTAAATTTTTTTTTCTTGAGTTTTTCCAGCGGTCGTTGTTTTAATTTCGTTTCGACAGATAGTTGTTAGTGTGGCCAGTTATAATTAATGTGACGACAAAGGGTGGTGTTAAGTGTGGGACTATGCTCGTTAATGTAGGTGCGTTATCATTGTAATTTGTGCGCCCATTCATAAGCTCGATACATCTGTTTAGGATCCTGACCTACTTCAAAAATTACCATAAATCCATTCATTCATACCATACGCTTTAATCACGGCGTAGGCCCTGCGCCTACGCTCGGCCGTCGAACCTTGAGTTTAAGACATTTCCGAACGCACCTTAATTGGCGCCATCTTGTTTTTGGTTAGGTATTTTTATTCATGAATTCTCAGTACCAGTTCAAACTTTGTTCTAAGTCTTTATATGGAGTTTTTTTTTGCCTCGCGTCCTGTTTTAGAGTTCCAAGTGAGCAATTAACATTATTTTGTGGTTGGGCTTTAAATCTTATAAGGGGCAATGCTGTTTTTTGTAAAACAAAATGATTATTGCCTGGTCATTGTTGCCTTATTGGTCGGGTTAAGAAACGCAGGCAAAGCCAAAGATGCTAATTAGCCCTCGATAGTATACGAGTCGCCTTTTTGCCGTTTTTAGCGCGAGTGCTTGGGTATTCTAAAGCCCCAAAGATTTTTTTTGCAGGAAAATCGCTCGTTTCTTTACCTATGTTCGAGTATTCTTCCTGAGTATTCTTCCTGAGTAAGTAGAGTAAGAGCGAAAAATCGATCTTTCAAGTTGTCATTTTCGGGAAAATTCGTTTTCAACTCGGACAACAATCGGTCTTTGAGGAACTAGTACCTAATCACTGCAGTTTAATGAGGTGATTTCATCATCATATCAGCTCGACACGTCCACCGCTCGACATAGGCCATCCCCAAAGATGCTACTTGCGTCCATCTCTTTGTCGGATATTTATATCACTCTCTTCACCGCAGATACCATGGCCGACACCGTAGGTTGGTTGCCACTTCAAAGTACAGTTGTTTCCCCTGTCATTTGTGCCAAGTTATATGACAGAGTGAACACTAGTTCGTCTTCAAACGAAGGTATATAGCGTTGCTTGTATGTGTGCGTCTACAAGCAAACTCAACAGGACGGTCCGAGCCGGTTTAGTCGGGGCCGCGGCGCCGCTTATGGTTGCGTGCGCATAACAACTTTAGCGCTCGAACGGTATCAGGTAACAAAAACTCCTCAAGGGCAAACAAACTATATTTCTATTGATACTTTAACTATAAATACCTACTTTAAATTAACCAGAAGAAACTACAAACAGCATGAACATGCAATCCCTCCTAACCAGCTGCTTTCGTTTCCAAATACAGTTTATCTGGTCTCAGTAAATTTTCAAGTGAAAACAATTGCGCCACGCCTTTCCATTTCTCTAAATCAAACAGATCATACTCCTAGTCTTCAGTTCTGCAAAACGAATAATGCTTTCCTCTTCTCTCGTTAAATGAGTAAGCTGGACAGCGATAAAATTTACGACTCGAAATGTACTTCGAAGTGTTATTGGACGTGGAATACGGACGGCGGTGTATGAAATGTTGTAGCTGCGCGTAGGGTTGTCGCTTGAGATATAATTTTAAATATTTTATTTGGCGTTGTTTGTTATTTACGCGTTAAATTCAACATTATGATTTTTAGCGTAAAAGCTGATTAGTAAAAAAGAGAGAGGGGGAGATATAATCTGCTAAATATAAATCCGTTCTGCAAAATCTTTTTTCCAGCATAAAACTCATTATTACATTAACCAACAAACATACTAATAAATAGAGGGGTTTGGGTAAAAGTGTTGCCATTTGTAAAATTCGTACATTTTCAAGGTGAGCGGCCATTCGTAAAAGTGGTAAATTATGATAGAATTATTAAAAATAAACATATTTTGTTATATAATGTACTCTTAAGTGCATCGGAGCCGCGATATTTCAATATTCATACATGGGCGTACTTTTGTATTAAAAACTGAATACTTAAATCTTTAAAATCTCCGCTCCGATATTATTTAACGCCATAAATTATATATATCGATGTGTATTTAGAGGTCCTCTAAATAACTATGTAAAAATTATCCGTGGCCGCTGAAAAAAAAAGAAAAAAAGACAATATTCTTCAAACAAATTTACCCAATGCCCTTTAATAACTATCGGGGGTAAAAGCAGAAGGTTTTGTTATTTCAATCCTGACGTTTTGTACTCGTAATTATGGCGGATTATAGCATTTTTTCTTACCTCTGAGCTTTTTAGCTTTGCTTTTAAAACACTCGTACTTACATAGGAGCCTCGGCGTGTTTAACACAACACAACCACCCCCTTATAGCCAAAAAACCAAGTCTTGAAATAAAATTCCAAATTTAAATATTGCTCTGTGTGTCAACCCTACTGGTGTCTGATTTACGACCATGCGCGCGCGCATTCAGCAACGTATTGCGATTAGTGCTGTTGGTTCAACGGAGATTTGTGACCGGAGCCGGATGGAGCTGTTCCAACGAAAGTTCCACACATTCTGAATGCAAATGTCTGAGAAATGTTTGAAGATGTGGTTAGCCTAATTCAGAAGTTCCCTAAACGCCCAGCCACACCTTAACCGTGCGTCGCGACGGTCCAGAGGGCCCTGCAAAGATGCACTACGCTAACTAATGTTTCTATTCGATTCGTTTTTAACCAATCGCGTCACCGGTAGACCACGTGACTTTTCGTATCACGTCATCTCCCAGTGACGCGATTGGTTTAAAAACGAATCGAATAGAAACGTTAGTTAGCGTAGTGCATCTTTCTTTGCAGGGCCCTCAGGGCGTCACGGCGCAGTCCCGTAAAACGGGGTGAGTAGGGACACAAAGTAAAATAACTCATAACTTGTTACAAATAAGAAAAATTATTAAATGGACAACAACGTTACGTTTATTGGAAATAATTTCAGTCTTGTAATTAGTAACATAAGCTTGATTTTAGGTTGTGTCCCTACTCACCCCTTAATCCCTACTCACCCTAGTACTCCTGGCCTAGTTGGTAGAGACGCTTACGAAGCTAGTGGTCCCGGATTTGATCATCGGATAAGTTCATGAGTCTTGATTGGTTTCTACATGATGTATGTGTTGTTTTTATATTCATAGCTTTATATAAAGCTAGGTTATAGGCCCAGCTACACCGCTTGCGTGACGTGCACGTGCGCGTTCGCTTTCCACTGCGTTGTATAGTATGAATTCTCATTACGACATGTCACTATACAACGCAGTGGAAAGCGACGGCTGGGCTTTAAGTATCATCATTGGCAAGTAACATGTTTGAAAATGACTGACTGTAGTTTTTTTGAGGCGCTTCTTCTCTGCAGTGGTCTCCTCTTGGGAAGCGCTGGTAGGTACACTTTTGACGTTAAAGTGCCCGTGCGGCTTACTTTATTTTAATTTTGGGACTAAATCAATTTAAGTAAGAGTTCAATTTGTATAGAATTCAGCCCAGCACCATGTTAACAAATACCACAACGTTCGTATCTTAAAGATCAAACAAGCAAACGTCTGCGCCGGCGCACCCGCTAAATCAATTATGCGCAAGCGCTTTACCTATTGCTAATACCTGCACGCACAATGCTTCGAATGGCAGGTATTGCTTCACATTGTACAGTGTCCAGAAATATCTTATACAACATTTTGATTAAAAATATCTGACACGTCTCTATTTTTAACCCCTACGCAAAAAGAGTGGGTCTTGTAAGTTAGACCGCTATGTATGTGTCTGTCTGCCTGTGGCACCGTAGCTCTTAAACCGCTGAACCGATTTGAATGCGGTTTTTTTAGTTGAAGCAGGTTTTCTAGCGGTTGTTCTTAGCTAGGTTTCATGAAAATCGGTTGAGCCGTTTAAGAGATATACGCTCTGAAAGAACGGGTCACCGTTATATCGGAGATTTTTATCTATGTAATACTATTATTACTAGAGGTGTAAAAGCGTACCGGATAAACATATCAAAAATGTCTAAGGATCAATATCTCAACATTAATTTGATATTTTAATGCAAAATTACAGCTTTGTAGTACCCTAGTAGGTACCTAGAGTCTCCGAGTTACTAGTACACCCCAAACGGATGAACGGACGCACAGACGGACATGGCGAAACTATAAGCGCTCCTTGCTGACTACGGAACCCTAAAAATGAGACAACATTTTTTTTCTGATTTTACTTTGCATAATCATGAACTTCTTAAAGCCCACCGTACTACAAACAGCCAGTTTCTTGTCAGTGGGACTTTGAATCTACCATCAAGGCAATAAAGTTCAATTACGTTTGTTCGAAAATGCCGTTTCAATTTATGAAGAAAGGAAAATAAACTTTAATTCTATTGCAATACAGTTCAAATTAAATTGCCTTGATAATTTACATCCTTTTGCACACTGGGCCTTACGAGGTTATCGCCTCTACATATATTCTTCCAATTTGTAAATTTTACACTGTCAAAGTATAAAAAGTAGATCGTCTTCAAACAAAGGTATATCGGGCTTGTATGTGTGCGTTCCCTGATTATACGCGCCGCGAGACACCACAAGCAAACTCAACAGGACGCACCAAGCCGGTTTAGTCGGGGCCGCACCGTCCCTGCGGTTACTTGCATGCTTAGGTAAGTATCGAGCGACGCTCATCGACGCAACCCTAGCGCCTGAGCGGCAATAGGTAACAGTAACTCCTAAAGAGCCGGAGATGATGGATACTATGGTAATGTCAAGCAAGATTTTAACTAAAAAAATTAAACCTCGACATTTCCATATCGGAATCATTAAATGCGCTTAACAAAGTGGTCACTAGCATGAACAAAGGCTGTAATTAAAAAGTTTCGATAAGAACAGCAATGAGTCCGGTTCCGATGTTATCCCGAGGTCGATGGTTGACCCCTAAATTAATAATATAATTATTAGGGACTGTGGTTTTTAATCTGATACTGCGTTTTTTCAATGTTAGCTTATGTCGTTAATTTAACTTAGTGAATAAATCTATCTATACTACACATACATACATACATAATCTCACGCCTTCGTTCCCAGAGTGGGGTAGGCAGAGCTACAGAATTACAAACATCTCTAAAAAAAATGTTGATAATTCTATAACCACAATTTGCACGATTAGGCTAAGATGTTTACCAGCGTATTAGTGACAGGTTGCAAGCCCATCGCCTAACAGTACTACAAGCCTTTATTCCCTTAGTCGTCTCTTACGACATCCACGGGAAGACATGGAGTGGCACTATTCTAACTCGGCAACCACACGAGGCCTATCTATACTACTATATATAATATAATATAATCTATCTATACCAGAGGTCCCCAAACTTTTTTGTCTCATGGACCACTTGGCATTTGTTTCGATTTTGGGTGGACCTGATTACCTAATAAAATAACGTAAGCAAAAATCTTTAGGATTTTTTGCACGGATGACGTTAGAGCCTAGCCAGCTAAAAATTTACTACATGTAAATTTAACGTAGATAAATATTTACAAAGTGAACAACTAAACACAGAGAAAATTGAAACATGAATTATAATAGATAATATTTGTCTATTTGTATATGTGGAGAGCCTTGGGGGAGGCCTATGTCCAGCAGTGGACGTCTTTCGGCTGACATGATGATGATGATGATGATGATGATGATGATATTTATAAGAAAGGATAACGTAAGTTAGTATGTACCTACTACCTGTGTATGAAAATGGATTATTCCATTAATGGAAAGCCAAAATTAGTCACAACCTGCTTAAATGGGGTCTACTATCGTGGACCCCCATTTTCATCTCAGTGACCGAATGGTTTTTTCGCTCACATGGTCCCCTTGCAGGTCGTCGTCGACCCCTGGGGGTCGACATAGACCACTTTGGGGATCACTGATCTATACGAATATTATAAAGAGGTAAAGTGTGTGACGTTGTAAGGGGTAATCTCTGGATCTACTGAACCGATTTTGAAATTTTTTTACCAATAGGAAGCCACGTTATTTTTGAATGTCATAGGCTATATATTAACCCAACTAAAATGTTTATTGCCCAACTAAGTGGGCACGGGAACAGCTAGTTGTATTCATAAACTGGTAACACTGTTGCTTTTTGTTGTTCTGTTGATTTGATCTGGGCTCTATTCTACTAGGCAAAACCATATAACTTTTGACCTGATATCGTATTGTCAACGATACGATAGCTCTTATCTTGTATGTACCTAATGGCGACTGAGTTAAAAACAATACGATAAAATGTCAAAGGCAATATGTTTTTTTTTACCGAGTAGAATGACTAAGTCCAGACTTAGAACAAACCTACGTTTTCGACCAAAATATTTTCTACCAAACAATACATTAGGACAATACATTCAATTGAAACCGTATATTTTTTAATAGTTATAAAAAACTTACCTAACTTAACTAAACTATACAATAGATGTTTATTAAATTCTGTAAGATCAATCTAAAAGGATTGGACGTAAAGATTTTCGACCAAACAGTCGTTCCCAAAACCTTTTTGATACTAAAATGACCCTGATTTGTTACTTATTTCGGCATTGTAATAAGTCGCGAGTACTTCAGGCCTTGCGCGCACCCTCGGGCTTACTTTCACTGCCCCTGCGCAGCTGTGCCTGCGCCTGCGCTGGCGACTCGCCACTTTTACTCGCTAGATATGCGCGGGAGATACTACCCGCCTCATTCACGTGTTTAGGCCCCGCCTTGTATGTTTAACCTTCAAAAAATCGGTCAAGTGCGAGTCGGACTTGCGCACTGAGGCCTCCGTCCGTACCGACGATTCGTTGAACAAAATTCTACAACAAATGGTAGTTTTTCAAAATCTCTGAAAGTTATATTTTTTATTTGTATAGCTTATTGCCGGCGAGTTCATCCGCGTAGATTTCGACTATGTGTTTATCCACGGAACGAGCTATCTCCATTTCAAACTTCATCCAAAATTCAAAATTCAAATCCAAAATTCAAAATATTTATTCAGTAAATTGGCCACATCAGGGCTCTTTTACACGTCGGTAATATGGAGTGAATCTACTAGCGCTTCGGACAAGACCATCATTGCGGAGAAGCGCCGCAAGAAACTCCAGCAGAAGGTCATTTTATCAATAATTACTTAAACATTAAAAGGTAATAAAGTAATAAATAATTATTTTTAAAACTAACACAAATAAAATCATTACAGATGTAAGGATGATGAAAAATTCCAAATGCGTCCAGCCGTTGCAGCGTGAAGAATTAACAAACTAACACACGAACTTTCGCATTTATAATATTAGTAGGATTAGTAGGATACTCGTATTAGTAGGATAAGTGGATAATAGCTTCTGCCCGCGTTTTCGTCCGCTTAGATTTCGATTATAGTGATTTATTACATCCAACTAAGTACAGAATTCAACATTAATACAATTAAACATTAAAAAAAAGATAAAAAGCTAAAAGAAATTTATTCAGTAAGTAGGCCGCACGGGCACTTTTACACGTCAAGAATCTACCAGCGCTTCCTAAGAGAAGACCACTGCTGAGAAGAAACGCCGCAAGAAACTCAGCAGTCAGTCATTTTTTAAACATATTTCTTATTACAATGGTACTACTTAGTCTAGCATTATATAAAGCTATAAATATTAAATTAAATATAGTATCAAATAACATGCGTAGTTCAGCAGGAAAACATGCCAATTAAGAATCTTACGGGAGAGATAGAGAAAAAAAAAACACATACTTATGTGTATATAAGATGGTGCGAGACGACCACATAAAAGTTTCGATATGTTTTCCTACATCAACGGTTTCCCCTAGACTACAACTACTTCATTACAACTAAACGTATTAAAATGAAAATTAAACTAAGCTACTCAAATTAAAGATATAAATAATAATCACCACTATAAAAAGAACATCCCCTCTAGCAGGTCCGCTCGCGGCATGGTCCCCATGACACTGACTGCGTTACCTCTCTGGATAGCTAGCCCAATACTTTGGGAGAGGTAAGCACCAGCTCTAGGATCTCCGGAGGATTCTATGAGCCGGGAGGACAGGGCCTTAATAAAGCTTTTCATATCAGCTGACCAAGGTCCCATGGTCTCCACTTTTAGTTATTCCCTCGGGAACTTTTAAATTTTCCAGGATGATAAGTAGCCTATGTATTAATCCAGGGTATAAGCTATCTCATTCCAAATTTCATCTAAATCCGCCCAGCCAACTTTCGCATTTATAATATTTGTAGGATTAGCCTATTTGGCAGTTAAAAACTAACTTAAAATAAGTTCGCTTCATATATTTAGTTGTTAAATAGCACATTGTTTAGTTGTCGGTCTGTTTTACTGTCTGTTGTATCGTGAGTGGCCGACAGAGGTCGGAACCAGTGATTTACCTCGCAGAATGCTGAGCTCGTGACCTGTGTCCATTGTCGTACGGCATATCCTTACTAATCTTTACATAGGATAAAACAAAGTCGCTTTCCGCGTCTTTCCGTCCTAATTTTGATGCGGTTTTGACTATCAGTTAAATATTTTTTCACGTAAGGTTTTTGTGTATACATTATGGTCTATGTACGGGTGTAAAACTTACATAAACCAAAGCGAAGCGAGGGCTAGTCTTATCTTCTTACTAATATTATAAATGCGAAATTTTGGGTGTTTGTTACTCAATCACACCAGAACGGCTGAACGGATCTGGGTGATGTTTGGTAAGAGATAGATTATACCTCTAGTCTGGAATTAAAGATAAAGATAAAGAGACATTTGCTCGCAACAATACAAAATTACATTGCATACCTACATACATACATTAAATCACGCCTGTTTCCCAGCGGGGAAGGCAGAGACCACTTCTTTCCACCTGCTACGATCCTGACAAATCTATTTCGCTTCTTCCACTCATACATCGAGTCATGCATGCACGTCGGTTTCGGTTAACATATATATACAAATAAGTACAAGACAGAGATAATTTGTAGCGAAACGGTCCCAACTCAGCATTCGCAAGCAAAAGTTTCTGTGAGATCTAATTATCGCTAAGGTTGACACTTGTCACTGTCATAATATTACTGCAAGGGAAAATCGAACTTGTTGTATCATGACGTGCAAATGAACTTCAACCGTGGTAGACCACATTTTTGGCCGACTGTACTTGAATGAATTTAACCAAACCGAACCACGTGGCTCTGTCAAACAGCCAATCAGAACTGTTTCGTCGAACTTTGACGTATCAGTGTTTTGCTTCTATTGGCTGACGAACTATACCACGTGGTTTTTTATGTTTACATTTAGCTCGACACCTAAACAAACGGAGTATAGTTGTGTAACGGCCAGCTATCCCTATGAATTAATCTCATCTCTATGCATCAATAAAGCAGTGTGACCAGATATTATAATCACGCGACAAAGCAAATAATTACGCGAGTTAGCCTGGGGCAAGACGTTTTGCCCATCAGTGGGCACTAGGGAGGGATGATTAACGTGGGCCGGGAGCGTTTGGAGCCGCGCTGCGCCGGCGCACGGTGGCGTGCGTCACGCAACCCGTCCGCTTTATTATTATTTATTGCTTTCCAATAATCCGCTGCTAGATAATATGTTGGACTACTTCGAAATTATAGCATAATGTGTTACTAAGTGTCGTTTGCATCGGTGAAAAAGTTTTTAGTATGTATATTAGGAAGAAATGCGGGTGGCCTTTTCTCGGTACAAACGTACCCTAGAGCAGCCTTACTCAACCTTTGTTACACGGGCCACAAATACGTTTTAGCTATGGATCCTCGGGCCAAAAAACCATGAAGTTATCAATGATATTTTATATTTAGATACGTTATGCTCATACTAAACTAAACGCTCATAAAATCCGACGCCAGTTACTGACAGTGGCTACGTTGCCAGATTTCTAGAGAAAAAGACGGCAATCCGTAGCCAACGCTATTGTTAGAAAGAAATAAATAGTTGTTTCAAATTGCGTACCCGAATGACGTGGCGTGCCCGCTCATGGCCGCGTGATGGCCGCCAAAAAATATGGCGATGTACACAAAAAAATAAAACATATTTACGGTACTTACGAATGAAATGAGACATCATTTCTTCCTTTTATAGTTACAGTATAATTTCGGCAGCCTCTAAAAACACGAGACGACATTTTTTATGACTTATATTTGTTGCATTTCGGTAATAAAACTTTACTATTTTTGACGCGTACGTGTCAGCGGCCACGGCGCGACTGAACGATAGTAAGGCAATTACCTTCCTTTTCGAGGAACGCTTTTGCGCGCAGATGACGTATCTTAATATAAAATATCATTGGAAGTTATAGGTAAAAGTGGAGGCCACATCTGTACATGGCTATACCAAGATCTCCAGGTGGGCCACTCTTAAACGCTCAGTGGGCCGCATGCGGCCCGCGGGCCACAGGTTGAGTATAGCTGCCCTAGAGTAACGATGATGAACTAGTTTTCTTCGTTGTACCTATATGTCTACCTTTTCTTCTTTTTTTATATTTTGTTGCATATTTCGTTTTGTTTACATAGAGTTTCCCCTCAACCGAGATATAAGATCACATGTTCTTGCGCGTTTACAAAAACTACCTCTTCAGTCGATGACCTAAAGTTCAAAATCATTTTTAAGAAACTTTAAGAAAATTCCTTGCTGTGCTGTGCTGTGTTTGCCGGCAAAAAAACCCCACATCAAATAAGCAACATGACATTTTAATTTTGATCAATTACAAGCATTTTCAGCCGAAGGAGGAGGTTCTCAAATCGTGTTATTTTATTGTTTCTTTTTACCAGCGTAGTGTATCTGATCTGATCATGAGATCCATGGAAAGCCAGCGGAATAACACAACTCGTCTGAGGTAAAAAAAAAAAATATTATGTATATGAGTATTTTATATTTATATTTTATTGTTATATTTTGATGCAAGTCTTAGGGAATATGCATGGATTTTTTAAATAGCATTTCTCAACAAAATATGAAAATACCGTAAAAGAGATCACCAAAAGTAAAATTAAAATTAAAATCGGTCAAGAAATACGGAAGATACAAGCATTTTAAAATGCTAATTGGACAGAGAGATCCGATGTGCACCGGTGACGTCATCGTGCAGTACGGCCATATAAACTCCACGAAAAATTCCGGTTTGCTAGAAAGAGATAGGAACAAATTTTTGTTAGCTTATATCTTGGTTATTCTTATAGCTATTCCAAAAACGTTTTTTCTCACCTGTTTGTTACATAAATCAACTTTTATTGAAGCTGTAAAAAAACCATGCATATTCCCTATTCACAGACTTTGAGAACCCATGGTTTGTCTTGACTTTTGCCATTAGTATTCTATAACGGTTACAGTGTATATTAATGAAATTTTCGCTATCACTGTTTGTTAAGTAACTTTCTAACAATAAAGTTGAATCCTTAAGAATATGCTTATTATACAAACAAACATGCAGAATCGTGCTGTAAATAGAAACCGAAATAGAGGGTCATGTGAGTTATGGTCTCATTGTGACCGAGGGAAACTGAGCGATCCTACGGTTGTATCGGAGTAAGGTCGTCACAAATAGGTTAATGCCGCTCTGTTGGCTTTGATCCTTAACCTCGTGGTTAGGTTCAACTTTTAAATATTTTAACTGATTCAATGTCCGTTGAATAAATAGTTATTGGCTGAATCATGAACATCAAGGCCGAAGCCAGAGGGCTCAGACAAGATGCACTACGCTAACTAACGTTTCTATTCGATTCGTTTTTAAACCAATCGCGTCACTGGTAGATCACGTGACTTTTCGTATCACGTCATCTACCAGTGACGCGATTGGTTTAAAAATGAATCGAATAGAAACGCTAGTTAGCCTAGTGCATCTTGGCAGGGCCCTAAGGATGCAAACGCTAACGTTTTTCTTTTCTATCACTCAAAATGTATGGGATGACAGTTGACCCGTGGTTTATCGCAACGCACGATGTCATCGTGAATTTTGAGTGATAGAATAGAAAAACGTTAGTAGCGAAATCTTGGCTAGGGCGTCTCTGATCATTTGAAAGATGTCCATTGCCTTATGTACCTATAGCTTGGTAAAAGAGTTTGTAAAAACCGGGCAAGAGCAAGTCGGGCTATGCTAAGTGGTTGGTTTTGGGCGTTCCGACACTTTTAAGTACCTACCTATCTACTATAAATACAAAAAAATATCTCCGTAAGTTGTTTGTATTGAAACAAAGTAAATTATTCGTAGCTATGATTTATGTTTCCTTTAATCTCCAATATTGATTTACCTTGAAGTTTTTTTAAGCTTTATTTTTTCAAATTCGGCTCCGTATCCATTTTTTTATTTTTTTCTATGTGGCTCGGGAAAATGGGTTTTGTGATTAATATTACTGAACTACATTTATTCCTAACGTCATGTTATTACCTTCCACCAGTAATTAACAGTATTATGAATAAAGATTTAGTATTAATCGTACAGAAAACTACGCATTACTAAATCCCTATGGTTAATGCACTGCTTTATATGGATGCTAGATTTTTTTCATATTTAAATCCGAAACTATACTGGGTCTAGACTAGACAAGATTTATTCAGCGAAAGTTAGCGTTATCGAAAATATATTGACGTTAACTGCTTCTTTACTCTTACTTTTATTTATTCTGTGGTTGTTTAACTAAAAATAATTCTTGTTTCAGGTAAGATTCACCGCAGTTCCGAAAAACAACTATAAATGTTTCATTTCCTCACCTGCCATCAAGTGTAAGTATAGATAGTTAAAGTTCGTTACAATTCAAATTTTCACCATACGAATTTCAATCACGTTTCATAAAACCTTGCTGAACTATCCCAAATAAATCTGCCCTCGTATGGAGAACAGGCACAAGTTCAAATAATTCATAGAAGCATATTAAACTCTCAAGGGTTTTAATAAGGGTGGAAGTGCAATACAATTCTTATAGTAGATGTGCCTCTTTTTCGTATGAGGGCAGAAATTGGCTTTGTACAGTTTTTGTAACTGTATATCGTGCGGAAAGTTGGATTTTTCGCACTAGTGTTTTTTTTTTACCATTTTTTAACCTTAATTGTTCAAATAGCACCGTAAATTTTTATTATACTAAGAATTAAGCAAAAATTGTTTCTTTTCACTCCTGCTTTTTTTTTCATTGTCATTTTTTTGCAAATATATTTAAAAACGTCATTCTCACTCGTCCCGAGTTACGTTAGGTTACAACTCGGGGCCAAGATATCTCGGACTCGTGTAAAATGACATACTTTCCGCACTTGCATCAAAATTCTTACCACAAAAACCGTGTCTGCGAATCGGGCAATCCCTTCAGTAGGTACGATGACATAATAGACGGTGTCTATCTGAAGGGTACACAGATACACACGTACAACACCCCTCTTTTTGAATCGGGGGTTAAAACAGTTAATTAACATTTATATAAAATCGTTACGTAATGACAATGTTAAATTTATAGCACTAACGTTACCTAACATCGTTATTAATTCCGAGATGTAAAATTATTAATTCTCTAAATAATATTAATTGCTCTAATGATTTAGAGCGCCTTTCGTCTTCTGTTTTTAATTATAAAATTAATTGAAACGGAGCGTTAATACGTTTACGAGGAAGTGAAATAACAGTTAGAATTAAAACTGTGGCAGTTTATGAAGTTTGATTGTACGATTCACATATACATATATCTGTTACTAAATTTTTTTTATTATATTTTTGTCGACTTACTGGCCTAGTTGGTTGGTCATGACCCTGCCTACGAAGCTATAGGTAAAAAACTTAAGTAAAGCTCCTCTTGCATGTATTTGTATACAAAACTTGTATGGAATTTACGTCAAATTTCAAATATAGAATGTCGAACGGTCTATACAGATGTTTTACTACTACATGCAAGAGGAGCTTTACTTAAGTTTTTTACCTATAACGGCCCTGGGTTCAAATCCCGGTAAGGGCAGATATTAGTGTGATGAGCGCGAATATTTGTTCCTGAGTCATGGCTGTTTTCTATGTAAGTATATATTTCTCTATATAAGTATTTATATCGTTGTCTAGTACACATAGTACAAGCCTAGGGCTTAGTTTGGGAGTAGGTCAATTGGTGTGACGAAAAAAAACGAGACGAGTACTAGGCAGATAAGAAGTCAATCCTATTACATTGCACAAGCATGAAGTTTCTGAATATTGATAATGTTGGCAGCAGAAAAACAATGCTAAAATTAATTGTTGCCTGTTAAGTAAATAGTAATAACAGCATTAATTTGTTTTGTTTATTTAAATAAACTTTTTTATACAGTTCTAAAAGTAAGCACTTATCTACAAGTGGCAGACTTAATTCCTTAACACTTTCTCTGCCAGTCGACCACTAGGCCAAACAGAGAATAAGGTGGGTGCGAACATTTCAGCAGGAGCCTTTTTTTTGGGAGCACCTTAAAATTCCGAATTACTTTTTTCCGAATTTTCATTTTTCTGAAAGGTATGTTACTCCAGACCTATTTTAGATTAAATGCATAATTTAATTGTCATACGTAGGTTAAGTTAGGTTTGATTTAAGCGATAACAAAACGTTAAGTCTTTTATCAGAAAAATGCATTCGGAATTATAAAAAATCGGAATGATGACTCTTCGGAATTATGTAGTGTACCCACAGAATATAGCATAGAAACCGGACTATAAGACGTACTTTGCGTCAGCTATCTTTCTCTACTTTTTAGATTACGTATTACTTGAGAAAAAATGAAATAAAATTAGGCTGTTTTTTCTTCTTTAACTGTCATTGTCACAAGGTTTTACACAGGGACTTCTTTGTCCTTCCTATAGGAAGGATTTGTCTTGCCTTGTCTATAGGTCCAAGTACTACAGGTGCTTATAGGTCCAAATCACGCCTTACTTGTGACGATGTACCAAATAACGAAAGAACAGCTATAGATTCATCTCTTTCCAACTCACTATGAAAACCATAAGTAAAAAGAAGTGAACCATAATGTATTTTCTGCTTATTAAGTACGGTTTCTATGCCTTTAGTCTTTATTCTGTGAGTGTACCCCTTTTTTACTGCTGTCAACGTCATCAATATTCGGATACTTCATGGTTGTGTAATGTGTCAGGATTGATTTCTTATCTGCATTGTACTGTATAGTAATTTAAATGAGCATTTGCTCGTTTATCGTTTGTAGTAAATCGTACGTATCCCTTTCATGCGTTTCCATTTAACAATAATTTAAATTACTACCTAAACAGCCTTTATCTCAATAATACTAAATTTGTCGAACTGTCAAACTGGCCGTAAGGCAGTGCTCACACTCGCAGGTAAGGCTGTTTACACCTTATCGGGTCATAGGGCATGGGCCGCGCTTTCCTGCCCTGTTTCCATGGCCTAGTGGTTTGATGTGGCTTTATTTACAGTATATATTGCTTGTTAGCACGCGATTAAAATATGCTTAGAATAGTTAATGGTATATGAACTGTCAATGCTTAAAGTCTGTTCCTATTCAGACTGCCAATGACAATAACAAGTATACCTGACTGTAATTGTCTTTAGATAGAGGATGAAATAGTAATGAGAATAATGTTACCTCTAATTAGTTTATTAAAAAGGTTGAATATATATTCATCATCATCATCGTATTATTATGCTGGGTGCGACAGAGACGAAAACCTCACTTATCAATTAAATCTATCAAACCTCACTACATTTACAATGTCAGAAATAGTTCGAAATAAAATATCTTTATGACAAGACTCTGTCAGTGTAACGGTGATTTCAGCGAATGTGCTTTTTATCAAAAAATACAGTATTAAATAGAGATTACTACCTTAAAATGGACATGAAGATAATGATAAAGTGTATAAATAAATAATATGATTAGGCTCAACCTTCAAGAGTACGCGAATATGGTGTTATAATGGTAAATTGATTTGTTATAAGAGTGACGGAACGAATAGGAACAGACTTTAGAAGTAATAGGTATTGTGTTGCCAGTCTATACGTATATAGACGACACGTTAAGCCTTGTTTGTTAGTGACCCTGCCTGCCAGGTTCGGTTCCTATAGTATGGGTAAGTAAATATTTTTGTGATGAGCGGGAAGTATTGTATGTATGTATGTAAACTCTTTCTATTTATTGGTTTCTGAGTCTTCGATGTTTTCTATGAATTTAAGTTTTTTCTTCTCATTGTATGTTTATCGTAACGTAAAGAGCTTAGTTTGGGGCAAGGTCAATTTGTTTAACAGTTTCTAGATGTTTTTTAGTCTGTTAAAGAGATTACAAATATAATATATTACAACATAATCAGGCTTTATTTCCCCCTCGTCGTCCTGGGGCCTCCTTCTTGTCACTTTAGGCCGTTATCTACACGTGTACAAAGTGTGGGTTGAAAACTCTCACTAACATACATAGTTAACCTCATACGAAATACACGCCTAATAAAATACCTCGTTAACACAAAAAGCATATAGTTTTTCTGCGATTGACGCCAATAAAATAGCTTATCTTTAGTACCTTAATTAAAAAAAAACTTCCATTTTCCCAAGCTTTCTTGCATTTGGCGCGCTATAAATTTGTCAATGGAAAGTGTCAAAGTGCCGCCGACGTGGGCGTCCATTAAAGCAAACAAACTACAAACTTATAAGTACCAGTGGCAAAACAAGGAAAGAGTTTAGCTTCATACCAAATTGCTGCTACCGTTTGAAGACAGCGCTACCGCTAACTGTAAAGTTAAATTTGTCTTTCTATTGGTATTCCTACGTTGCGTTCCGTTCCGCGTATATGGACATTGTTTGGACTTTTACTTTTAGCTATTTGCACTTTTTAATGCTGGCAGGTAGGCGTGGCCTAAGTGGCCATTTTACTTCGCCTTTAAACATGCGGCAAATTTAATTTAGACTTTAAACCGACGCTTTATTAAGCTGAGTTCTCATTGTAGTGGTTTTTGAAACACAGTAATTTAATTTTCGAATGAAAAGTTTCGAAATTTAAAATATTGTTTATTTAATGTCGTAACTCAAAGCCATGAACGAAACAGCAAAAAATAAGGTGTTTAATAAGAAACAGTTTATTTTAACGAGCCAGTGTACAGACTTAATTCAATTTCTTATCCGATGAAATTTTATATCCACCCAAAAAGGGTTGTATGGGTAATTCACCAAAATGCCTCCGGTCGTGCTTACTCTGTGAATTAAAAATGGAAGCGATGAAAATCAGTTTAATTCCTTAACTTTATTTTAAAGTTTTTTTTAAATCGGAAAAGCTGTGTGCTGACTGAAAATAAAAAGTTGTTGTCATTTTTTAACGAATAACATTCATTAGTTAAAACAAATGTAGTATATGTAGTGTGTGTGTGCAAACTTGGTTTCAATCAATTAAAACAAGTAAGCACATCTATCTACAGCATCTTAGCTCCTTTTATTTATTACAAGCAAACAATTATTCAAAGAAAGCAATTAAGAAAGAAAGGGTACTACCATATAAACCTTTCCTCGATCGAACAAATTAATTTGAACCGTATAGTTTTACAATGTATGGTAATTCAGAAACTATTTCGAGAAATAGGCTCGCTTACTCAATTGTTGACGGCTTTTTAAAATATGTTTTATTCGATAACATATTCGTAATTTCGTCTTTGACATTTGTAAGACCTTTAAAGATTTGGAGAAAAAACAAAGTCATTGCAAAATAAACAAAATCATGGTTTTGAAAATAGTCTTTAATTAAATATTAAAAACAGGTGGTATTTTTTCTATGTCTGCCAATTGTTTCTCAGAAAACGGGCCCAGATGTCATTAGCAAAGCTCTTTAACCGCAAACGCCATAACCTGCGCAAGCGCATCGGTCTCGCTTTCGTCATGCGCGTAAACGACGCGCCTCAACCAGTTCCCGATGATTTCCATCGGCTTTACTGCTTACTATTAAATATATTACGTGATGTAAAAAGAAAAACGTTTAAGGCTGTATAATTTTAAGGAGCTTGCAAATGCGAGGGTTAATTAGTTTTAATAGGTACAGTTGGCGTATATTATTTATTTATCGTTTTTTTTTATAGACTTAAGTAACAATGGTGATCTTAATTCTCAATGGTATTATGAATCATTACAGGTGTTGAGGATTTAATTATATATTCGACGTGATTTTTTTTATTGCAGGCATATGCCCGATTTACTCGCCTGTGTTCGGAAATAATAAAAAAAACAGTAGATCATCCAAGAGCTATCACTTACCTATGCTTATGACATAGACCCATCTCTTAGGCGAAGGCTACTTACAATAAATACTGTGATTTACTGATAATTATCAAAGATCGTAGTGTTTACTGATCGTGTAATGTAGTGTATTGACGGATGTCAGTATTTATCACGGAAATCTAGATTTCTGAATTCCGTAATGGCAGTTTGTGATACATAGTGACATCCGGCTATTTACTAAATTACACGATCAGTACGAGTAAATACTGCGATATGTATGTTAGTATAGTTTTTGCCTTCATATCCATTACACGTTTGAACTCTGCGAAGAAAGGTACAGTATTGAAGTGATAAATATTGAACGTGTAGTCTTGCCTCTTTAATTTAATCATCCGTTTTTATCAATTTGACCAAAAGTATTTATTGTACGTGTAGCCTAGGGTTGCCAACCGTTCTATAATATATAGTATTGTACTATATTTTGACTCTGTGTACTATATACTGTTGAAAAAATATATAGTACGCAAAAATACTATATTTCAGTCCTTATACATATGCGGTTTGGATTGGCCATTTCAACCTGATTTTAAGCACCAATGTAGTTGGACTGGAGAACTAGGCTTTTTTCAGCTCCGTTAGTTGCCCCAATAGCAGGCAGAATGTTAGAAGTAGTAAGTATTGTGCATAATATTTAATGAATAAATTTACACACTTTCTAAAAAGTTTTTCTTCAAAGTACCTACTATATTATTTTTCTGTGTACTATATTTTTTATACCATGGGCTGGAAAATACTATATTTGCCCAAGAAATAGTTGGCAACCCTAGTGTAGCCTTTGCCTTAGTGGTGGCTCTTGGACTTTTATTTTAGGCGTATAGGCATAATACTTTGGCAATTAAAAAAAGTTAATACTCAGTGGTCCTTTTCATTATTATTTAATGAAAAGTTGTTCCACGTCATTAAAACTAGCATAAAAGGCAGTATTAGATATTTAATTGAACTTTGATGTCGATAAGATGTCTACCATCCCATCGGGCAATTATAGTTTATATCTTAATTTAAAATAGGTACATTCAAAAGGCTGTATAAATCATACAACTTAACTACCACTTTTGTTTTTATTTTAAAGTAACTCAAGTTAAGTTAAGTGACTTGGGTTCATATTGTATGGGAATCATGAAGTCTTTTTTTCTTAGCTAGCTTGCACTTAAGAGAAATATAAATGGACTGCATTTTTATTGCACTGGGTTGTGCAATGTAGACTAGGTTTTAAGGAAAAGGGTTTAATTGACGACGTGCTAGCCTAGTTGGTAGTGACCCTGCCTACGAAGCTAGCGGCCCTGGGTTCAAATCCCGGTAAGGGCAGATATTTGTGTGATGAGCACGAGTATTTGTTCCCGAGTCGTGGATGTTTTCTATGTATGTAAGTATATATTTCTCTATATAAGTATTTATATCGTTGTCTAGTACCTATAGTACAAGCCTAGAGCTTAGTTTGGGACTAGGTCAATTTGTGTGAGATCGTCCCTTGATATTTATTTATTTATTTATTAATACACTATTTTATGAAACCGGTGGTGCTAAAAGTAAGGTATTAAATGTCGAGGACATAAACTATAACAAACATAATAATCAAATCAAATCAAATCAAATCAAAATCTTTATTTGTAAACATAGGTTATAGTTAAAAGATGTTGTGTCAAGATCTGACAACTTTATCAGGGTGAGTAAGTCTATATTTCCTAAGAAAGATTTTTGTAAGATAAAAAAAACATGGTGTTCACCAATTCTTTCGACCTATGAGACTGGTATTCTGCCCTACTAAGCATAATGGCGTTATCTCAAACAAAACATCTGTAGAAATTGCAACCTAGTTACAAACAGAAGAGAGTTGAATCTGCTTTGGCTATTGTATTTAGTTATTGCATTTTTGCTTAGGAGGGCAGTATTCCAGTCAATTACAAACCGAATCCGTTTCATTTCCGCCCTCGGCCTGTTTCAATGATGACGATGGTAATGAGCAATAAGCGGCCTCGTTGGCGAGATCATCACTCAAACGCTGAGAGAATACGGGGCAGAGTTGCGTACGCGCACGACGCGGCGACTATGCGGTACGAGGTATACGGGGTGAAAAGTTGGATCAGTAAGGATAGTTACGCAGGAACCCTGCGTCACGCGAAAATGAACTAATGAGATTAGCATTGGTTTTTTAAGTTATGTGTATCGTCATAGGAAATAAAAAAAATGTATATCAAGCGACAGTTTTTGTAATCTAAGTTAATTGATCTAATTTAGGCCCAGCAAGTTAGGCCTCTAGAAAATCAATGAATAGATTTAATAAACATAACATAATCTCACGCCTTCGTTCCCAGAGTGGGGCAGGCAGAGCTACACTATTACAAACATCTCTAAAAACTTGTTGATAATTCTATAACCACAATTTGCACAAATAGGCTAAGATGTTTACCAGCGTATTAGTGACAGGTTGCAAGCCCATCGCCTAACAGTACTACAAGCCTTTATTCCCTTAGTCGTCTCTTACGACATCCACGGGAAGACATGGAGTGGCACTATTCTAACTCGGCAACCACACGAGCCATAGGTTTAATAGTTATTAGAAAAAAATAACTTATAGAGTTAAATAATTTTTAACGTACCTGCTCTTTTTTACACCAGTGCTAGGCATCAATAAAGCTTAAAGAGATCACAACGGGTTACTTAAATACGTCATTATAGCTGTATGGGGCCAAAACTGAGTAGAACACTTTCGTCAAAAATCATACATCCCGTTAAAAGAATGTTACCTGATTTCCTTAAGATTTGTATAAGAAATAATATTTATTATTTATTGAACACCCAAAGCTTTTCTACTTCTCGTACTAAAACTGTAAAACGGATTTTAATCGTGAAATAAATGACTCTCCTCTCTCTCTCTCCCTTCTCTCTCTCTCCGGTCTCCTTCCCTTTCACATGTCCTTGTCTTGTAACTATAGTCTTCAACTCTTTCATTTCTGTATGTCTTACTTTATGCGTTATGATTCATTAACTGTCTAAACATCCGCGTGCCAGTACAAAACGCAAGCCGCTATGTTTCCATAACATTTCTATGCCACCTGCTAATATCAGCTGATCTGCCTGACCTGCGAGCGCCACCGGCGATACCTTTTACACTAGTTGGCGCACAAGGCTTTTCTCGGCTGAATTAGGCTAACCATATTAGAATAGGACCTTAGGCTAATTAGAATTATGCCGATATATTCTGTAGGCGTGGTCTTAGCATTGCTTTGACTGTGACTAACTTTGCCCGCGACCTCGTCCGCACAGATGGTATTTCGCTATTTCGATTCTTCGGCATTTAAATCGCCGCCATTTTTGTCTTTTCATATTAACAAGTTTTTTTTAAATAGGTACTTAAAGTGAACTACCCAGTTTTACTTCTATTAATATCAGAAGATGATGCTGTTATCAACATTATTCTTCAATAAATTAAAAACAACAATTAAAGCTGGTGAAACGCCTGAATGTTTACCCAAATGGGGTACATACGTATCGTCGCGCGGGGCATCTTTAACTCGCTGGTTTATAATTCTTTGACGAATTGAGAGTCGATTTATAAGAATAACTCCCAAGACATTCTAAATGTTGCCACAGTAGAACTTAATTCTTCAATTTGGCTTCATACCTCGCTGTAAAGATTATATGTAAGTACAAAAGTAAGTTTATATCGTATCGTAATCGGCATTAGATGCGCGGCGGTCATTACGCATGCGCGGCGCAGTCCGTCTGCGCCCGCGCAGGGTCAACGCTCGCGAAAATGGAGGAAAGTCAAGGACACGTCCGCCATTTTACTTCGCGTATATTTGTTTGTTTTCTAGCATTTGTTATGATGCGTGGTAAAGTGGTTTGGAGGGAATACGTTTATCTTTGGTCTTTAGCTAGTTTTAGATTTACATACAGTTTTAGAGTTGGGAGTTTTCTAGTTTTGAGATAGTCATCGTAAGATTGCAATCTTGAGATCGAAAATGTCTATGGGTTTTAGATGGCATGTGTTCTGATATGCCTTCTACATCCCATAAAACAATTGTCACTAGACAATGTTCAAAAGCTAAGCTAAAGCTAAGCTAGCGAAGCACAGGGCGAGATTAGTGTCATACATAATCGTTAAATAACAATAATAAATACCCGAGAAAATAACAGAAACATATCCTACAAAAAATACAAATTTTAGAAGAACGCCACAAACATGGAACGTCCTAACAGAAATATCTTAGAAATTACGAGCTCTTTATTCATAAACCTTAAAAAAATCAATTTTTAACCGACTTCAAAAAGGAAAAGGCTTTGTCACTTTCTGTCAAATTCAAAGTCACACACAATAAATAAGGTCAAAGCATATTTAAGCATGCTTTCGTTATTCTGCGTTAAAAATAAGAGGGTTATTATTGCAACAGATTTGTACAAGTATACCGCGTGAAGGATCGTAACGATCTATGAAGGATAGATCGATCCTCGGCTCGTTAGCTCGGTAAATAAACAAGCGAGACAACAATACGCTAATCATATTTCTTGCTCGTCAGTCATATGTGCGCGAGCGCTGAACTCGCCAGTGTTAGGGTCTATGCCCACTTGACAGATGGTAAAACAACATAATTTATCATATTACATATCATTGATGCGATCGATATCGTATCGGGTGGTCTTATAACCATGAAAGTTTCATCACGATGTATTTTCGAAGAGTACAGTTGCTTATAACTTATAATTATAACGCAGGATTGTGACATTTAATCTACACTAATATTATAAAGACGAAAGATTTGTATTTTTGTATGTTTGTAACGAAACGAACGAACGAACGAACGAACAACGAACTCAAAAACTACTGGACCGATTTCAAAAAATCTTTCACCATTAGAATGATACATTATCCCTGAGCAACACAGGCTATTTTTTATTTGTCTGCGCGTACGAAGTCGCGGGCAGAAGCTAGTATTATTATAATAAGGGAAAGCTCCGGTTTTTTATGGAAAGATATAGTCAGGCTTGTTTTAAGCAGTGAAATGACTAGCATACATGCAGATCCTCTGGGTTGTTCCTTCGGGAACTTTTAAAATTTCCGAGATAAAAAGTAGCCTATGTGTTAATCCAGTGTATAAAGCTATCTCCATTCCCAATTTCATCCAAATCCGTCCGACCGTTGCAGTGTGAAGGAGTAACAAACTAACACACACTCACACACAAACTTTCACATTTATAATATTAGTAGGATTTTCAAGAATTTCGAACCTCCTTCACCATGTTACGCGTAAACACCGCATAGCTGCGCCCGCGCATGTCCCAGTGCGCATGCCCCTTTGCCAGCCCCCCAGCGGCCGATAATTGCGAATCCAGTGATGGATGGTGGTCGGTGAAAAATATCTCAATTCATTAGCGCCGCGCGTGCGCCGATATTTCGACTTTAACAAATCATTTCGTTCAACGCATTCTGTGCCCCGCTTGTGTGTTTCCATATAAAATGGACTTGATTATGGGTTTTGGGCAACGGGAGGGTTAAACGATTTGGTAAATTTACGGCCAAATTTTGAACTTGAATTATAGACTCTTAGGTGGATGTATTTATAGTTCAATGGTGCAATCTGCATACTGAGCCTAACGGCCGGGCCACGACTTTGCGTGGCGGCGACGAGTGATGAGCGGCAACAATCAAATGTTTGGAGATGAATGAAGCATGCCATAAGTTGCTGCGGTTGCGATGAAGCGTTTTCTATGCCTCTGTTTCCACCGCCCACCGCTTGTCGCTACCGCTGCCGCCGTGGTGCAAAGTCAGCCAGGGAACCTAGACGACTTTGTAAAATGATCTGTACTCCAATCATATAACATAGGTATCGATAATATATTATTATAATAGATACCCATAGTACAAGGAAAGTCTATTTATTCTAAATATGCAGTCAATTAAAAAAAACAAATGTTATTAGGAGTAAAAGTATCTGTACCAGAATCATGAATGTTTAGCATTCCCATATTAGTAGGTAGCCATAGGAAAGTCCATTTATTTAAAATATTCCGTCATTTAAACGGAAAGAAAATCTATTTAGATCAGTAAAATCTAAATCTCCTCAAGTCATACAATACACGTGTTAAACCAATATTGGTTCAATATAAATAATCAACGTGTTAGTTTCGCAACGAGTCGTGAGCGCGCGCGGCCTTGCGCGGGCGCCGTGGGAACCGCGGGACTAGGATTGGAGAGGTCAAGATTTTAACCCTTTTTTGGACTTGAACACTTGAACATTGTAGTTGAAAGCCAGTTGTCTGTTGTTTAAAGTGCGTGTGAGCACATAATGGCAGGGAATAAATCGAAATTAGACATCCTTCTTTACGGGCTTAACAATGAAACTAAAATAGACACCTTTTTTTTATCCATTTGACCACCATCTTTGTAATCTTCCGCTTACTGCTAATTATAATTATTTCCAAAGTTAACAATCATGGCGATCGAAACGTTCGAATATTCGCCCGCGTGAAAATATGTAGGTATCAGTCGATAGCACCTGACATTTGGGCACCTGCGCGGGCGCATCAGTAAACGAGCGTAATTAAATTTAATGCGCACCGTACATAGCGAATGCGGTATGCGCATTGCATTGTGCACTGCCGATAATTGGGGGCTGTTAACACTATGTCTTGGGAAATATTGGTTAGCCTTGTGGTTTGATGTTTATGTATGTGGCAGCCCTTGACCAAGTGCTAACAAAAACATGAGGCAGCAGTTTTTGGGTAAGATTTGGAAAATGTTGCCAGTTAAAAAAACTAACTACTTAATTTTGGATTATGTTTTCCTTTAAGGAAAGTATTTTGAAACGTTGTGCCTTTAGTTTAATATTAAAATTGTAATATTTATATTTTTGTGCAATAAAGAGTTTATATACATACATACATACGTATATATTAAATTGAAAACCATTATAGCTTGATTTGGACTTAGTCTATTTGTGTACCCTCTATTTAATTATTTCATTTATTATTTATTTATCATCTTAATATACTTAGAAAATAGATAGTTGACGTCACATTTAAAAAGCTGACTGGTTAATGTGGATCAATCAGCCAACGTAGCTTTGATTATGAAAAAAAAGCACTAAATAATTGAATGCAATAAATTGTTACAACTATAAATCTAGTTTCAAAATGTTACGCAACTAACTAAGCGACTTATTTCGCGAAGATTAATCACAAATAGAATCGACATGTTATTCGCAACCGCTGCGAATCTGCATAATTTGATGAGTTCCATCTAAGCCGTAATTAAAACAGCTTTCTAAACCAAAAGAACGTATTTCCAACGAACAGGTGTAGTTTTCAACCCTGTCGTTTTTGTAATAAGGTTACACTTGCTAGGTGTTTCATGGCCGACGAAAGTGAATGAGCGGCGATAAATTCCCGCGCGATTTTCCCTTGCGCGGGAGCATATAACTCGCTGTCTGCGCTGTGTTGCCAGGAAAATCAGACAAAACATTTTTGGATTTTTCATGAAATTATAATTGTGTCAGTAGGAATATAAATGATACCAGCTGAGCTCTTCGGCTGTATAAGTAAATAAATGCGTTGATCAACTTGCGTAAAAGTATGACCAAGGCATGTCACACACCAAACTTGTAATGTATACTGGCTGATATGTCAACCAGAAGAGCTAGCACAAGTTGCCTCGATTTGTTTGTCGCTCGGATCTTCCTTTTTATGTAGTCTGTAACGATAGATGCGCACTGACCGACAATCGAAAAAATACAACTTATGCTAACAGTACAGGATAAATTCAATACTAAATTATTAATTGCTTCGATAATGTTTATATATTTGCGTTAACAAGTCAATCCACGCCAATGTTTAGTGATTCAATACTTACAAAATTTCCATTGGCAACACATGTCTTACTACTATTATAAATGCGAAAGTTTGGATGTTTCTCGACAGAACGGCTGAACGGATCTGGGCCTCTATTCTTGCCGGTAGAAAAAATATCGTCGTTGACCTGTTATCGTATTGTTTTTAATTCGGCCGCCATTACTGTCAAGTAAATAAGAGCTATCAAAACGTTGACAATGCGATAACAAGTCAAAGACGATATGGTTTTTACCGCGTAGAATCTCGGCCCAGAATTAAATTTGGCACAGCAGAGACAGAATATACTCTGGAATACCGCACATATACTTTTAATCCCGAAATAAATCACAGTTCCCGTGGAATGGCAAAATTAAGAATCGTACGCGAACGGAGTCACGCTCAAAAGCTTATTGGTACATAAATGAAACGAATTAAGATTAAAACCGGTCTGTCTGTAGCATAAAAGGCGCAAATATATGTTTTCTTTTAATAGTTTAAATGAGTTCGCTTTTTTCCCACATCAGAATAATGTCTTTGCAATAAACGCGAAACATTTCAGACTTACACTGGCAACACCGCCGATCATAAAACTTGTATGCAAATTCAGTAATGGACAGCGTTTGGGCGGCGCCCGGCCGAGCGCCGAGCGCTGCGCGTGCGCTCCTTTTGCGGCTTACTTAATTTATAATCCTATCAGCTCGAATCAGACGGAGTAATTACCGAAGATGGCGTTGCGTTTTTTTAATAGATTTTTTTGTGGTGTCTAATAATTTAATAGTTAAAAGTTGTACTTAATGTACAGTAAAGGAAAATGATTCCTTTGGACTATGTCAAAGTGACGTAATGAATCAAAACGTAAGTGACTTCTTATGATTTTATAAAACAGTGTCACTTTGACATAGTCCAAAGTGGTCTAGGAATCAATTTCCTTGACTGTACAGCAGGTTGCAGATATATTTTTGTATGTTTTTTTTTCATTATTACTCACTTTTTTACTTTTGCTAAATTTGTACTCTGCGATTGCAAATATTTATAAACCTCAGAACCTTATCAGGAATCCTGTGGAAACATTTCCATTTTCCACGCCATAAAAAGTTTTTTTTTAAATCTAGTTGATCCATCATGACGTTTCCTTCCTCCTCAATATTTTTTATCGATTAAAATAGTTAAAAGCCTGGGAACAAAAAAAACTCTCATCACTCGTAATCTAGCCACGAAATTAACTACTCGTCCAATAAATATGAACTCTGCTTTATATCGCAGTTACACGGAAGGGTGAATCATAAAGCCGACCGTGGCCAATCTCGCGTGATTAGAATCACCTCCCATTACTCCGGGAATGCTATTAGGCAGCATTGATGGCCACTCTGACTTAGTCTTTGATGAGAATTTATAATTATTTTGAAGAGAATTGTGATCTGAGTTTATTGAATACGCAGGTTTATTTTACGATATCGATCGATCAATGATATATAAAAAAAACGTGAAAATAAGGTAATTGTACTAATGCCACTGTCCTGGGTTCACCTAATTATTTTTACTCATAACGATGTGTAAGTCCTAGTCATCGCAACTCCTAACGTATTTTTTTCAGCAACTGTTACTTTTTCAGGATTTTTATATATCAAACCTAACCTAACATATTCTTATCTACACATTGGACCGATTCTACGTGCACATCGCTTAAATAGCATAAAACTAAATTGTCAAATTTTTAGACATAGTTTAGACGGCAGATTTAACAAGTGCTATTCCAGAATGTCAATACAATATTGAATAGACCGCCTAAAATAAGAAGCGTCAGATTCAAATTAGCGCTGACATTTCATTATGACAGCTGCTCGTAGAATAGCAAAGTGTTTTAGCGACACCTAAATAAAATTAGGAAGTTTATAGGCCACTGTAGAATCGGGTCCACTGAATATTTCAGAACTTCTGAAAAGTTTACGGTTCCAGGGGTATACAAATTTTCATTTTCGGAGTTCCGATAATAGGAGTTGCAATTTTAGTTGAATTTTGGCGCCCCCACTTAGGGAATGCAATTAAACCGGTTATTAGACGTTTTTGCATGAAAATAACCGGTTAAAACCGGTTATAACCGGTTATTTGCATTCCCTATCCCCTTTCCGCCGTCTGTCTGTCTGTATGTACTCTTAGATCTTTCAAACTACGCAACGGATTTGAATGCGTACAGTAATTCGAGGGGAAGGTTTTTATGTATTTTAAAATCTGGTTGATGTAGGGTGGTACAGAAAACTCCCATAAACCGATGCGAAGCGAGGGAGGGTCGCTAGTATGTTATAAATATCAATAACTGGATGTATTTTGGAGCAATTGTGCCATTTTTGCGACGAAGCCTGGTTCGGAATTCTCTCCAACAAGAGACTTCATCTCTTAAATAAATAAATAAATAAATATAAATATCAGGGGACAATCTCATACCAATTGACCTAGTCCCAAACTAAGCTCTAAGCTTGTACTATGGGTACTCGACAAATGTCTCTAATTTATACTGGTATCACACTTTTAATACTAACTAGTATTAAAATTGTAATACTTCGTTTTGCGGGCCAGTGTATTTGAAGTCTACGGAAAAGTTTAGATACACACTTTGCAACATTCAAACCAATATAATATGAACTTTTTATATTATTACTCCCCATCAGGTAAACTACATGCTGGTTCCCACTCCTTTAAAAAAAAACCATTTTTTTCAAACTACTTGCAGTCTAACTGACCTCTCTTTTCTACGACCACTGCACCACCCATTTGAATCAGTTCATGTAAACGATAGAGCCGCCATTACGGCTGATTGCTGCGTCTGCGCACAAAGGCGCCGCTATCCCGGATTAGACGGGATGGCTCCACGTCCCGCGGGATGGGATGGGATAATCTTGGACCGTTATTGCTACAGACGTTTATGTTGCCGTGCTGTTTTGAATTTGGTACTTGTTCCTTCAACGTAAGTATTAACTGTCTTAACTGCCGTATAGACCTCTTTCTGTAAAAACGGATAATCCTTCTGTCTGTCATCTGGGTAAGGTCCAAAAAGTTGGGCACGCTAACTCACTCAATAAAATTTTCTATGAAACTTTTCCGTTGTGACACGAAAATTTGTCATAAAATTGTACTTAGTGATACTTTTCGTCGCACAACGGAACTTTTTTCGACTTCCTTCTTTGTATGCTTAATTATGGTCCAACTTTTTGATCCTCACCCATCTACCAAAGACGTACAACTTATTTGAGAGCCGGGGTAAGCATGAGGTGTAAGGGGTAAGGTACGAAATTCTCGACTAGTCACCGTTGCCATCTCCCCGCACCTCATGAAAACCTCAGCTCACTGCCAATTAAATTGTACGCCTATAGTTCTTGAGTTCTAGGAGTCAACTAATAGCAAGCGTTTTTTTTTACATTTGTGATATTCCAGTGATAGTTCATAGTTGTTTTTAAAGCATAGGTAGGTAAGGCAAACAAGCTCACAGGCCATTGACATCCATTGACATTAGACATGGCTAAATATCATGAAAGAAAGTTAGCGAAATCGTGACTTTTAAGCTCTGAAACCAGTTTCTATGTGGTCAACTCTAAGGTTTTTGTAGAAAATATATCGATTCTAATCCTTCGTCACTTCAGTCTCAGGATATAGAAATTCCTGCACGTATTCTCGCCATCAGAAAACAAGTAAAAATAATTACGCAAGGCTTTAAACTGAGATCCTTTTCTGAACGACGCTTCAGTATTTTTTTATCACGTAGTGCGGTTGGCCGGCTAGTCGAGGATCGGGTTCCTCGTACGAACCTTTTTTAGGGTTCAGCGGGGATATACAATGAAGTTTGAACTGAACAGGGCTTCGGATCACTGTGTTTGATCCTGAGATTAGGGTTGTATTGAATATGTGATTTTTAAAGTTTTATTTGTGCTAATTTTAATTTTAAAATATGCAAACGTCTTTTTACGTTACCGAAATACAAGAATTTAATATTGTCTAATTTTAATCTTGTTGTTTCTTAGCAAGCGGAAGAAGAACATACAAATTTATTTAATCCATGATTTGTTTCTATTTGTTTTGAGTGTAACTATTTTATACATATGCCAGCGCCTCTATACAACACGGTAAAAACAATATCGCATTTGATCTGTTATCGTATTGTCAACGTTTTGATAGCTCTTATTTTCTTGACAGTAAGGGCGGCTGACGTCAAAACAATACCATAACAGGCAAACTACGATATCGTTTTTACCGCCTAGAATAGAGGCGCAGTATGCCTGACACAATCTTAACTTTATTAGTTTGGTTTATCAGTCCATCTGCCATATTCCAACTCACAAATAACTTATTTCAAGAATAGGGTACAAAAACTTCTCATTAAACAGGATTATTTATATACTGCACAATCTGATCCAAATTTACTTGAGCGAAGGCGTGAACCAAATACCCTATTATTTCCATCTTTTTATGCTTTGTTTTTAAGTAATTAAATAATCTACAGAATCCTTCTCACGAGCTCCTAAACACGCCCTGCTTAATACCACCTCCTTGCGGTCTGCGAAGGAAGTCGGTGTCATGACGCAGCGCAGGCGCAGTTGCGGTCGCGATCAGTTCCCATGTGTCGTCGCTAGAGGTCATTAGTGGTATTTCTGGGAAGTCTTGTTAGAGTTAAAGATATAAAATCGTCCGTAGATCATAAGCAAGCTTTGTATATTTAAGTGGTCCGTCCAGATTACCACCGTCTTACCCACTAGCTGCAGTCGTTCAAGCAGCTGTTCGTATTGTTAATGTGCTCTGGTGTGGAGGTTAGACAGCCGATGAAATGACTAGCTTAGAGGTATTCCAAGTAGAAAGCAAAAAAGCAAACATTTGGAGGTTAGCCGAACAAATGCTAGCCATTTAGGGGTGTTCCATAGAGGTGTTCCGAGTGGAAGGCGAACAAGCAAACATCTCACTTGATCGTAAGTGGGATCAGAACTATTGATATTTCGTTGCTGATAGTGAAATAAGGCGTAACAAACAAATTCAATTAGTTGCACAATTTGCCTTACTGACTTTCTTGCTACGGTGTATTTTGCACCATATTTAATTTGTTCAGTACGAGGTATCACCGACGATTTGCTGGAATGCCCTTAGGCTATTCACACCGAAACGTCCAGAACACAAAGGTGCGAAGAAAAAGAAAGGAAAAGAAAAAAAAAATCACAACACACAAGACACACAGAATAAAGTAAAAACAGAAAACAGCAATAAACAAGTAGTGAGTGTGTCTTCGCGGCGGTTAATCGGACACTGGCTCAGCATAATGCTAAGGTGTTAAACACCTATAGCGCTGATTTTAAGCCAGCTCCGAGTGTGACGACTGCTGCATGACGACTGCTTAAGATGGTGGTTGCGGTCCTGGAAGACCTTGCACAATCCTACCACCAAGACCCGTAATATATTGCAGTCCCAATATATTACACCACATAATATATTATCTCAGGGTGGGTTTAGACCAAACGAGCGAATGCTCTAGAACATGTTTTGTCTTTATTTTTACAAAGAAAACGTAAGAGATAATGCCATAGAATTCTTGTTCGTTCACTTGGTCTAAACCGACCCTTACTGAATCACGCATCAGCCACTGAACGGATCGTGATGAAACCTGGCACACATATAGGTTAGGTCCTGGAATAGGACATATAATAGTTTTTATCCCGGAAAAACACCTCATTCGTACGGGAACTCCTGGTAAGATCACATTCTGAAGTCCACGCAGACGAAGTCGCGGGCAGAAGCTAGTCAACCATATATTTAACTATAACTACTTTCTACCTATCATCCCCGCATCATACAACAATTCTGCCTTAAATAAAAAGGACGCATGCGCAATTTGATTGTCAAAGCAAATTGATCCCCCTGACTTAAGAAATAAGGTCACTAATACATTCGCACTTGTTTGAGACATATGCCCTTTCTGATGAGTGCAGCATTGCTCCCAATCGATCCCGTGGCTAAACGGCAGTTATCATCGCTCGATAACGATCGGCCGTGCGCTGCGCGTGCCCCGGTCACGCGTCGATCTCGATCGTGAACTGTCACTGTTATTTGTTTCTTGCGCGATCTCATCGGGAGCGGTCATTTGTTGTCTGTTGGACAACTTGGACAATACATGTTGATACTCGGTATTTTATTAACCCTAACAAAAAGAGGGTTATAAGTTTCACGTGTGTATCTGTAGGTCTGTTTGCGGCATCGTAGCTCCCAAACGGACCGATTTGGCCGCGGTTTTTTTTAAAGAAAGCTAGATCAGCGGTTTGGTTCTTGAAAATCGTTTGGGCCATTGAAGAGATATCAGACACACACATACACATTTACGGTCGGAGCGATGAGTCGGACGCGAAAATGAAAATGAAATGAAAATATTTATTTGCAATTAACATACAAAATCTTTAGTCCTGGATCCTGAGCTAGGAAGCCCTGTGTTACAGGACCGAGTAGTAAAAAAAATCTATACAACGATAGCACTCTAGCACTATTACGATCAATCACGAGAAATTCCTATCGTGCGCTAGATCTTAACCAGATTAATAAAATAGATACATAGATAAATTCTACATTAAAGACACTAGGCACGATTCCGCAGAAACTTAAGACTATACCTGAAGTAACAATAGGGACGCTTATAAGGACAAAGTCCGTCATCACGAAACTCGTTCACGACAACTATCATTAACTTGCCACTTCACGCTCCAATTTACTAAACTAAGTAAACGAACAATACACCTTATTAACCTCCGCTGAAGGAACGATGTTTTTACGAGAGTATTTTTTACGAGTGGGTCTGTTTATGGCGCTGTAGCTCCTAAACGGGTGGAACGATTCATACGTGGTTTTTTTTTAAAGAAATTTAGTTTAATCATGATGGTTCATAGCTAAGTTCCATTAAAATCGTTTGGGCCGTTTATGAGATATCTCTGAAAGAAGCGGTCGCCATGATATCGAGATTTTCTATCTATAAAATGAGGCTGGATAAGTTGCTTAACGTTAACGATTTTCAAAAACTGTGAAAATGTATAGAATTGGCGCGACCGTCTGATAGCTTACGTCAATTCCATATTCTTTGAAAGTCTTCGAAAATCGATTACGATTGCGTTGAGCATCTTGTTTAGGGCCTCAGTTTAGTTATTACTTAGAGACGGGCACTTTATGAAATCAAGTTGTAAGGTTAATAAATGTAAAGTTAGCGGATTTGCGTCAGTTAAGACAATCGACGCACGATTTCTCGATTGACAATAGCTAAGGCTAATTTACCTTGAGCAGTCTGAGTAAAGACTTGCTGATTCTATTGGTGTCTATATCATTGGTATTTACTGATGTCTAATACCTCAGCGGGCCTAGTATTGTCGTCTTTATCGATTTTGGTAAACGTGGACGAATCATCTGTCACTTTGTGACCAGTAGGTAAAAGGGATGGAAGCTTTATCCACTATAAAGGCGACCATAATACAGGGACAAGGGGTCTTAAACAGGTCTTAAATATCATAAACAGATACTAAAGTTATATAGTTGTTAATATTTAGTGCTAGGAACTTATGTAGGGTCCGTCCGGATCGCTACGATCCTTTTATTTACTCCTAAGCAGTGTTCGCATTATTTTGTCCGGGTATGGAGATGAAGACAACCACTGAAATGACTAGCATAGAAACATTCCATCTTAGTCCACACAACAACGCAACGTTGTCTTGGGATTAAGGTCATGAGATTTTATAGTCTCAAGGATGCTAATGTCTATGTCTTAGATTCCACTTATCATTAGGTGACCTGTCACCTGTATGCTATATTAAAAAACATTGGTATAAAACTCAATACTTCAAGTTTAAACAAAATGGAACTTGTTCCGAAGTCTAAGAAACGGTTACTCTTACATTCGAAACTTAAATTAGAATTTAATAATTTATCAAATTCCCTTACATAACCAACATTGTTCGGTGTGATTACGCTACGAGGCGCGGAATACGCCGGCAGCGTGCGCGGGCGCACCAAAACGTCAATTACCTGACGCTTTAAATTCCTTCACATTTTCACCGAAACCTCAACATGTCCCAACGTTGGCCAACATTATGCAATGTACGAGTATAAGTGAAAATCTGCGGCTCTGAAATATCGGGTGGGTAAAAACTCAAGACCCAAAAACTTGGGACTATGAAGCACAAAATTCCAAAGATCGAATGTTCAATCACTTTTATTCGTTATTCGTAATAGAATCGATAGAATATAAGTAGAGTCCTATTCCTGGTACACTTGTGTGTAATCAATCATGTACAAATATATGTCAATCGCGACTGACAAGCACCGTAACGTTTGCATCAATTTTGCTCTTAATTATTATTGTTTGCTTTAACACTACCTACCTCCATAGTTGTATTGAGCTCACACATGAAGTACGTCAAGTGTCGCACTCACTTTTTTACACTGTCATAACGCTTCACTTCTTTAAATGTAATGAAATGCGTTACTCTTTTAAACTCGTTTCAAATTCATTCTGCCCTATTCCAATAGTTCTCATATCTCATTTGATCCTCATCAAATGATTCCTCACTAAGTATCCTTGATAAAACAAGTAACCCTTACAAGTAAAGGAACTTAGTTCTTTTTGCTCTACCGTGTCAAAAAAGACTTTTCGGGGTTCACGGTAATATCCATGACCTCTAATGGACATTCCTCTGGCTCCGAGGATCCTCCAAAATGCGTGACCGATTGTAATGAGGGTAGTGCAGTGATGTAATGATAGGGTTGCGGGCACGAATCCTTCGAGCAAGATCTGTATCTTCCACTTTTTATCTTTCGCTTTTTACCCTTGTCGGGCCTTAGTTTGTGATCACAAAGATACTTTTCGTTTTGGACTTAGTTCCGACGAAGGATCACCTTCAGCAGAATAATTAAGGATAACTATACCAGTGTGTAAACTATACATGTTATGTATCTCTTACATGCATTCGTTTCAGATTCTTGCATGGTTTTGTTATAGCATTTTAAATGTATTTGCAAGTATTTGTCTGTGTTTACTTACACTTATTGTTGTGTTAAATTATCTCTATTATAAGCAGGTAACCTTATTGAAATCCAAGTTCAAAGTTATGTCTATCCCTGTCTCCCGGTTAAGTATGAAGAGATAGAGCATCCGAATTGCTTCGTAAAAATCATCCAGTATTGTCACACTATTCTCATTTTCAATCCCGCAGTATCTCCTTAATCAAAAATCTTGACTATCTTCCACGATTCCCAAAATCCGTGTCCAGGACAATTTACGGAAGGGTGCCCAGGAGCGTGTCCAAAGGCCCATCGTTCCCCGTCCCATTTGTTTTTTACCCACATTTTTTACCTCCTCTAATGACCGTCCGGCGTTCATAATCATAGAAATTTAAAAGGGGACGAAGTGGATTTATATCAACAAAGATTGGACCAGACAAATTATGGTCCAAGTGGTTTTAGAGAAACATTTGATATCTGAAAAAATTAATATATCATCAAACATGAAGTATACGAGGTAAATCACACAAATGATTGTAATGAAGGTGAATCTATCTCAGTTTCTACAAGCAGGCATACGCTAATGTAACTAGACTTTTTGCATTACTTCTTAAAATTAACGACAGGGTATCTGTTTTGATATTGTTGCCACTATCTATGGTTAAGTTCAATGATTATTGGACTGTGATGGTAATCAGATAGAAATAGACAATCACGTTACAAGAAATTAAATTTTAGCCCTAATTAAGCACGGCTGACACATTGACAAGGCAGAACGAATTACGACGCGTGATAGACAGCTAAGGATAACAAAAGAGATTATTCATACACGACATGTTGGTATAGTATGTTAAAGTTATAATTACCATGCGCACGCGCTACAAATAATGCTTCAAGATCCTTTTTTTTTTTAAACGCTACGGAGCCCAAAAGCAAGATTGTTTCAATGCTCAGTAAAAAATGTTATGAGATAAAAGTTAAGTCAAAAAGAGATTACAAATTGAATAATTCTTCATCCCTTTTTGGGTTCAGCTTTTGAAATTTTAATGGTGAACCTCGACAGAAATTTCTGAATGGGTTTTGTTCCGGCGTTTGCATTATGTTTCATGTCATTAATGTAAGTATATTAATCAGACCAAGTAATTGTTACAACATTAAATAAATTATCCTTGTAAGGGCATGGTCTTTCAACATATTTCTGTTCTTGTTTCAAGCCGTATGCCTGAGCGTACGGAGGCTTTTCGGCGTCTCTAACTTATCCTCTATTTATTCTCTCTCCAAATACGGAATATTTTCTTACACAAAAACATTAAACAGGAGTCACGGAATCCTCGATACACTGTTTTAGAATCACACTCGTCCACTTTTTACTGCGTATCTCGTATGGTTATATTCCTATCTCGGTTGATTGATAGCCTTGGACCGCGGGCCCCTCTTTAATGGACTTCTGACGTTGATTTAATAAAAACCCTTCATTACAGCATCAAAGCAGTCAGGGTCAGGACAAGACGAATCTCGGCGAGACATTAAATTTGATACTCCGTAATTATTCCGTGAACAACTCGCCGGTGTCTGAGCAATTAGTGCAACGCTAATGCAGTACATTAGAAATTAGAAAGCACTTTCTCGAAACATACGTTACAGATCCAGAATGTTCTCGAATGTTTGCCAGTGCAAAAAATCGAATTCGTTATCGCTTATTGGGATCGATTGTCCCTTTATTTGGAGAAACGCTCGCCATAAAGGTCGACATACGCAATTAGAAGACTGCTCACAATCAGTAATCACTCACGAGTACATACGAGAAGCGGAACGTCGGCCATTTTGAAAATATTACACCGCAAATGTGGCTCCAGCACGCACCGTTTTAGCGATGCGCCCATAAAAGTTGTCTTCCTTTTTCTCCTCATGCCTTTGATGGATAAATTCGGCAGTGGTTATTGAAAGGGGAATTTTGTTTGCTTCATTTGGGCTCCCGAAATGCGGTGTTTCGCACTTCGCCCGGTCATTGGATGCCAATTTGAATACGGTTTTCAACGCGTCTTTTTAACGTGACGGGCGGGTTGTCGGGCGGCATTCTCAGAAACTTTGTCTAATTAAACGGATTGCGCTTTAAAGATGTTCTTTTTACGAAAATATTTGGACAGGTCGTCGGCATGTTTGCGCGGCGGCGTTGTTGCCACGTCCATTATTTGGTAAATACATAACGTTAGAACTAACAATGCGGCGTGTTTCTTTTAAGCGACGAGTCGCGTACAAACGAGCTTCAGTTGTTTTTGGGCAGAAAAAATTGGGCAAACGTAAATACCGAGACGTCCTTTTCGATTCTTTCTTCCTTCGACTCTGCACCATTAGCGTTGCTGGTGTTATGTATGATAGTTTCAGAGTTCAATGGCACCGTCAGAGTAATGTCTTCTTCAGTTTTTTGTCAGGTTCATTGTCTAGCCGGGTTCAGTGATTACCCTTCGTCGTATCACCATTTGGGGTCATTACAGCCCGAGTCTTATCTCTAATTGCTTACAAATTGCTTTTTATTGTAATGAAATTTGTTAACGTCATTATTTCCACTCCCATGATATTAAATATCAAATGCATTTACTTTTTATCGTGTTTGATTACTATTCTTCAAGAGTTCTGGAAAACAAACGTAATCATTTGTTTAGTCTAATGTTAATTCATTCTCATCGAATTCAAATTCCTCGTGGGTTAATTCTGATAGTGACAGCCGGCAAGGCCTATGAAGGCTTCTTGACGTATCGTACTCCGCAGAGATCCGATCTCGCGGCCTTTACCCCCTAATTGCACCGGTTGTAACCAGGCATCAACAAAAGAATAAACTTTTTAATCAATCACGTTGCGCGGACTTGGGCTGTCTGTTAGTTTTGGCACATTGCGCAAGCGATTGTCTTGTCGGCGGCGCAGGCGCACTCGTTTTGACAAATGATCCGCCATATTGCACGCGCACGCGGCAACGGCATCAAATTAATAGTTTGCGGTTACTTTTTCATTGGTTTGATGTAATAAGTAATTGTTGGGCGGTATTAATGGACCTTTGTTTTGTTGCTCTAATTTCTTTGCGGATTGTTTTAAGAATCAAGGGCAGTCGGAGTTATATATGGTGGTCGAATAGCCATCTCAGCTGGGCAAGCTCTTACCTAATCTGATTGATGATGTGGAACCGTCATTACATCTAAAAATCGTAACAGGCGAAGGCTGTCAAGTCTACCTAACATTCCTATTCCTACCAATAGTTCATCCAATCCAAAGTTTGACTTCACGATTTATGTAACATCTCATACATACATACATTACATCACGCCTGTTTGCCAGAGAGAGAGAGAGAATGGTAGGCAGAGACCACTTCTTTCTGTAACATCTCGTGAACAGAAAATCTTCTTTTGCTCAATGTGAACAAAGTAAGTTTTAAAAGTTCAAATACTATTTATCTACGACTTAACCCTTGGAATTATTGGAATTAATCATCTTTATCATATTTATGACTATTATTGGGCATATACCTTTGCAGTACTGTTCTATAAGTTTTATATGAATACAGGCTACGTTTTTTTTCCGCTACATGGGTGACCTAACATTGATAGCATCTACTGCCAATACTGCGTAGACTGTCCCATGCCCCAAGCTGTTTGAATGAGAGGAAACAATTATGGGCTTCCTCCCATTCAGCCAATTAGAATAATGCATAAATTTGCGATTCATTAACCATGTAGCTATTACTTGTAAGCCAAGTGGGGCCAACTAGCCGAGATAAACGCTTCTTTTTCTATTACACCATGATTTGCATCTTCGTTTATTTCTCACTTCAGCAATTTCATCCTTGTTCTGTCATTTCATTGATCGTTTCCTTAATTCGTTTACTTACCATTGCTTCAGAGCAATAACTAAGTAAAAACCTGATATAATGACCCAACCGATTTTCATGACATCTAGCTAAGAACCATCCATATTAAACGAGCTACCTTTTAAAAAACTTCTGAATCAGCTGTTTGGGAGCTACGATACTTGTCTGTGGCATAGGCACAGATACACAGATACACACTTTAAACTTATAGAGGTTATGCACTTACTTATGTTAAAAAAATATCAACCAACACAATAATCAAGCACAGCTCAATAATCTGGAAGGGAATCAAAGTAAGTACTAGACGCAATACAGTTTGTGACGACTTTTTACCTAACTCTACGAAGCTAGTACTAAGTCAATTTTACCAGTCTGTCTCCATACGTTATATCTACTTTATACTTAACAAATTGAAAAAGCCTCAGGTCATTTATTATCTTAATAAAATTATATCAGCCCAGGACTAACGCAGCTTCCAATCAATCTTGCGCACATGTCAAGTTTGACATTTGCCGTTGCGTCAGGGCGCGGCGCGCCACGGCACTGTTGAAAACGTGTAGCAAACAAACACAGCCCTCGTGATCTCTAAATGATAGATAGTGAATACTACATAAGGTTGTGAAACTTGATGTACTGCGAATTTGCTATTGGGTTGGCTAAAAAGAGGGGGGAAGAGAATGAAATTGGCAACATGATCCGATTTCAGGCCAACACGTCCGAGATTAACGTGATGGTTGCTACATGAAAATATTGTTATTCCACCTGTTACCCACGTCACACTCTTTGTTGGCGATACCTTTATACGGTAAACTATCTCTTGTCTGAAGTTTTGTTCCCCAACTGTATCATTTGTGCGAAAATTCATAAGGTTTTTTCAGAATCCATTAACTTTTCAAAATGTTTAAAGAGACTCATAGGTAAGGTCTAGGTGTGTTTTAATTTAATTTGTTTTAGAAAAAAAGCATAAGAAATTTATGAATATTCGGGCAAATAAAAAGGTAGGAACAAAAATTCGACCTTGTTTACGGGTAACCTTTTAACACAAATAAAAGATTCCATTTTGATTGCGATTCTAACTAGTTAGTTTCTTTATTACAGTACCCCGTGTATAGAATTGTTTTTTATCCAATATATATAAGCTGCGTAGGTGGCCTTGCTGTCGTGAATTTTCAAAGTAGATGATGGAAACCATTTTCTACAGTGCGACCAAAAAGAGTAGAAATTAAATGAGGGCGCCACTTTCTATGTAACTGTCACATTTTTGACGTAAAATGCGTAAACATGGCAACAATTTAGTATGGATTTTTTTTAGTTCCATTTTATTTAATTTCTACTCTTTTTGGTCGCACTGTACCTTACGGGCGGTTTATTAGGTTTGCCTGTCATTGAAAAATAAATACTATTGTGAAGAGTCCAAGAAAATAGCAGTTAAAGAGTAAAAGCATATACAAATAGGTAGTAAGATTTTCGAGGAATCAACCAACTATCCCCCAAGGATAACCCAAAGTGTAGATAAAACTATTTTTTATCGCATACCTTAAAATGAAAAGTACTACTTAAGTTATAAACTTGGCAATAAAACTACCGACTACATTTCCCTGCGCTAACGAGTTTCTTTTTTATTTTCCACCCGCCTAACCAGATTTACTCTTAAATCGTAATAAAACTATAAAACCGCCGCAAACGACAGCCATTTTGAAGATGCGAGTGACAACAGATTGACAATTAGATAAAGCACATACTAAACAGGCGGCAATAGAACGCGATATTATCTACTGCACAGTTTATTTAAACTTCTACCTTAGGGTAACTGTCACAAGAATGAAATTGAATTAGGGTTATGTTTAAAGTTTGTCGCGCGTTTTCTCGCACGCGTTTACGGAGTGTGTTGCAATTAAAACTTTGTAATTACATCAGAGATGTCGAAAGCTGTTCGTAAACGATCTGTCTAAGGCATGGCAGGTCAACGGCCTTTGCTTGATTAATTAGGTGCGAGCGATGCGAGGACTGCTCGAAAGTTGCCAGTGTAAAAAACGTTTGGCGATTGTTTTGTGAGAGAATGTTTTTTGATAAAGAGCTTGCTAATTGTTGTTTATAAGTGAATATGAAGTTGTGTGTGGTCTGTAATTTATCAATAGAGATATAAATAATTTGTGTATCTGATTCTTTACCCGTAGTAGGTACTACTACAAGTATGCCTAGTTTAGCACTAGGTCAAGGACCTTCCCCGGATATTTTGATTGACTAGTGGACGCCCGCAACTCCCCCTATTTGAACACCTACAGGGGATGAATTTCTAAAAATCCCTTCTTAGTGCTCCCCTAGGATATCCAAGAAATATTCCCTCCCAATTTCATGACCCTAGGTCCCTCGGGTTCTGCTGTGCGTTGCTCGATCCGCCAGTCAGTTTCTTCTGTGATTAATTTTGACGAAATGACTTTATCGTACCTTGATACGGACATTATAACTATCAAAATCCATCCATCGTCACCTTTCTAGAAAGAAAGAAAGAAAGAAGAAAGAAAGAAAATAAATTTATTGACACAAAAATGACACAGTTTACAATAACAAAGAATTAAAACGAAAACATTTTTCATCTGTGCCGTACGTTGCATCAATAAGGGACCCACTCAGTACTATGCCGAGGCATGCCAGTGGGGCCCTTTATCACGGACGTTAGAGCAGTAGATAAAGAAAAAGAAAAAAATTACAAACATGACAGCCCTCTAGCCCTTATGCTATTGATGTACCATCTTATTTCTAATGGTATTATTGTATCCCATTTAAATAAATACAAGAAATAATTCATAAATATTCTTCTTTCACTCATTTTGATGAGCAGTCATGGGCAAACCTAATATTTAAAATTATAAAAGACTCAATTATGTTCTAGAGAAAAAAAATGGCGTTCGAAGTTCAAACACGTCGCTCCTCGTGCAGAACCATGCTAATGGCATTTTAATTTGTTCGTACATTTAAATATTGTTTTTGTCTAAACTCTCTGTTTCTTTGTTCGCAGGTTCGTCTCGGCTGGAGTCGTATGTAATGAGCTAGAATTAACATGTACCATAGAGAATAGACAATTGTCTTATACGAGACCAGAATGTAGATACATTAGACAAAATGTCCAACATCCTTATTTTATAAGTACTAATATTTCTTTAAAAAAAACTGTCCAACAGACATTTTCACAAAGTTATGGATGACAAAAAATGGGGAGGGGGAACTTGAATGTTGGTCATACAAAGTGTAGTTTTAACAAATTGGGAGACACCTAGGGTTGCAAACTATTTCTTGAAGAAATTATAGTATACTCCAAGGTATAAAAAAAAAATAGTACTTTGAAGAAAAACTTTAAAAAAAGTGTGTAATATTATTAATTAAAGAAATATGCACAATATGTACTGCTTACTAACATTCTACCTGCTATTTGGGCAACTTTCTGAGCTGAACAAAGCCAATTTCTCCACTCCAACTACATTGGTGCTTAAAATCAGGTTGAAACGGCAAATCCCAAACTGCATATGTATAAGGACTGACCGAATTATAGTATTTTTGCGTACTATATATTTCTTCAACAGTATATAGTACACTGAGTCAAAATATAGTACAATACTATATATTATATAATACGGTTGGCAACCCTAGACTCCTAGGGAGGTAAACAAATAAAGCTGTGCATCTATTCTACTGGTCAAACCGATATTGCTTTTGACCTGTTATCGTATTGTTTTTACGTCGGCCGCCATTACTGTCAAGTAAATAAGAGCTATCAAAACGTTGACAATACGGAAACACGTCAAAGGTAATATTTTGTCGTGTAGAATCTCAGCTTCAGTAATTCAACGAAAATGATTCCACAATTCAAATCGCTGCGTAAATACAAAAACGCCACAAATCAAAAATAAATATAGTGTGATTTGAAACTTAAGGTAAATAGCAGTTCAAATTTAAATGCAACACAAACACATTTTGATTTATGTCGCTTTTGTATTGAAGCAAGTATTGCTGTCTTTATAATGTCAAATTCTACAAGGTGTGAAATTGATGGGTTGTGGGTCCTTGTCGCTAAAATGTCCTTTAGATCTGAATATCAAATGTTTTTTTCTTAAAATATTTATTTAAACTATATTGCACGAAAAAGAGTACAAATAGCGGACTTAATGCGTAATGGCATTTTCTACCAGTCAACCAAATAATCATACAGAAATTAACAAAACATCAGGTGAGTCTGCAATGTGTTGCCAGCCTTTTAACATTCGTAATAAGATCAATGTTTTAACTCTTTCTTTGGGAATCCGGTTTTTTTTATGGCAAGGCGAAGGCATGCGAGCACTCAGGCCACCTGATGTTAAGTGGGATCTGAGACCCATAGACATTTGAAATCACAAGACTACAATCTCAAAACTGCAATCCTAAGACTGCAAATGCGTTGCCAACCCTGAGGACCAACATGGAATGCCTCTATGCTAGTAATTTCACCGGTTGTCTTATCCCCACACCGGAACACAGCAATGCGAACACTGCTGCTTGGAGGGGGTTTAATGGTTAAGATGGTGGTAGCGATCCGGACGGACCCTGCACAAGGTCCTACCACCACTAAAAAAAAAAACTTTTTACTCGTAATTCGCGCTGAAATCGTTAAAAAAAAACCTGTAGTCTTGTTTAAACAAAACCTGTGAGTTGTTCTGGATAATTATCATCATTATAAAGCAAGGAGCGTTCCTTTTTCAAATCTGGCATCCTGCTCGTAATTGTACGCTATCACGCTCTCTCACGCATTTAGACGTGCACCGTTATTCGTGTCGATCGCCGTAGGGTTAAAAACTTGAATTCAAAATGAGTAAGGACTGTAATTTGTAAAACAATTTATTGAAGAACTTACAGTTTAAAATAAAGGTTTATTCATTTTTACACGTCAAGTACCTTTACATGTTAAGTGTCAACATCTATATTTTAATTCAGGCGCAAAAAGAGAAAATGCGTGTATGTATGGCATCGTAGGTCCTAAACTAGTGCAGGGTCCGTCCGGATAGCTACCACCATCTTCTCCATTAAACCCACCGCCAAGCAGCAGTGTTCGCATTGCTGTGTTCCGGTGTGGGGATAAGACAACCGGTGTCATTACTAGCATAGAGGCATTCCATCTTAGTCCTCAGGATTGGCAACGCATTTGAAGTCTTAGGGTTGCAGTTTTGAGATTGTAGTCTTGAGATTTCAAATGTCTATGGGTCTCAGATCCCACTTACCATCAGGTGGCCTGAGTGCTCGCGAGTCTTCTCCTTGCCATAAAAAAAAATAGATGAACAGATTCAGACGAGGTATTAAAAAAAGTTGATTTAATTGGAGTGGTTTTTAGCTAGGTTTTATGAAAATCGATTGGGCCGTTTTGATATGAACTCTGGAAGTACGGAGCGCCATTACATAGGGGGTTTTTGTTAACCCTTCATAAATAAATAAACTGGAGTCCCAATGAAAAAGAGTATATAAGTCTTCTGAAGATCAAGTCAAAAAGGGTTTAAGTCTAGTATACTCCGTTGTATATGTGTATATGTATACAGCGTGTGTATTCCATACGATCCTAAATTTTAACATACGATAGATTTAAGCAGTATTAAGAGGTACAGTAATAAATTATAACAAATACTTTCTATAATTAAGCGTAATGTTTTTTTTAAATTTTCTCGGCCAGCAATGTAATGCCAATATTGAGTTGACAATAACGCCGTCAATAAATCAATGAACACAAAGTGCTTACGTAGACGACTTGGTTATTTGAATACATTGCGTGCCGAATTAATTTGTATGAAAAAAAATATGTTTTCTTTTGTTAACCTAATGTACCAATTTACGTTAATTAGGGTCTTATCTAACTGCCCTTAAAATATAGAATCGTATGGAATGCACACGCTGTATACCCTTTTTTATTACGAGTTAAGTCGACTTGTACCCTTTTTCACAAGGACCCCAGCATTGTATCGAATTCCACTTCATCGATTGTATCATTTTATCGAACGCTATTTTCTGCTGAAACCAAGATGTTTTCAGGATATCTTAAACATTAAAGGCCCAGCCACACCTCTTGCGTGACGTGCACGAACACGTGCGCGTTCGCTTTCCACAGCGTTGTATAGTGACATGTCGTAATGAGAATTCATTCATAACGCAGTGGAAAGCGAACGCGCATGTGCACGTGCACGTCACGCAGGCGGTGTGGCTGGGCCTTAATTACGTAGGTTAGGTTAGACTAGTGACTAGCAAACATAATTACGCACATGCGGCGAGAAATGCCTTTCGGTGAAATGAAAATTATGCGTAATGATAAGGTTGTTGAAAGGCATTTCGATAAAATAATAGGTACCGTAAAACGGGGTGAGTAGGGACACAACCTAAAATGAAGCATATGTTACTAATTATAAGACTGAAATTATTTCCAATAGACGTAACGTTATGGTCCATTTAATAATTGTTCTTATTTTTACCAAGTTATGACTTGTTTTAGTTTGTGTCCCTACTCACCCCTTAATTCCTAATCAGCGCGTTTTACGGTACCCAGGGTTTTATTTAAAGTTCTAGACAGGTTTTGCGAAATGGTCTAAAAGCTGTCTTCTCTAGTCAAATCAAAACGTCTTGATGGTATCGTTTTCAACTCGGCGGCCATTACTGTCAAGTAAATAAGAGCTATCAACACGTTGACAATACGATAAGATACCTTAGGCAATATCGTTTTATCGTGTAGAATACAGGCCCTGCAAGCAATTGTATACTTAACGATTTTAACCTCGTAAGGCCCAGCGTGCATTAGGATGTACATAATCAAGGCAATTTAATTAGAACTGTGTTGCTATAAGAATAAGGTTTATTTTCCCATGTTCATAAACTGAAAATGACATTATCGGTCAATCGTAATTGAACTTTATTGCCTTGATGTTAGGTTCAAAGTCCCACTGACAAAATACTCCCTGTTTGCAGTATGGTGGGCCTTACAAGGTTAAAAGTGACGTGATTGTATTAGGTATGGGAAACATTCGAGCATATTTCGTCGGTGAAACTGCAAAACCGCGTGAGTAACATTTTTGATGAGGAGCGACACACCTTTTTCTAAAACATTAAGGTTTTTTTTGCTCAATAATAAATTTGTTGGTTACGCGGTTTTGCAGTATCAACGACGATTTCCAATTTTAAACAAAGTTATTCCCAGAAGAAAGTTTCCTCCCAATTCTATCTCTTGTATCTTTCTAAGTAACAAGTGTTTCTACTCTATTTTAACTCCATTGTATCTAAGCAGAAGTAAAACACAAACATTCCTACCAACAATATGCACCTAGTTGACATATAAAGAGGGTTGAAATTACAATGACTAACAGTAGGTCTTAAGACCGCTTGTGTCGAGGAGGTGATCGGTTCAGCAGCTGATAATTCGGACGAAGGTTCACACTTTATTGTTATTATAATCGGAACCCTAATTAATTCTGATCGATGTATTGGTTGCTAGGGTCATCAAAAATCTCAAATTTGTCAACGCACTGGTTCAGTTCCCGTTAAAGGCAAATATTTGTGTAATGAGGCCTAGGATTTGGTCATGAGACTTTTTTTAATGTTTATAAGTATGTTTACCATTGTCTAGTACCCATAGTACAAGCCTAGAGCTTACTTTGGGACAGTCTCCTGATATTTTTTTGTTAGTCACAGTCACCTTCAGCACTTTTTCGTTTGTTGGACTTTATCATGGTTTTCCCCATTGTAGGTATAGTGTTTTCAATACAGGACGGCGCGCGAGTGGTAGACATTTAAATTGATTTGCACGGTTACGTCAATGTACGTTAAAATTAGGTAGTGGTGCATTGGATTTAAAACACTATCATATGTTAAGTGTAGTAAGGTTAGTGACCCTGCCTCCGAGGCTACCAGTCCCGGGTTCAATTTCTGGTATGATCAGATTAGTACGGTCACGAGCGTTAATATCGAGATATCGTTAGAGATGTCGAGTCTTTTAGGAAACTCTGGCTTATTGTTGTAGAATGTCAGATTGACTTTGGACCTAAGGTGGGTGCCAAATTTAATTTCGTGACTGTACAATACAATACAATACAATACAATACAAAAGACTTTATTGTACACCAAAAAAAAAAAACAAAACAGAGAAACAGCACATTTGAAAAAATAATACAGGTAAACAACAGGCGGTGTTATCGCTAATTAGCGATCTCTTCCAGACAACCTTAGTAGGGACATGGTGTCAAATTAAAACATTTTACACAGTAGGTGGTGCAGACTTCACGCGAGCAATAACAAGAAACTCTTATTGTACGACGAGGCTTGGACCTTAAAAAGATAAAAGATGTTTATCTAGTAAGTAGGCCGCACGGGCACTTTTACATCTCAAAAATCTACCAGCGCCTTCTAAGAGGAAACCACTGCTGAGGAGAAACGCCGCAAATCTCAACAAATTTGCCATTTTTTTTAATATTGTAGCATTTTTTTAAATCGTAATTGGCTTATCTATATGAATGTGTTTATTGATGTCTAATTCACATAGAAGTCCATACAGTTTCTTTAAGCTTTTTCAATTTTGTCAATTTTGTTCAGTAGTATTTCGCACGTAAACTAAAAAATAAAAATAAAAACTAGAGGTAACCCTATTACTACCATGCGTGCGCCAGCGTCGATTAGACAAATCGCCTCGCCGCGTGACTATCGATACTCGATCGACGCGAATCGATGCGTTATATAATCGATGCATGTGTCGTTACAAGATAGCATGCGAGGTAAAAGTGTAGATAATTGAGAATATAGACTTTCCATGTGTGGAGTAGGATCACGATAAAGGAGGGTGGGCAAATTGGCCTATATGACCAAAAAGGACACGAGATATGTCACCGGATAGGTAATTCTCAGTTGTAAAACTATTACTATGGCAGGTAGTTCGAGATCTTTGTGTGAAATAAGTTATCGCCATGCAAAGACGGCGGTATTTCATAGTAATTATGCTAAAGTCGTCTATGTAGGCGTCCCGATGTTGCAGATTTAAAAAAAAAACTCCCAGTTATTTGAGGTTTCCCGATACACAAAATCGTTGTAGAATTAAAAAGGATATCCGATGATATAGTGTTTATTGTTATTGGTTTCTAGGCCAGCGTTCATACATTTTTGCCCATCATTCTTAAAAAAAAAATGCATATTAGGATTGCGTTTACCAATGAACCTTTATAAACAAAACGGAACCGTAACAAGCAAAATACCAACAAACTTGGACTTTTTAAAATAAGCTAGTTTTTTGTTTTGATCAAGGCTAAAAAACAAGTTTCGTTTTTGAGATAAACCCCTAACAAAAATGGTCTGAAACTAACAATTTTGAAGGTTTATCATATGATAAAGTCGGCGGTGTTCCGCGATCTGGATCTGAATAAGCCGTAACGTTGGATATATTTAGCTTTGTCAAATTTCTTTGAGACTGTTAAACGTAAAAACACTATTAGAAACAAAATCTTAAGATAGTTTTATTTCTCAAACATGACACCTCATTCACATGTCTTTGGTTGAATCTTCGAAACCCTATTTTTAACGATGATGTTTGATTCAATAGTTGAGTCTTACTAACTTCTTAATCCTAGTAATCTATTTTTTGAACAATATAGCGGTTTTAAAGTGAACAGCAATTATTTGAACTCGAAGCTGCCATCATGGCGCGCGCTAACTCCTCACTTCTCGCGGAATTACAGCCATGTCTTTTCACTCTTGTGTGGGTATGGCATATGAGACCTCTAAAGTGGGATCATCGCTGGTGGCAGTGGAGGCCGACGGAGTCTTTTAAAGTTACCGAAGTCCACGGGCAGCGGTGATTATGATTACCCACCGACGAGTGACCTTCGTTAACCTCTTGCATAAAAATACCTACCTGTGTGGCATTCGTTCATCTTTTGTTTGAATTACCGATGTAACGAAGCGGGTACTCGTCGCTTAGTTGGTAGTGCTTACGGTGACAGCATCAATGATGGACACTTTTAGCTGACAGGCACCAGTAATGGACACTTCACTCTTAATTCAAATTTCAAAAGGTCCTAAGTTGATTCTTGCAAAACAAATGAATAACTGTTATCTTCTGTAAAATAAGATTCAATTGTCCATTATTGGTTTCATCACCCTAGTGACCGCGAAACGAAGCTAGCGGTTCCTGGTTTGATTCCCGGTAAAACATTATGAACTTACAAGTCTCAGGGAAAAATACTCGCGCTCATCACACAGATAATTGTCATAACCGGGAATCAAAGTCACTACCATCTAAACGCACCGTCAAAATTGAAGAGCCCAAGGTACCTAGTTCAAAAACCATGTGCTGGAATTTTTACATCTGACACTTATACCCTCATTAGGCCCACGTCATATTTCGTTATGTCGAAAAAGAACCTTGTGTCGGTCAACTAAAGTCAAAAGTCACTTTGACAAATGACCTAAATTTAGGACGTTGGGCCTTACGAGGATACAGGTAACGAAAACATTGTATGGAAATCTACATCCATAAGGAAACCAATTTTGTACAACTATTAGATATATATAACGGTGACCCCTTCTTTCTGAGCTGGTATCTCTTAAACGGCCCAACCAATTTTTATGAAACCTAGCTAAGAAACGCCGCTAGAAAACCTTCGTTCAAATTAGAAAATCGCATCGTAATCGGTTCACCCGTTTAAGAGCTACGGTGCCACAGACAGAAACACACACAGCAGTCAAACTTATGACACCCCCTCTTTTTGCGTAGGGGGTTAAAAAGGGATAATCACAAAGGATCCTACAGAGTCACAGGGTTAGGATTTTGGTGGCATATCGTGGTTCTAGAATCCATGTAGCCGCTATTTCCTAATTATTACATGACACTTCGATTTTGACCTTCAGTATGGTCATATTTCAAAATGAACTAAATACATTTTTAATTCGGTTATTCCATACCTACTAATATTTGCTTGTTTATAACGCTTTCACAGCAGAGATATCCTAAATACCGAAATTCATTTAAATTGGTTTAGCGGTTTAAAAAAAAATGAATTTTGAAATATTAAAATACTGAAATTATGAAAGAAGATTGACGAAAGAGATATACAGAGCAAAAGTGAGTGGGAGGGTCGGAAGAGGCCGCCCTAGGCGTACTTTTTCGAATCAAATCGGAGAAATACTGGAAAAGGGCCGGGTCTTAAGTACCCGAAACCGACGTGCATGCATGACTCGATGTATGAATGTGGAAGAAGCGAAAGAGATTTGTCAGGATCGTAGCAGGTGGAAAGAAGTGGTATCTGCCTACCCCTCTGGGAAACAGGCGTGATTTAATGTATGTAAAATACTGAAGGTCAAAGTCAAAGTGGTATGTATTATAATAAATAGGAAAAAACGACTCCATGGATTCTAGAACAAAAAGATTAGAAAAAGACCTAACTCTAGTCATAATGCATTCAAAACTGCATGTTAGATAAGTGTCACAACACTGCTGTGACTGGTGTGACTGCACAGTGACTGGCCGATAGCAACAATTCACCGCAGATGTTATCGACAGATGGACATGCGCATTACTCGCGTTGCGCAAGCGCACTTGTTCTAGCGATTACGCTAAATCGATTCGGAAACAACGCTTAGGAATAGACGCCCCGCGTCGCGAATGTAGAGATAGCAAACAAAATGAAACAAAGCTCGTTTTTTTTTTAAAGTTACCTCTTGTTGTACTCGTCATAATCGTCGTTATTTAAAAATAACTTGCCCTCCGTCCGCGTAGAAGTCAATTATCGCTGTTCCTTTGGAAACTACTAAATTTTCCAGGATCAAAAACATCCTACGTTCTCCGGGAGACAAAGCTATCTCCATACCAAATTTCATCAAAATCGGTGCAGCGCGTAGCCGTGAAAGCTTAACACACAGACAGACACAGATAATTTAATATTTATACTTAATATTAGCATGTATTCGTGTATTGAAACCTCAATCATTATTCTATTTAAGTAAGTCCATAACTACGTCATACGTATGACGTGTAATGCAAAAAAAACCATTACAATCTTATCCTTATATGAAACGCGTCAAGTACATATAATATAGATTTTAATCCTATATAATTTATCATCATTAGTACAATTATTTATTAAGCCAAAAGACACACTGCTGGACATAGACCCAAGAATATCCTCGATGGTTATCCCACTCGTTTTATCGCGGTCTTCATCAAAAATAGAAGAGTTATGCATAGGTGAAAACAATCTTCTTCACAAACTGACCTATGATTAATACCTAAATATAAATAACATGTGTTTGATTCAGCAATTTAGCAACACCTTGAATGTCAATGCCAAATATCGCAACTCTTTGATTGTAAGTGATGGCTTGTCTAAATAGATACGTATTCAAACAAATATGAATGCATTAATAATACTTAAAGTGCAATGAGCACGTCATTTGCAGTTTAAACAATTAGTGTATTTATTCCTCTACGTTCAAAATTGTTTAGTGTACATAGTACATAGTACAAGCCTAGAGCTTAGTTCAAGACTAAATATATTTGTATGATTAATATTCTATGGTATGATTTGTCCGTTATTTGTGTAGATTATTTGGACTCTTTTACGTAAAGTAAATTTAGTTCATGTTCACCATCGTGGAAAAAAGTGATTTATGAAAAATAATATACATACACTAAAGTCATTAGAGCAATTGATATGTCTATTTCTATTAAGAGATATTATTTGATTATTTTACGTAAGTGTTGCCCGATTTTCGGTCGAATTTAACAATTTTTGATATAACTTTTTTTTTTTTTTTCAACGAGTTCAAGAACTCTATATTACGCCACGACCGAACCAAGTTCACGTTGCCAAAATAAATCATTCCCAAAGCCCCGTGATGAATTCCCAGCGTCAATTCATACGTGTACTTTTTGTGGCGGTTCAACGAACCCATTGCCGAAGAAAAACTTTGAGCTTGTGTTTGTGCCAATTTTTTTCCATAAATGGCACCACCACAGGAGCATAAGGTCTTTGTATGCCGTATATGAATTCAACTCTAACGATGACGCGCACATTGAAAGCTTGTTTAGGGTTCCGTACTTAAAGGGTGCCATTGGGACACTATTAATAAACCTCCGCTGTCCATCTGTCCGACTGTTAGCGGGCTGTATCTCATGACCCATAATATTATTTATGTAGAGTAGACGGTGCAATTTTCACAGAGTGTATATTTTCATTGTTGTTATAACAACAAATAATAAAATTTAAATGTAATTTAGAACTAAGGGGGCCCCTTAATAGAGTAGTTTTACCGCGATAACAAAAAAAAAGTAATAATGATACGAAACCCTCTGTGTGCGAGTCTAACTCGCACTTGGCCGGTTATTCTATGAAGATCATACCGTGCTCATGTTACTGACCTCTAATAATTGACCGGTTGACACTAACGCGCTTATACAACTCGCTAGTTACGCGTATAAGGTAATAAGTACATTGAATAAACTCCAGCGAAGTACCTGACTCGTTTACCACCGGAAGACCACTAATACCAGTTTCTAATATTACAAATTCATTAAAAATCACTTTCGCTGCTAGTTCCTACCAACATAAAAAATTAAGCCAATTAAAACCAGCGCTATCATAGACAATAGCGCATAAAGTTACAGAACCCGATGAGATAATAAATTGTAAACTTTTGTTTTCTGCCGACGCTCCCACCGATCCGGCCTCCTTGTCGTTGCGTTCAAGATAATTATTTTAATACGCGCAAGAATAGCAACACTTTCACTCGGATTTTTCGCTGCGGTCGTAAGTTGCGTAGTTTTTTGCAACGCTCAAACAATGCGGCAGACAATGGGTTGCCACAGACAAATAAACTTGTTGGATCTCTGAGACAAAACGTCCACGCGTTGAGTAAATCGATCTCTTTAGTTTTTTAATACATTACGAAATAAAATCGTGTGCTTTAATAGCTCATCAATTATGGTTTTCAGATCTAATAAGATTACCGAACTACAAATAAAATCTGTATCATTGCTACTAATTGGAACATTATAATGTTGCCGCCAAAAAAAACTAAACGAGACTCCGGCGGAAATGCCTGTATGCTTATACAGCCGAGATAAAGTCTTAGAATGTGATCGTGATACGATTTCGGAACGTACTTTGAGCCGGCGCGAAATTCTCGCGTGATCTGATTGGTCACTATCAGCACGTGCGTTCGGAACATCCGCTTTGAATTATTCTTAGTAAGTATTTAACTGAACGGAATGTAATCTAGGTAATAAATTACAGATGACGTTCCGCTACGAACTACTTTCTACGCTCGAAGTTTTGAAATCAACATTGTTTGAATATATTTTACACAAACATGACATTATTTTTCAATGATCCAATTTAAAATAGGAAAACTAAGAGCATGTTGAGTAATATTTGTTTATAAATTAACTGTGTTATTTTAACAGCTGGCCTTGACATTATTCTTTGACTTTTATAAATATATTAAAGTATGTACAAGTTGAATCTATCCCTCATTCTTTTCCGAGTATATATATATATATACATAATCCCGGTCCCGTATAAAGTTGTAAAAGGATAATAAAAAGCTACGGTATGCCTAGTAGAGGTTTGGTTCGAATCTCTTGTCTTTCTAAAACATATTTACAAATTTATGGTTTGTTAGCGCCTGCGCCGTCAATTGGCTGTTATCTCAGTTATCTGTCATCTCCTTGCCCATCCTGGCTTCCTGGTGCTTACGTAAAACCACAAAGAAGTAGAATGTATTTGTTTTGTAGGAATTAACTGCGACATTTTGATTTTATTTATTTAATCATGCACAAAAACGTGTATTATGCCAAAAAAAGTCTCCTTAAAAAAATATTTAGTATTACCCTATTACCCTATACTTCTTTTATCTAATAAAATAAATACCGATGTATGTAGAAATTGGTGGCTAAATAGATTGTTTATTTGTTTTATTTTTACAGACCAATGGCTACTTCATACAACTTACAAAGTTTTTTTTAAATCCTACTAATATTATAAATGCAAAAATTTGTGTGTATGTGTGTGTGTGTGTGTTAGTTTGTTACTCCTTCACGCTGTAACGGCTCGACGGATTTGGATGAAACTTGAAATGGAGATAGCTTACACCATGGAATATCAGTAATATCAAATAGGCTACTTGTCATCCCAAAAAATACGAAAGTTCCCGAGGGAATAGCGATAATCGAAATCTACGCGGTCGAAGACGCGGGCAGAAGCTAGTTAAGAAATTAAATTGTCAACCAATAATTACAAGTCTCCCTAGATTGAAGGTAGGTAGGTACATTGTTTTCTCATCATTTCACATTCAAAATGGCGGCTCGAGCCTCATCCTTTCCAAGGCCTCCTTTCAATGAAATCTTAGATTTTATTAAAACACCTTAACATCACCAGAGGTCGGAATAGGTAGTGCTTATTAACCTAAACTTGTTGCATCTTCATTCAATAACGTATCCCCATCTCACTCACGCATGAATGAACGTGAGTCAAGTTTAGGTTAATAAGCACTACCTATTCCGACCTCTGAACATCACATACAAAAACTGTTCACTTTCCACCTTTTGTAAACCAAAGGCTTGTTTATGACCGTACACACTGAGCTATGATGTTGCCGGCCTGATTGACATGCCACCTGCAAACCTAAATATAACTTCTAGGCCTGCAGAATGACAGAGCGGCAGCTTAACCTCATAACACAATTGCATCGTGAACATTGTACCCGATCGGGTGATCTGTTTACGTTTGCAAATGCAAGTGTCTATCTTGAGATTCTTGAGCTGCTCGGGAGGTCAAACAGATCGGGTACCGTCCAACAATTGTTTCAATAGATAACTATTTAGGAGATCAAAATGGCGACCCCTTCTTTAAGAGTTGATGCGTCTCAACTCCTGATGTGCCAAAGGAAACTTTCCAAAATTGCGGTACATTTCATGTAGGAAAATTTCGGAAACTTCTCACAAATTTGTATGGGAATTGAAACTTTCCGTCTCTTAAATTTTAATTTCCTATATTTCTCGTGAAAGTTTCCGGAAATTTTTTAGAGCTTTTCCAACTTTTTGGGAAGTTTCCTCTACTTGCACATCAGTAGTCTCAACCAGCTATACCGATATTCATGAAACGTAGCGACATAACATTTTAATTAAACAAGAGTAGTTTAAAAAGTTTCCATCATAAAAATCATTTTTGGGACAAGCTTTTGTTGTCTACTGTACTTTCTTACACAGTCATTAACTACTCGTCAAGACGATTCTAGCAAGCACTAACGTGACGGGTTTATCTTGTGTAATTTAGGAGTTCCTATGGCCACCATACATTATCATCAAACCAGCTCGATGTTGCCATATTATTGCATTGTCATCCAATTTATATATGTATGCAAATTTTCAGTATCATTGGAAATTGGGACTTCTCTTCTCTTCTCTCAGTGACCTACTTGGGTCAAATTTAACTTGCAAGATTTGACCCGTACGGTCACGGAAGTTAATTTGCTACCCTTTTCAAAGAAAATCTGCTCGAAGATGTCATTGTCAATAGAGATGTCAAGTCATTTGTAATTGACAGGAAACTTAACCTTGTTGCTGTAGAATGTCAGATTGACTTTGGACCTAAGGTGGGTCACAAATTAAATTCCTTGACTGTACATACATAATAGATATACATATTCATTGCAAATTAAATAAAATCTTGTAAAACACCCGTCTCCAATTGAGTTCGTCCGTTTGGGAGCTACGATCTCACAAACAGACACACACACAGGCGGCTTAAAAACAGACTGTGCCCTGGCATTGCTGATGTTTATGGATGACGCTGACTGCTTAGCTTACCATCAGGTGCTCCGTCTGCTCGTTTGCCTTTTATGGCTATAATATAAAAAAAAAAACACAGATACACACATTTAACTAATACCCCTCTTTTTGTGAGGGGTTAAAAAGAGAAATAGGAAGCGTGAATACGTTTTAAAAAGTAAGCTAGGGTAAAACACCTAATTATTGACCTCTAAAATATCAGTTACTGGCACCTAGTGATTGTTGAATTATCGTCTCTATTAATTTATGTTAAAGTTCATGGGGCCAATAATTGGTAGGTGGCCAAAAATAAGGCAACCCTAAATAATTCGGGATGGTTCTTATTCTTATCGTATTGTTCTTAAAGTTAGTTACATAAAAATTACGATTAGCAAACTTCGTATAAAGCAAAAAATGCGGTACCAGAAAAAATCTAGGCAAAGACTCTGCAGCGAATGCGTCAATTTGCCCCAATCATCAACGAGCCAATTAAACTCGCCCTGTAGCCAAGCCCTTTTTATCGCTCCTGTATCACTTCCTCGGGGTATAACAGCTAGATAATGGCGCTTATCTGGTATCGCGCCGCTTCGCCATTAGCTCGCCGACCGACTTTCCCCGCGTAGCGATTGTTGCCGCTCTACAGGAGCTACGAAGACTCTGTGATTTGTTGCTGTGATCTTTAACCCTGTTGTTTTTGCCTGACTGCCGAAGAAGGCAGGGAATGTTTTCACATAATTGATCTGTATGTATTATGTATGTGGTTTGTATTTATGGAAGTTTGTTTGATTATTTTAAAGGCAAAGTGGCAAGTGTCACTGGATGGGTACTAGATTCATTTTAATGGCGGATTTAGGAATACAAAGTGTAAGCATAAACATATAGTAGAGCACCAGAATATCAAAAATAAAGTTTAAATATAGCTTTCTGATATTTTGTCTAATGGTTGAATTAAGGGCTATGTCCAGCGGTGGCGTGAATATTATTTCACTAGCTAGGTACCAAAGAAACAAATGAATGGTTTTCAGACTACACGTAGCATAAAATACTTTTTATTTATTTGATCTGTATTGCACAAAATAAAACCTACAAATGGCGAACTTAATGCTGAAGTATTGGCACTCTCTAACAGGTAGTAGGTATTAGGTTTGTGTCTAAATATGAATTTACTAGAGGACGCCCGCGACTTCGTACGCGTAGAATTAGTTTCCCGCTACTCCCCCTATTTCACCCACTTAGGGGTTGAATTTCTAAAAATCCTTTCTTAGTGCTCACTTACATCATGAAAGGAACCCCTGTACTAAATTTCAAGTTTCTAGTTACAGTAGTTTTGTCTGTGCGTAGAGATCTAAGTCAGTCAGTCAGGTTTGCCTTTTATATATATCGATATAGATAAATTGTTGTTAGAAATTATTGTAATATACCTACACTTTAGTTGAAAGCCTATTTTGTTGAGAGTAAAAGTTTGATATAATTTAGTTTTAGTTAGAATAGAAACATTGCGAAAACTGGCGCCGCGGTTTTCCACGATGTATTTAAAGCAAATGTTGCTATGGCACTTTTAAACTCTTTCAATTTATATCTTACGTAGAAAACTTAAACCTCACTTTTTTTGTATATCATCTTTTTATATTTTAGTTGGCGAATAGTTATTACACCGTTTTTTTTTCATCACCATCAAACTCCAAGCTCCATTCGATATATCCAAAATCGATCCATCCTGCGAATTGTACTCCTTGATTTACGTCCCGGCCCTCGATCGCGGCTTGCGCAGTAGCGCGATACTTTCCAACGACACTTGCGCCGGCGCAGCCATGCAGATACCCATTATCGATCGCCGATACAATCACGTTTCACACGTCCCCTATTACCGGTATTATAACAAAATTACTCGTTCTTATTAGTTATAATTATTATTCATAAGAAAATCTTACGTTAGTACTCATGTTTTGTAGTTCAGGGGGCCGCGTTTACCGCGTGACAAAATATGGATAAAACATTCGTCACATTCTGACACGTATATAAGTACGAGAGTGACGGATGCTTTATCCACATTTTGTCACGCGATAAACGCAACCTTACTAAACCTGCAGGAGCTTTTCGATAAAACCATATTGTATTGCCAACGTTATGATGACTCTTATTTACTTGACAGCAATGGCGCCTGAGTTAAAAACAATAGAAAAGCATATTTTTTCCCAGTCGCAATAATCAAATCTTTGATCTAAGCCTTTACAAATCTCGCTAAATTAATATAGCTGAATGCTAAACTCATTTACTATCGGAAATACATTTAAAGGAAAATAATCTGCTTGTAAATTAAACTAGATTAATAACTACTTATGTAAATATTCATGCGTCTACCTTCATCAACATTATCATTCTCCTGCCCTTATCCCAATTATTTGGGGTCGGCGCAACATGTCTTTTTCCACCATACTTCTCAATTAGTCGTCATCTCGGTAGTCACTCCCTTTCTAGCCATATCATCTTTCACACAGTCCATCCATCGTTTCTTTGGTCTTCCCCTCCTCGTATAGCCATCCACAATCATACTCAAAACTTTCCTGACGATATTTTCCTCATTCCTCCGCATCACATGCCCATAGTCCCATACCATGACGCCCACGACCTTGTCTCCAGTTATTGCCTCTTTTCTTCTTGAGCCCTGATTTTCAAAATATCCGTCAATGTCCTCAGTCAACGACGGAAAAGTTTTATATACACTCGTAGGAGATTAAATGCAACATCAATATTCTCTAATATATAACCAAAACCTACGCCCTCATATTCATAAAGTACCAAGAACAGTAAACATCGCAACAGTACGTCAGCACCGATTATAATAATCAGCGCAGGCGCATAATGAATGTCAGCTGCATTGTTTTACCTCTTTCGTACGCAAATGTATGCGAGATTTTAGATTAGAGCTTATGATCTGTTCTGCATAACGCCCACTGGCTGTGCTGTTTGGAAAATGCTGTTGTCATTCGGTATAATAGACGCTACTGCTGTATCATAATTCTATGGCAAGGATTTAATAGCACTAGCATACTTAAGGGCTATGGGCATTTGGTACCATAAAACGGGGTGAGTAGGGACACAACCTAAAATAAGTCATAACTTGTTACAAATAAGAACAATTATTAAATGGATTTAAACGTTACGTCTGTTGGAAATAATTTCAGTCTTATAATTAGTAACATATGCTTCATTTTAGGTTGTGTCCCTACTCACCCCTTAATCCCCACTCACCCCGTTCTACGGTACTCCTAATTGTAATCATGTTGTGGTTGTATAGGTTGATTGAATTGTTTTAGTGGTGGTTGGACCTTTTGCGTCCGGATGCTTTGATGTATCTCCTAGCAGTGTTCGCATTGTTGTGTTCCGGTAAAGGGATAACATCACCAGTGAAATAACTACCATAGAGGCATTTATCTTAGTCCTTAGGGTTGTCAACATCACGTCTGCGATTCAAAGCATTAATATATAATTAATGTTTAATACAGATGTAGTGAAAAAATATACAAAAAATAGGGTAAAGTCACCAGTGGTCAGCCAGAGAACAGTAGTCGACCTTATATGAGTGCGAAGAGTGGGAAATATATCTTTCGTACTCTTTCCACTCATACAAAGTAAAAGCAGAGGCCGACTACATGTCTCTGGCTGACCACTGGCGACTCAAGGGACAATTTCAAACACATTGACCTAGTCCCAAACTAAGCTCTAGGCTTGTACTACGGGTACTAGACAAAAGTAAACATACTTATAAAAATAAATACATACTTTAATGCAAAGAAAACATCCACGACTGAGGAACAAATACCACATAAACCCAGGACCGCTAGCTTCGTAGGCAGGGTCACTACTAATTAGGCTAAACACATGATTAACATAACAGACGACAAGTATTACAAGCTGTAAAACCTCACGACAGCCAGTCGTAGGGCGAGGGTTTTTATTTATTTATTTATTATTTGAATTGTGTTGTTGGTGTTGAACACCGTTACAACTTCGCCCTGACTGTGAGGAGGCGCTCCATTGAGGTGGCGAGCGACTAGAACTTAGTTTTTTATTTATAATTCCTCTGTTATGTTTATGACTGGCCAGTCACACGTTCATGTTGTATTATTCCACATTTAACAGCTTGCATTTGTTCTACTTAGCTTATAGAACATAATGCAACGTTCAATATTATCATAACGACCATGTCTATTTGATATTTCTCAACGTCTTCACCTTCGCTGTATCATTCATAATTGCGCCGCTCCCTTCGCCTATAGCTTTACTTACCGGCATTACGAGTGAACCTCTCATTTTGTCTAATTGTCGACAATTAAGCGTTTCTCACGGCGTTTTCGATTGCTCTTTTTGCGTGTTTTCATTTAGAAATCAGTACATTTGGTAAGTAAGTAAGTAAATCATTTATTCACAATACACAGACAAAAAAAAATACGGAAAACAGACGACATGTAGTGCTAGTGTTGCGAAAAGGTCTCAACTCAATGCTGGCTAGGGTTGTGTAAGTACACGTAGAGCCAAAAAGAATGAATTCCCGTCACTGTACTAGAACGAACTATTCCGTGAAGTTTCTGCTCTTCTCATGCTCATTTAGTACACGCGGAGCAAGAACCGAACAGAGCAGGCAGAGCAGTGAGTGACACTGACAGCTAAGCCGGCCATTCATTCGGTCAAAGGAGCATGAACAGACCAGTTTCTTTCAGTGTACTAATGTACTAAAAGAACTAAAAGACCGAGTTAGTACATTAGAGCGATTTTACTAGTTTGGAGCGATCCGCTCAGTGAACGAGCGCGCACAACCCTAATGCTGGCTGTGAAATCAACTCTGGTCTTCCGTTACTTATCTCCTTATTTACTACTGACAAAGAAAAAGACTGATGTAAGAGTATTTAAATGCTTTAGGAAGGTAAATCAACGGTTATGATAGCTAATTAAAAAAAACCGATAGCGCTGCGCTGCCTGGTGGCACATACAGAGGGTAGGTTTTGTCCGTAGGTTTTATGGTAATACTAGGGACCCGCCCTCGCTTTGCTTAGTTTTCTGTAACACCCGTAGATAAACCGGAATCTATTATACATAAAAACCTTCCTCTTGAATCACTTTATCTATTGAGGTGGATGAAAACCGCATGAGGAGTAAGAGGGACAGACGGCAAGCGACTTTGTTTTATACTATGTAAAGATTACGGCTAGTTTGATTGCTTTTCTGTTTTATTCCTACCATAATAATAATAATAATAATAAAGCTTTATTTGACCATGCAAAAATTTACAATTATTTATTTAGTATTTGATTAACATAATTAGACATATTTTTTTTTAATAATAGGAATTAGTTTATTATTCGGTAACTTAAGTATTATTTTTGGATGGACCCCTTTTGGGTAAAAGCCTCCTCCAAGGTATGCCACTCGATTCGGTCTTTGGCTCCGTTTAGCTAATCACGGCCTGCTATTCCTACCATGAAAAAACAAAAACAACCTTGATAAATTCTTTGAAAGTAAAATAATCCGAATGGACCTATAAGTACATATTGTTCCCGCAACATCAGCGTCCTGATTTAGGGTAAATTACCCAATACTTGTACCATTCAATCGTGCCCATTGTCACGTACGAATTACCAGCTTTCGTCGTATCGCGATCTTGTGCGCGGGAGTGGCGGGCCGGGGCCCTAATTATCGCTAGCTCAAAACTACACAGCCATAAATCCACCTTTAATTTCATTCCTATTTCAAGCTTGACACGTATCAGCAAAGTTTAAAATGATAGTATACTTCATATTTGCTTGCGTCGTTTTGGTTTTCAGTGGGAATTATGTCGATGCCTGATATTCTGTGGCATTTATGCTTGCTACACGAGAAGACATAATTACCATAGCGTTTGGTATTTGTTTGGTTCCTTCTGAATTTGTGTTTACTTTGATAATGGCCTAATACAGGTAGATAAGCGCTGTTCTCAAGATTTCTCAAGGATCTCGAAAATTAGCCAAAATTAGCGATTTTATAGATATTTCGTTATTACAGGTGTCACACCTTATTTTCCTTAAAAATGTCTTCAAGTGGACAGAAGGAATGAGAATATATTAAGAAAATTTAAAAACAAACTTTAGCCTGATTATCTAGGCAGATGGACCGGCGTGTTGTAGGCTGTAGTTGGTTATTTTTTGTTACCATTCTGTCGTTTATTGCCTTCTAGCTCTACTCTCAATACCTGAACCTACTTAAATCTATCACCACCGAAGAGCGGGCATCTTCTTTCTAGGGCATTCGAAGTTTTAAATTAAGTGTTTCAGAATGCCTTTATGAAAGACCTAAATTCTACCCTCTCAAAACAAAATCCAATACGTATTAAAGATTTATCTGTATCTGCCAACTAACATCAGCAAACCTAATACTCTTAATAGGTTAATTGGAGACCCATTCATTGTAACCAACTCTTGTTCCCGTAATCTACTATGGCCTTTGTGTAGATCTAATTCTATGTACTAAAGCTCTTTTGGAATGAGAGTCCTTTTCTAGGTGTCAGGCAGCGAGTCGACACGACTATAGATAGCCATCTCCCTCGCTCTAAGTGTCATGTATAGCGGGTTTACCTTGTAACGAACGTAAGGCATTGTTTCAATGATTTACTAATTATGTTTTGTTAGAAGAGTTTGTACATTATAAGGTAATACACAGTGTTTTTGGCACTTGCTATTTTTGAATTCTTGTGGTTTGATCAAGAGACAGCAGAAGTACTCTTTTATAAAAGTATTTTTAACCGACTTCAAAAAAAGGAGGAGGTTCTCAATTCGTCGGGGTTTTTTTTTATGAATGTTCCCCGATTACTCGAAGACCACTGGAACGATTTAAAAAAAAAATTCGTCGTTTGAATGGGTATACTTTCTAGTTGGTCCCATTGTCAACACGTCAGGATCTGATGATGGGATCTTGGAGAAATCAAGAGAACTCCTCAAATATTATAGGCACACCTATAGCGATTTTGGTATTTTTCACTGTAACTCGTGCATTATTTGCTTTTGGAAAGTACTATATGGTGAAGTGGAACTGATGATGAAGACCACAGATGGCCACCGGAACTCCTTAACGGTACCTATTTCAAGGGTGGCGATAAGATATTTCGATTAAGGTAGTTGAGCGACTATGTCGAAGCACATTTAGGTTTAAATATGACTATGACATTCCCGCGGCGTTGTCTGCGGCGAGCTTGAAATATTCTATAGTTGCTCATTAATATTTAGAAGTGGAGCTACGTAACAGCATAAATAGGATCACTAAAAAGTATAAAATAAAATAAATGTTTAAAAAAACAAAAACCCGCCTTCAAAAATGAAAAAAATAACTTCTTTTAAAATGGTAGGTCAGTACAACTGAAGTCGGCGTCCCACAATATTTTAAACCAAAAGCCGAATGCAGTTGGACGGACCTACCATTTTAAAAGAAGTTATTTTTCGAGTCGATCGAACGCATCTGACTCTCTTTTTATTACCCGTTTGCGTCAGAAACAGGGTTATGCTTTTCGAGTGTATGTATGTATATTTTCTGAAAAAACAACGATAAACGATTTCTATAGGAACAGTGTCGCGAGTAGAAGTTAATATTTATAATACAAAAAACGCTGCATTAATTGTAGAATGTCCTAGGAATAACAAGATTATAAACGTGTCAATTTCATGATTTTTCCGAGGACATGGTTTCTTAATGTATTGTTTTTTGTTTCAGAGATGGCAGCGGAGGTGGTTCGTTTTATACGACGACGGAGAACTCACATATTCGCTAGATGAACACGTAAGTAAATTAATTTATTTAATCAAAGAAAATGCACAATTATTTGTACTGAATGTTTAAAAAACACGACGGACAACAATGCGTAACATTACATTGATTAATAACATTATTTATTCGCGAAGAGAAGGACCGGATTTACAGTTCCATTTATTTTGAAGATTTATAACCTATGAAAATGTTCTAAATGTATATTTTTGCTTCAAGTGTCCGTTAGACTTTAATCGAGCACCGTTAAAACTGTACTTTCGTTACGTCACTCACATGTCACTGTCGTATCCAATGCAACTTTGTAGCAAATGCGCATGAGCATCCCTCGCACCATATCAGTTAGCAATCCTTTACATGCCGATATCTCACTCGGCTTTATCTATTGCTGGGTACAAATTCAAGCGTCGATCCTTTTCTGGCACGCTGAATCGTACGTTAGCGGTAATTGACTCGTTAGGGGACTACTGTCCACCTACTGGCGCATTCACCCTACATTTGGATTCCGTGAGTACGCCATCAATTTGCACATTTTTTGCGTGTTTATGCTTCGCATAATAAACATTAGGCATAATTATGTGAATTTATTTTCTCATTATTATGCTTTTGTGTTGTAAAGGGTGTCCCAAAAAGGACGCAAGATTTGAAATTGATGAAAAACACTTTTTTTTTTCGTTATAATATTTTTGTATATAAAATCTTGAAATACATAAAATAGGGTTATTTGTGGAATAGTACGTCAGGGAAATGTCCGCCTAGGCTTTGCTGGCACATACGCACTCTTTTGTCAAAATTTTCTATGACCATTTTGCATAGATGCGGCTGAATTTCTTTAAAGCAGCGTCGAATTTCCTCTTTTAAAGCTTGAGTGGTTGTGGGCTTATTGGCATAGACTTTAGACTTTAAATAACCCCATAAAAAGAAGTCTAAAGGCGTTAAATCGCAAGATCTAGGGGGCCAATTCTGATCACCGAATCGAGAGATCACACGACTAGGAAATGTTTTATGCAGTAATTGCATTGTTTCTCTGGCTGTGTGGCAAGTGGCCCCGTCTTGTTGAAACCACATTGCTTCTACATCGATATCCTCTAATTCGGCTAGAAAAAACCTTGTTATCATGTCGCGATATCGAGCTCCATTAACAGTAACTGCTTGACCGGCCTCATTTTGAAAAAAATATGGTCCAATAATGCCTCCAGCCCAAAATCCGCACCACACAGTGACCCGTTGTGGATGCATTTGTTTTTGAACAATCACATGTGGATTCTCTGAGCCCCAAATGCGGCAATTCTGACGATTAACAAAGCCATCGAGATGAAAATGTGCTTCGTCGCTAAAGATGATTTTGTTTGAAAAATCTGCATCCCTGTTTTGGCGGTCGATAATCCATTCAACGAACTCTCTTCGCTGTCCATGATCATGAGGCTTCAGTTCTTGTGTTATTTGAACTTTGTAAGCATGGAGATGCAGATCTTTAGTGAGTATACGCTGGAGAGAGCTTCTTGAAATTTGCAATTCTTGTCCACGATGCCTAATGGATGTTCCTGGATGTTCACGGACATTCTGACGCACTGATTCGATATTGCCATTTGAACGGCTTGTTTTTAGACGACCAGTGGAATGAACATCATGAATTGATCCACTTTCCCTGAATTTTGCAACCACTCTGCTCACAGTTGATGAAGTCAAGTTAATATTCCGACCATATTTTGCACGGAATTTTCGAACCGTACACGCCAAACTTTCATTACTTTTGAAATATTGTTCAATAATAAAAACGCGTTGATCTTTCGTATAACCCGCCATTTTTACAAACCCTAAACATTCAGCTGTCAAATAGTTTTTTTTTAGGGTTGCTAGCACTAAAAGTACAAAAATGGCGGCAAATTGAAATCTTGCGTCCTTTTTGGGACACCCGTTATTAATCTATGTTGTAGGCGAAACATCTTATTCATAAACTCGCAACAGCTACTCGCAAAGTGTGCTTGAAATATGCTCTGTTCTTATCTGACATTGTGACATTTGAATTTGACTGAAAAGGACCAAAAATATAGTTGTTATGCGTTTATGAGTAAAGTACTACTACGTACTTTATATGTACAGTTAAATATAGGAATTAATAATTATTATATTAAATGACGCTGTTTAAGATCAAAGAGAATATAATCACTACGTTTTATTTAAGATATTGCATTATGTTATGAGTGTGTGACTTATGTCATAAGATGTTAAAATAATCAAGTGATATGATGTATGTATCTATAGGCTTCGATTTACATGTAGTTTTTTAGGTAAGTTGGTAGGACCTTGTTGATTTAAAATATGATAAATAATTCGTTATGACTATTTTTACTTGTGTCGTACTCGACCGCTTTCGAAGCAAGACAATCCATACCAGTTTTTAATAATACAGGTCAATTCCAAGGAAACCAAAACACGATTTTTATAAAAAGTGACCTTAATTAATTCATTATGATTCAACTTAAAATAAAACCCTTGTTTTTAACACGCCTTATAAAGTCGCGAAACTGCACGCACGGTTATTGACAGTCATTTATTTATAAAATATGAATTATTTCGGTAAACTATTTGTGATTGTTGGGAAGTGTAGCAACAAGATATCTCATCAAATTCGTGCGCAGCGCCCGTTCCACTGTTGCGAGGGGTGAGGGGGGAATACTTTGTTCCCTGTGTGTACCACGGGTACGCACCGCTGAAGTAGTTCGATTAGACTGCCTGTGAAGAAGAGTAATGTTTTGATTAAAGGAGTAATATTTTAATCGACATACAAAAAGGTGTTATTAGTTTAAAATATGTGTCTCTCTGTGGCACTCAAACTGATAAACCTGTTCGAATCCATTAAAAAAAAGGTATTTTAATCGGGGTTCGCCATTATATAGGGTGTTTTTATCTATTTTATTTCAGTTGGAATGATCCGCAGGCCAGAGTCGGTCTTTTTTTTAACTGCCCTAATAAATGCCTGAATGAAATATATAGACAGGCCAGCACTACTATCAATCTGATCCAAGCACGTTGCAAATATTTTTATACATAAAATAGACTCTAATATACATGTCAAGGCAGCGATAAAAACAGCATTGTTTATATTCCGCGTGTGTGTACGATCTGTGTACTTGTTTGTTCCTCACGATCACTATCAAATCTTTAACATTTTTCTTAGTACTTATAAATATTCATAATAATTGGCAGCGTAAGGATATCAAGTGGTTACATGAATTTTTATACTCGCCGTATATAGAGGGCGCTGGAAGTGAAAAAAACCAGACCGGCCCGGATGACACGAGGCGCACTAGCATGCACACCTCTTCAATATTACTAGTGGACTGTTTTATATGGCTACGTGCTCTGATATGCGTGATAGAGGTGGCATGCTAGGCTGTACGATGAACAGGAAGGGTTCAGTTATTTACACAGAGTTGTAGGTAGCAAAAACTAGATGGCGTGGCGAGCTTAGAGGATCCATTTCGAATGAGATTGATGTTACGAGCAACGCTGTATAAAATGGAAGCGAACGTCCTGCTTTCTGTGAATTTATTCGTACTTACTGCAGTGTTAGTGAATTAAAAACTGCCAGCCGCGAGGTTTTATTAACCTATCATAACTTCCGCAAATCCAAAAACATCATATCATTAATATCATATCCATATTCATATGTATGTGTAAATTGCAATAAAGACATATGAATATTATTATTCGTTTGTATTTATTGCAATCGCATGTTACCTACACCTTAATTTCTATACCATACAGTAGACCGTAATAAAAAACACGTAAACTCTAAAGGGCACAGCAATAGGAGAGATTGAGGCAGACCAGAGGTTTAATTTTGGTAAGTTGAAATAGGCTTTGTTTCATAAAAAAATCTTTAAGGCGTTTATCAATTTTTGTATCGGATTGTTCACATTTAATGCTATCCCTAATTTTTTCACCTTGGTGAATAGGTCTGCGTTTTTAGGCGCAGATTTTCCTTCTACTATAAAACTCTGGAACCAACTGACGTTACTGAACAGATTGGACTTGAGGTCTTCATGCCCAAGTGCCTTCATTTTCTATCAAAGTTGACAATAGATCCGCTACCTACCCCTTTTAAGTTGCCGTTCTCTGTGATTATTGCCCCCGTAGACACGGTAGAGACAACTTGGACGTATTTGTCAGCAACTTACTCAAGGCGATCAAGGGGAAAGGCCTTTGATCAGCAGTACCTACTCAATTAAGGTAGTTACAACAAATCTAGGTACTGAAATTCTTCTTGGGCATCAATTTTAATAAAGCTTCGAAAGTCAGTCATTAAAGCCAAAAATAACAAATCAGAAGTGGGATCACAATCCCAACTTTCCACGCCACGCCTCAATGTCCCGGTCTATTTAATAGCTGCGCGCGCGCAACGACGTGGCGAGTGTGAAAGGCGCGCTATAAATTAGAGGAGCACTTAATGTGTGCCCCAGTGTGCCGTCCCCGTTACCCCATAAGGGTTCGACAGTACAATGCATTCCGACTGAACAGTATTATCTAAGTACATCGTAAATATTTGAACTGGATTAATATATTAGATATCTGTGCCTAGAAGGCTGTTAATGTGGCTCTTTTTCTAACAATAGGTTATTAAAAGCATTAAAGGACTAGGTCTTTTTAAAATTGAGCGTAGTTTCTAATTATATCTTTTAACGCTCTTTTTCATAAACACACAATAGCTAAAGTGTGCTTAAAATATGCTTGGTCCTTATCTGTCGCTGTGACATTTCCATTTGATAGAAAGTGACAACGACAACTTTTACTAAAATAGATTTATGAATAAAGGTTAAGGTAATGGGTAAATTATATAAAACGCATAAATTTGTAAAAAAAAGACTTCATTTTTTTTTTGTTGGTTATAAAATTAAATGTCACCTATGAATTACACGAAATCCGTAAAGTAATGTTAACAATAAATAATGTTTCTATTACGCAATGAAACCAGTGTGACGACTGGTCTCAAGCTATCAAGAGTGAAAATGTGTTTAAACCTCTACGTAACAAATAGCCAGAGATACGTAAAAAACGAAACTTTTCTAGCAAGCCATAGATTACGATGAGGACAGGTCATTTGACTATGTTTTTTTAAATGAGTGTCGGTTTAATAAACCGGCTAAGCCTGTCGTCGTTGAAAAGAATTATGCATTGCGTTGACGATGCGGTTAAGCGCGTTGATAGTAGTGGCCCTGCCTACGAATGCTCTAAGATCCGAATAGGAGACGATTTGCACCGGGCTGTTTATTCGATGAAAAGTATTTTATATCAAATTTAATACGCTAAATAATATGTGGCGAATAGGTAGGCCGAAAAATTTCAGTCCAGTACTTATATCACTAAAAAAAAAAGAACTTTTTTTTATATTGCAAATGCTTGTTTAATAGACAAATTACATACTAATCGAAAGTATGAAGTCTATAGAATATGCAAACGTTAGGTTTGGTGCAAATTATTAGTACCGACTTACCTGTTTATACCTGCCTACCCAATAGTTTGACGGGAAAAAAATACTCAACCTAACGTTTGCATATTCTATAGCCTTCATACTTTCGATTGTTATGTAATTTGTTTATTAAACAAGCTATTGCAATTTTTTTAAACAAAGTTAATTATAAATTTTTTAGTTAATTATGTACTGGACTGAATTTTTTCAGCCTTCCTATTCGCCATATTAATACTTACTTACTTACTTAGCATATTAAATTTGGTATAAAATACTTTTTATCAAATAAACAGCCCGGTGCAAATCGTCTCCTATTCGGATCTCCTACTAGATACTGGAAGTCCCAGGTTATGTACCCGGGTAAGAGCCAATAATTATTCATACCTATGTCTCGTGTGCATTTAAGTATGTATTTGTTTGTATTTAAGTATGTAGTTGGTCTTGTGTGAGATTGTCCCCTGGTATTCGATTATACCAGATATTTGTTTGAAATAAATCTTGCACACTGAATATTTCGTAACTGCCTATACTCGTGTGCCATTATGTCTTAACAGGTTTGAGTTTAATTTTTTTTTTTTTTAGTGCGGTAACATTGCAATTAAGAGGTACAGCTCATTCCTTTATATCTTGTGTTGATTTGCTGTATGCGAACCGGCATAGAAGGCTTAGTTTTAGAGACACAATTAGGTACCCTTTGGGTACGTATCCTGCACACATAAATTTAGTAATAAAAATTATATTAAACATCGGATGATCTCACGCAAATTGACCTCGTCCCAAACTAAGCTCTAGGCTTGTACTATGGGTACTAGGAAACGATAAACATACTTACGTTACGAGTATATAGAGAAATACATACTTATATACATACACAAAACACAAACATCTGTCCTTACCGGGATTTGAACCCGAGACCGCTAGCTTCGTAGGCAGGGTCACTACTAATGAGGTTAACTGCGGCGTCTTCTTGGTATTTCCCCAGAGAGCTGGTAGACGCAGACATGTGATTACTGTTCTTTTCATTTATGACCTTACCTAGCCGTTCCCACGAAATATTTAGAACCCAGAAGCCATTTCCAAGCCAGACTAACGACTCATAAAGACTAAACTGCCCACCCACGGCCTAGCTGATGTACTAGAAAGGTGAAGTTAAGGACGGACACGATCAGAAAGCATAACCCTTCGCAGCCAGGTCAGCTATGAAACGAGAATAGAACAAATTACCATAACCCAGGTACTAGGGGCACATAAACCCTAGAGTGTATAGGCTAGTTCGAAGTGCGTTTTCTCACTTGATTTCTTAAGTATGGCTGATGGTGCCGGTTTTTTAATGTTGATGGTCAATTAATAGCTATTTACGTGTTATGTCAGTGATTATTATCTTTGACCATGGAGCCAGTAGTCATGTTTGTTTTATTGTTTACTAGCGACCTGCCCTTGCTTCGCTTTGGTTCATGAGAGTTTTCTACACTCGTACATAAACACCTCTCGTGTTTTTTTGTCTCATGATAAAAACTGCATCAAGATCTGTTGCATTGTTTAGGAGTTAGCGGTTATACAGATAGACGCGTAAAGCGACTTTGATTTGTATTATGTAAAGATCAAAATCCTTTACACGATACGCAAAGTAGCTACAAATGACGTACTGAATACGGTCACGTATCAGAACGCCTAAAATTAATAAGCCTAATGTATCATAATACCGTTTTTTTCTGAAACGGTAAACTTCGTATGATAACTTATAGTTATCTACACCTTTGAACCGAAGTCCAAGGAAGTTTGTTAAAAAAAAAAAAATTTTTTTTTCTATAATTTGCGGCTTTGTAATTCATGAATTCATGATGTAATTTTTTTTCTAAAGTCTCGCGTAATTAAGTCTTTATCAATAATATTTTCCATTCTTTTCCTCTGTGTTGACCTATGAACAACCATGGACGTCTTTCAGCAGATTCTTTGACAATAATTAAACGAGAATGTTTTTATAGTAGTTTATGCAACAGTTGTATAAGAGAGGTCAAAAAAGACGAGTGGTGTGGTTACGATGTGAGCCGCAGGCGAACATCGTAAAGCAAGACGCCACGAGTATTTTTTGACTTAGTTATACACCGTTGCATACAATACTTTTTCTACGACTAGGTTTCAAATAAAATGCAAAATTAAATTAACAAAATTAATATACCTAGGTTAGAATACGAACGAACGAAGCACAGAACAACAAACGAGCGAGAAACATTCGAAAACAATAAAATATGTGTCTATGGTTAACTTTGTTTTTAAATTGATGTGCACTTGCCAGGTTTCATATTTTTTTTAAAGTTGCACAATCGATTTATCTTGTGAAATAGGGACTAAAAAACACCTAATGATTTGAGAAATTAATTCTTTTACCTGATTGGTCGATTTTAATATAGCTGCGTTCTGGTTGGTTGATACCAAATAAAATGTTTTTTTTAAAGAGTTAAATTAGTAAAAGAGTTTACATACCAAAAAGAACCTAACGTTCCGATTGACAGTCAATGTGTATTGTGATTGGTGGTTAAATTTGGTGAAGTATTTTGATTGGTCAAATTAACCTAGGTGTAAGCTTTGGCAGCTAGGCATATCGTTTTGGCTCAAAAAAGCACAAGTGCTGTTAAGGGGAATAGACTAGATAAACTTTTCTACGGAATGTTCTGCGGACATATTATCTATATTCTTATATTAGTGTTCGTGACTATATAAATGACAGATAAAAGTACAGGAGTAGGAAAAAGCTATTAAATAAACCACTCAAACTTGCGATTGACTACTAAACGAGTCTAACGCTACATTTGCTACCGCAGCACTAATCACTGCTACAAGTCCGAGTAAATTGCTTTGAAGTACCTACATTTGTCGAGGAAACACAAATTAAATGGGACTTGGACATTAAGACCTGCTGAGATATAGCTGCAAGCTGCAATCAAGCTTTAGTGGAGGTACTCTCCATCGCGAACGCCTCTGGTTACACGATTCTACCTTCAAACTATTTTATTTTTATTATACCGGTAGCTATCACGCACGACTTCTGATTGCTAGACGTGGATTGCAATAGAAATTTAGTAGTGGTAGAAACGTAAGCACCGGACCGGATCTCTTCCACCATTATCGTCATCATCACATGACCGTTAAGCAGCAGTATTAATATTGTTGTGTTCCGGTGTGGGGATAAGACAACCGGTGAAATGGCTAGCTTTGAGGCATTCCATCTTAGTCCTCAACGTTGGCAATGCATTAACAGTCGTCAATGTAGATGTCTATGGGTCGCAGGTACCATCTACAATAGTGGCTTTTGTGCTCGTTTTTCATATCACCTATACATTACCTACGTGCGTTGGTACCAAGGGCCACGCTCATATAAAATTTCGCTACACTACATAGTATAAAACAAAGTAGCTTCCCGCTGTCTGTCTGTCCCTATGTATGCTTAGATCTTTAAAACTACGCAACTGATTTTGATGCGGTTTTTTTTAATAGATGGAGTGATTCAAGAGGAAGGTTTCTATGTATAATAAGTTTTGGATTATGTACGGGTATTACAGAAAACTGGCATAAACCGAAGCGAAGTGAGGGCGGGTCACTAGTAAATTATAAAACAAAGTCCCCGCCACGTCTGTCTGTCTGTATGTATGTTCGCGATGATCTCAAAAACTAATGTATTTTCATACGGTTTACCATCAGTTAGGTAATTTTTCACAGGAGGTCTTTATTTATATAATTTTTTAATTTATGTACTGGTAAAAAACTCACATAAACCGAAGCCAAGCGAGGGCGGGTTGTAGAATAAGAGTCACTATTGAAAGTGCAGAAATCCATTTCCAAAATTCAGATGTTCCGTGTACGTACAGTCTTTGAATTTGACTCATAGGCCACTATGGACTTCGTCAATGTGACGTTGTAAACCAAATCATAGGAAGTCTCTTACGTTTTGGTTGACAACGTTACTTTGACATAGTCCAAAGTGACCAGAAATCAAATTGGTTGTACAAGCGGTGGTGGTTATTTCTCACCCCAGGGTTACCACAAAGCACTAACTACCTCGAAACTTCCTCGATCTATCCCTGTCAGTCGTCATTCGAACTTCGATTGTCTACGCGCTACGCTATTAAAAAGACGGTAACCAATTTAAAACTTCTCTCAAAAATTGGCTACTTGAAAAAGCGTTCTATGAGGTACAGGAATTCTACGCCCAATGAGGATCGTATTTCGTTTGTAAATATTCAATTTTAAAAATGTATTTGCTGTGCATGCACTGATTTGGTTAGTAATTTGGCAAACTGGATTAATTTAATAATTTAGCATATCTTTATTTTTATATTGTACGTCCGAAATGGATAAACTGTTGAGACTTGTTTCTTGTTATCACCTTTGTTACACAGTTAATCTATACTAATTTTATAAAGAAGAAAGTTTTGTATTTTTGTATATGTGTATGTTTGTAACGAATAAACTAAAAAACGACTGGACCGATTTCAAAAATTCTTTCACTATTAGGATGCTACATTAACCCTGAGTAACATAGGCTATGTTTAATTTTTTTGCACGTACGGAGTCGCGGGCAACAGCTTGTAAATAATATTTCTATTTCTATCTACGATGCAGAGTTTACGGGCTGATAGTATGTCCATTAGAAAAATTAACGGTTTTATGCCGATTTATGCTTTAAGGAATAACTTCCTACGTTGAGCTATCGGTACTAACACCTACATGCTGCAGTCAGGCATGCATATGCAGCGGTTATAAATTAATGTGAGAGCTAATGAGAAATGCGGAACTGGCGACAGCCGGTGTGGGTGCCAGCCCTGGCTTATGAGTTATTGGTGAGCCACGAAAGCTGTTTTATAGCCAAGACACTGGTTTGGGATAAACTGGTGTTATTAGTTACCTAGTTGGTAGAGAGAGACCCTGCCATCGAAGCTAGTGGTCCCGGGTTCGAATCTCGGTTAGGGCAGATATTTGTGTGATGAGCGCGAGTATTCGCACCTTCAGAACAATAGTGACCTAATTCAGAAAGTTTAAATTTCGAGTTAGGTCTCTATAATAATAAATTTACGACTTGAAGTTTGAAAGCTGAAATTTTGAATTAGGTCACTATTGTTCTGAAGGTGCGTTTGTTCCTGAGTCTTGCATGTTTTCTATAAGTATGTATTTCTCTATAAGTATGAGAAATTTTATCGCTCTGTAGTGATATCTCCACTCGCTCGCTCACCATACCTCTTTCGTAACTCTTTTTTCATTGATATTTGTCACTACATCTTCTTTTAATCCAGATCGTTCTCGGATCTCGCTATTAAAATATCGTGAAAGTAAAACAAAGCTGCGCGTAAGCAAATAAAGAAGTTAACAGAATTGCATGCGAGCCACTTGGCATGCTAATTCGCTGGTTCAAAAACAAAATGGCTCCCCAAATTGAATCCGTTTTCGTTGAACGGAAATGGATTTGTTTAAATAAGCAGTTTAATAATAAAAATAAAATATGTAGATTGGTTCGGCCGGACAAGAAAATTACTTGTCGGGCGCAAGATTCAAGTTTCAAATTGTGAAATAAAAATACGATTGACGATTGTTCCTGTTTTTACACGACTTGAAGGAAAGATCTTTAACCTGTATTTATGTATGTCTCTACTATAGTTGTGTAGTACATGTACTAAGAGCCAAAAATAATTAATTCCCGTCACTGTACTAGAACGAACTATTCCGTAAAATTTCTGCTCTTAGTTGATTTAGTAAACGCGGAGCAAGAACCGAACAGAGCAGGCAGAGCAGTGAGTGACACTGACAGCTAAGCCGGCCATTCATTCGGTCAAAGGAGCATGAACAGACCAGTTTCGTTCAGTGTACTAGTGTACTAAAAGAACTAAAAGACCGAATTAGTACATTACAGGGATTGTACTAGTTTGGAGCGATCCGCTCAGTGAACGAGCGCACAACCCTAGTCTCAACTATCTATGTATGTTTGTATTTATGGTTGTTTGTTAAAACCATATTGCCTTTAATATTTGACATATGCCGTGTCAAAGGCAATTTGATTTTGCCCAGTGGAATAGGCCCAGATCGCTTGATTTTGATTAACGAGGAGTGGCATGGCAATAGATTTTAAATTCTTCTTTCTTGTCACTGAGTAATAAGTTCACTTAAAAACTAACAGCGGCGGTGGCGCGGTGCGGCGCGTTTCCATACAAAAAACGCCTCGGCCACGCTTTGGAAACGCTTCTTAGTATGCAAACGCGACGCACCGCGCCAACTCCAATCTTAGTGCGCATGGGCTTTAGGGCTGAATTATCCGTTTCTAAATAACAGTATCTGACAGGACATTGTTTTGTGCACAGGTTTTGTCATATGACAAAAAAAGGGGAAGAATAACTTTAAATGTCAGATATTTTTATCTGGGAATTGGTTAAATGTGGCCGTAACGTGTATAATATGGATAGACAAATTCTAAAGTTTGCTTTTTTATGTAAATAGGTATGTGTACTAATACATTTACGATTGTACAAAGAAGTAAATGTAACCTTCTTTTGTGTCTTCTATTCGGTTCGACCTTCCTTATTCATATGCATTTACGACAAGACACGACGACCATCTATGTCTAATGTTGTCTGTACGTCCACCCTTGCTCGCTGTCAACCTTCGCTAACAAGAGAGCAAGCTATTTTCCAGAACAAGTTCGTGTATGACCTTCTACCGGTACTGATTATCACGGGAACATCGCATACCAATTAGTCGATAAAAAAAAATGTGTTAGATAAGGCAAACGAGCACACAGGCCAAATGATCGTAAGTGGTATCCCTGACCCATAGACATTTGCATTCTCAAGACTACAATCTTACGACTGCAATCCTAAGACCGCAAATGCGATCGTTGAAAACGAACGACTTGAGGGTTTTTTTTTTAATTTCATCGAAATCGTTAGAGACGTTATATAAATATTTACACAAATATTGTTCGCATGTTGTCGCTATCTAGAACATATAGTACAAGCATTGTAATTTGGGTCCTAGTCCTAGGTCTATTTGTGTGAGATTTTCCCCCGTAATTCATAATTTTTTCTACTTTTTATTTTGGAAAACTCAACCGCTTGGATATTATATAAGCAATAAATCCTTGATAATGCTAGTACGCACGTAGAAGTAGTAGAGATAAAACGTTGTATGAGTCAACCGAAGCCCTTTTATTGGCTTAAGCCGAGCCCATACAACGTCTCTCCGCTGACCCGTACATTCGCGAGGAGATAATTAAATACATTACTATTTTAACACCTAATGCAACCTCTTACTGATGGTAAGACCTTGTGAAGGGTCCATTCGGATGACCTAATTTTCTTGTGTCCCCAAAACATTATACGTAAGGTGTCCGATTTGCTACGAAAACTGTATGGCTTCGTAAAGGACTGGACATTTTCATACAAACAAGCATAAAACATGACATTTGCTAAGTTTGATTCTCGGTTAGTACCTATGATTTTTTTAAACTTTAGTGCAGTTTTTGCCCTTTCCAATAACGAGGCTTCACGGTTCCTACGAACAGATTATAGAGTACCGAATTCTTCATTCTGACGCATGCGCATTGCTCACCGTGTATACTTGATTACCAATTAAAAACAGCTCGTTATTTAACCTTATTGCAAGTCCTAAATGCCAAGTATATATAAACAAATTAATTAAATCACGATCGCTTGCAGCGTCTAATCAATATTGCGTACGCTCATCATAATAAACCAGAACGTTTAGGCAACTATCACCTTTAAAACTATGAGTTTAAAGACTATTTATTGGGCGTCTTATTCTTCGTCTATAATTTTGATAGTTTCCCGTGCTTAAATCTTTACGTGTTTAACTCCTTCCTGTTGTTAAACACTCTTCTCTTCGCTGTAACATCCTATTCCGTGTTTTAAGTGGAATAGATTTTGCATAGCGTAACGACCGGAAAAACTTGTTAAATCTTCCTGACAAAGCGCTGGTTTTTTCTGTCATGTAAAATAAAAAGAACACGCTTTGCAAACAAAGTTTTTTTTTTAATGGTGTCCTGTTCAACGAAAAATACACCTATTTTACTTCTATAGGAAATTGATCACGTATATCCGTAGAGTGGGCCCTTGAAAAAGCATTTTTTTTAAATACATTACAGTAATATAATGCGAGATACATATTCCTAGTTAGCATATAATTACTTATGTTAGGAGTTTGCTCTTCCCAAGGCAACATCATCATCATCACCATGTCCATCAGGAAAGACGTCCACTGCTGTTGGACACACTTGTCCACCAAGGTGTGCCACAAGGGAAATGGCGGCCCTTAAACATAAAAATATATCGGGTATTCTGAAAGCTCTTTTCAATAAAATATGAATAGACGTCATAATTTGAACTAGAGCACAATTACGATCGCTGCAGATTGCGCCCACGCGTCGTAAACTAGTGGTAATTACAGTGCGCCGAATTGAGACAAACCGGGCAATTAGCAGCGCCCGCGCAGCCTGCGGCGCGAGATTTAGAGCCTTTGGGGGCTTGATTCTATCATTAGATATTGAAACTATACGTGTACCAGATACATTTAAAAACGTAGCCATATTGCGGCAAAGATGTAAACATCATTTCTGTTAGTTTGCGAAACTTACTTCGATCATAACATTAGTGGCGCTCGATTTTTGACTCATCTATACCTACATAGATATAAGCTTCTTTGTTTGCGTAAAATTTCTTTCTCCATCGGGAAAAAATACTGGATACCTCCTGTCAAATTTACCGCTATAAAGGCTATCCTACGACTTGCCTTTAAGACTTATTAATCTAGCTATATAATTTTTTTGTCAAACTGTAAAAAAATAATATAGACATTTTCTCGTTTAAAATAGTAATAGGTTTTTTTGATACAGTGTCCATTACCGAAAAATAACACGTACACGGAGAAAACACTTGTCGGCGCGTTCACTTGTAGTTTTCAGATGACAAGATGGCACAAATTGGCCATTTTGAGGCTATACAAAAAACACATAATTATACTTATAGATTAATAAATACCTGAATTACATACAGAACAGGCAAGACTTGGGTTGGGGACAAAATATTCGCGCTCATACCCAAATATTTGCCCTTACCGGGATCGAACCCGGAACCACTAGCTTTGTACTCCACGATACAGGTGTATCCTATTGTGGGGACCGCCATCAATCATAGAATAGCAACTCGATTGTCAACTTCCCTTTAAAATGACTTTGATTATAAAATTTATCTGTTTAACTATATACTGTTTTTGTTGGTTAAATTTTTTTTTTTGTAGGCAAGTTCCCTACCGACAAGCATAACGGCATCGTATTTCGTGTTTTTTTACTACCAAACTAGTTCTCAATATTCCTTTTTTTCCGCTATAAAACTACGTTAGTGCTAAAGCTACGTGTGGCCAGGTCATGCCGATGCGCGTTGCCCAACGTGCGTCCGCGGCGCGCGCAGCCGGCGGAATGCGGCCGCGTTGTGCAAGCGATGCGCGGGCGCACCTGCGCTTCCGCACACCGATACTGTTCGCCAAACCCGGGGCTAGGGGTCTAGCGTTTACGCGCACCGGGATTTAAAGTTGTAGTAGGCGGCCAATTATCGAAAATGTCTTTTCTTTTCTTTATTCTCTATTCTATTGACAGCATTGCTATTCAGCGAGGAAATTCTTTCAGCATCTTTGGCACAGTGTCACATTTTTTTTTAATTTAAATATGTACGATGTGCTGTTTGGCTTTTAGTAGTATTACAGTTATTACGAATTAACAAACGTGTATTAATTTTATTTTATTGACTAGACACTTTTTAGAAAAGAGATTATAGATACAGAGATATACAAAATAGATATCACAGGGTGGAAGTGTAGCAAGGACCCAATAGTACATTATTGCCTAGGCATGGAAGTAGGCAATTGCGGGCCGAGTATTGGATTAAACGGACGAGCTTGCGAGTCCGTTTAAAAATACGAAGCCCGCAATTGCTGTTCCTGCCGAGGCAAATATAGTGCTTTTCTCAAAAATCGCAAGATTTTTTTTTGTGTTCGAGTCAAATCTTCATCGCTTGAACTCATTTTTTGAATTGTATACAAACAGAAACTTCATGTGAAAAAACCATCACTCCTTACCGCCTTTTTGTTTATGAAAAGGAGAAACGCAATTGTTGTTTTAAAAAAAAACATAAGCTATTCCAGGCACAAATAAAAAAGTTATGTTTCGAGTAAAATTTGGATGTATAAGACTTGGGCCCTCATTTTATTATGGCCCTTTTCACTTTTTAAAAAGTTACAAGCTAGATAGTAATGGAATTTGTATGCAACATTGCGGGCTTGTGTAGCGAGCAGGCAATGTTTTTTTTTTTAAATTTGAGAACTGTCAGTAAACTATGTACTTCGCGTCTCAATATGTAGATAGGAATGTCAACATTTCCTGACATTTTTGAGAAAATTCTATTGTTACATTTGCCATTAGGTTACACATTATATGTGTAAATATTTACAGGATAGAGAGTTGGAAGAGGCGAGGAAAGACCTCTAACAGCAGTAGACCATACAAAATTGCTGGGAAATTACTACTTAAATTACATTTCTTCTTGGTAAATTTACATCATCTACTACTTTGTGTCGATTTAAAACGATATTTAAGAACATCATTCGATTAAAAAAAATACCATTAAAAGCCAAGAACTCAAGCCAAATCCGATATGTATGTGATCTGTGGCAATACATGGTATACACTAACGATAGTTTTATCAAATACTTTTATCAATCGTTAAGCAACACAAACAAACAATACATTTCTCAACATAATCACTGGCTAATAACGTCAATAAATTGTTGTTATCTAGATAAAGTCTAGATTGTCTGTGGTATCTCCTGAACTATGGCCCGGGTAACGATACGGATCGCGTTGATTTGTTGCTGGTCTCCACGGAAAACCGCTGAGAAAAATTTCGACATAGACAACTATCGTGACTTTTACCCCTCATGATGTAAGAGACAGACAGAGTATGGGAGTCGCGAGTTCTTAACGAGATAATGGCGTTGGTGAAGAAAGGCCAATTTAGTATTGTAAGGCTTTAATGGTGTGCGTGTAGTGTTAGATGCGTCCATGTGTACTACCCTAACGAAAATGTTAAGCACTTTAGTGCGTTGTCATAGTAAACTTCAAACCGAGAATCAAATGACACACATGACAATGACAATGACATACAGAATGACAAGGTTCTAAGTATGCTCAACATTTTTATTGGGTTGCGTCATGTAACATTGACATGATGTGTTGATACGTAGGAGCATTGTTAATCATGAAGTTAGTAAGTTACAGGTAGATTCACTAAAGCTGGCACGAATGGAATGAACTAAAGTAATGTCACCTATCACTGTGTCAGTGCCGTCCTTTGAACCGACGTTCGAATTTCAAACCGAAACCCTGTTATTATTTTACACACTGGTATACTTTCGTTCACTCATTCAATCCATTCGTGCCAACTCTTGTGAATTGACCTGTACTAAGATGATTATGGTGATGGAACCAGTAATGGACAAAGCACCAATATTGGACACTTGATTCTTATTTTACGGAAGGTAAGGGTTATTCATTTGTTTTGCAACAATCAATTTAGGACCGTATGAAATTTGAATTAAGACTGAAGTGTCCATTACTGGTGCCTGTCAGCTAAAAGTGTCCATCATTGGTGCCGTCAACCTAGTACTTTGTACGTAGAGAGTAATACAAGGTCAACTGGTAGAGAATGTCATTGTGGATTTTAAATAAATTTGTACCTACTCGAATTTACTATTTTTGCTATATAAATATTTACAAAAGAAAAAAAAACAATGAATGGCTACTAATCATTATTATAGAAAATGTATATGTTATGGATTTTTATTAGGTAGGTATAAACAAATAGTTTCAAATAAATCTGGTTTCCAATCATCGGCACGGGTAACTTAGTTCGGGTTAAATTTGTAGTAAAATATAATTTAAACCTAAAGTTCCCAACAGACAAGTATTAATAGACATGTGAGTTAACTTTAAGTGGTCCTTCGAACCGGATTCCATATTAGCTGTCATCCCTTTTCTCACGCTAATCTGGCAAGTCCACGAGACATTTTAAATCAGTCTGAGCTAGTGTTAGCGAAGCTCTAAGCCCTTATTAAGGTCGCGCAGGTCTAAGTGGCAGGCAATTAGAGCCGCGCGTACACGGCGTGGCGCGGGTTGCGCACTTGCGCAAGCGCATCCTGTCAGGCGCAGCGCTACCGTAGGGTTAGATAGAAAGTAATGGTGGAGTATTTTTTAATTGAGATGGAGTAATAATCTAGGATGGTGAAACTTCTGGGTATCCTTGGATCTATATCTGTAGAATAAGTTTAGCTATAGCTGTAACTATTATGATGTATGTAAAATTTATGAAGATGAAAGTATATACATACAATACCTTGTCACTTTAATCGCCGTGACAATTCATATATGGCAGTGTAAACATGACATTATATAGACAAGGACAAAGTGTACACATATTTATGTACTAAACTATTTGAATTTTGGTTTGACCATTAGTTATTAGCAATTTTTTATGGCAAATAGAAGGAAAGCGATTAAAACAGGGTACCTGATGGTAAGTGGCATCTGAGACCTATACACATTTGCATTCTCAAGAATACAATCTCAAGACTGCAAACCTAAAACTTCGAATTTGTCGCCAACTCTGAGGACTAAAATGGAATGCCTCTATGCTCGTACTTTCATCAGTTGTCTTATCCCCACAGTAATACGAACACAGTTGCTTGGCGAAAGGTTAAAGGATAAAATGGTTTTAGCGATGCGGACAGACTCTGCATAAGTGGACATGGTAGCAAATGCTATTGAGCATAAAATCTTGCCACTGATACCGGTTTTAGTGCAATAATAAGTAGATTAATGTTCAATTTATTGAAATTTATATGACCACGGTGAGCTCACGATTCCGCCACATGTTTCTTTCTGTTAATACCGTATAAAGAAAAAAATACGTTTGTTCTAATCTAACATAAACTTTAGGGACTCGTATTCGCACGGCAACATTACGAAAAAAGAACACGAAATAATAGTACATTATTGCCTAGGCATGGAAGTAGGCAATTGCGGGCCGAGTATTGTTCTACTCGCAAGCTCGTCCGTTAAAAAATACGGAGCCCGCAATTGCTGTTCCTGCCGAGGCAAATATAGTGCTTTTCTCGAAAATCGCAAGTTTTTTTTTTGTATTGGAGTAAAATCTTCATCGCTTGAACTTATTTTTCTAATTGCATACAACAAACAAAAAAAAACAACCAAACTTCATGTGAAAAAAAAATTGTTTTTTAAAAAACATAAGTTATTTCAGACACAGTTAAAAAAGTTATGTTTCGAATAAAATTTGGATGTATAAGACTTGTGCCCTCATTTTATTATGGGCTTTTTCACTTTTTAAAAAGTTACAAGCTAGATAGTAATGGAATTTGTATGCAACATTGCGGGCTTGTGTAGTGAGAACGCATTTTTTTTTTTTTTATTTGAGATCTGTCAGTAAACTATGTCCTTCGCGTCTCAATATGTAGATAGTAATGTCAACATTTCCAGACATTTTTGAGAAAAAACAGTTGCGTAACTGGCAACCAACGTTCAGTTTGAAAATAGAACCCAATCGATTCCATTCGCATTTGAACGGAGAATAACCGTTAAAATGACGATAACCGTTTACGCAATAGTCATAACATGGTGTGTTGTATGTGAAATGCATTTACTGCACCGCTGATATTGGACTGACGTAATCTAGAACATGGGGTGTGAGTTATTATGTGTCATACTACGTTTTAGATTACTTTTATGTCTAGTATATTTCAGATTGCGAGAGTAATATTGAATCTAAATCGTCGTGGTGTGAAGAAAAATAGCGCAGTAACCGACTGCTTATAAAATCTCAAAAACAGTCACTAATAATAATATTCAATACAGTCTTTGGAAAGAGTGACTCTTTCCAAAGACTGTATTGGATATTACGTAACTAGGAAGTTTCAACATTTTGTTATCCTGATTTGGAAATACATTCTAGCTTTGAGTAGACAGGAGTGTAGTCTAGAAAATATAAAATTGATCTCCCTACAGTTGCCTTATGTCCATATGTCGTGTAATTTAATCGACTTTTTGTTTGTTTTATGGAATTGGTAATACATAAAAATATTGACAGCCAATCAAGAGACATTTTCTTTTAGTTGGCATAAATGGAATAAAACAATGCGATATTAGACAAGGCATAAAACATTTTATGTAACATCTAGTAAGCATCGTATGAAATAAAGTCGCTTATTCATCAATCCAAATCTTGTTAGAAGCAACCCATCTCTTTTCAGCGTGTAGCAATTTCATATATCACTATTTGTAAGAAATACATAAAAAAATGGGTTGTATACCACGGTCCATCGGAGGCTAATCGGGTCGGAACGAACACCCGTGAGACGACTTACTTGCGCGCGCGCACGGCCGTTAGCCGACTTCGAGATGTGTCATCATCTAATTCATCCGGGAGTTGGCGGTGGGCTTAGTTCCTGAAGATTTCCATATTAATTTCCTCGTCGAGAACACGCGAAGCTTATTTTTGTGAATGGCTAGATCTTCTCGAGTTTTTTTTTTCTGGGACACAATTTCTGTTTTAATCCAGCGCATGGGCTTTGTGTGCTTAAATTCATCAAAATCCGTACAGCCGTTTCTGCGTGATGGAAAGACAAAAAATTGAACCTCTAAACATCGTCACGATCTTTTATGCTCTCAAAAACTAATGAACAGGTTTTAACGTGGTTTTCAGTAACAACTTATGGATAATACACGGTAGGTTTGGAATAACTATAACGAAAACGAAGCAGATTAAAGTAAAAAAAAAGTAAGTAATGGGAAAAGCTACTGGCAGGACATTTACCCCCTTACTAATAAACGTTTAGTAACGGCGGTATAGCTATACTTACAATGTTTTGTCCTTATCTGTCATTGTAGCCCTTGACAGGGTTGATGATTTTAAGTGTTTGGGGCATCTAGTCTCGTGGGACCTGAAAGACGATACGGACATCGAACGGGAACGGAGGGCTCTGTCGGTCCGGGCCAACATGATAGATCGTAAGTTTGCGCGCTGTACGAGGGAGGTGAAGCTTACATTTAGAGCATACTGTACCTCCCTGTACTCGAGCAGCTTATGGAGGTGTTATACGCAACGGGCCTATGGAGCCCTCCGCGTCCAGTATAACAACGCGTTCCGGGTGATAGTGGGGCTGCCTCGCTTCTGTAGCGCGTCAGGGATGTTCGCAGCCGCCTGGGTCGACTGCTTTCATACCACTATGCGCAAGCGGGCCGCGTCCCTGGTGCGCCGCGTGCGGGCCAGCCCCAACATCATCCACAGCATGATAGGGAGCAGGGTAGACTGCCCCTATTTGCGTCACTGCTGTGGGCTACATGCTCCATGTAATAAGTAAATTTAAGGATAATAATTAGTATAAGTGTACTAACAATATGAGTTGTAACAATTTTTACTCGAAATAATAGTACATTACTTAACAAGGGCTGTAAAAGAAAGAAAGCCCGAAATCGCAGGTATTTGAGACCCGAGCCGTAGGCGAGGGTTGTAAATATGCGATAGAGGGCTTTCTTTTTTACTGCCCGTGATGAGTACACAATTTTACGTCTTTACCTGGCCACAATGCGAGTTTTACCGTGCGCGCAGCGTGCGATAAAACTCACATTATGGCCAGGTGTTACGTAAATGATTATTATTATTATTATTATTATATTGTGACATTTGAATTTGACAGATAAGGACAAAACATTGTATAGCTATACCACCGTTACTCAACGTTTATTAGTAAGCGGGTTAGAGTATAATATAAAATGTATTCCGTAGAACAGTTAGCGTCCAAGGATAACATGTGATGTTAATATGACAAGGTACAAATTGATCACTTATTTTTGATTTGCTGGAACTGTTCGTGGCTCGTGGCAAGGAGATGAAACGAACTTTAGCGATGTTTTATAGTTACGGTTAACAAGGCATATTACTGCATTGCTAGAATTACTTGTTTATATCCACATAAACTTTTATGTGATTTACCTAGATCGATCACACGATTTACACTGGTCGATCGATCATAAATAGGAATTGAGATCGTCCTGCATTATCACAGGGCGGATGTAACGGCTAAACGTATAAAAAGTAATAATATTGGTGATTGAGAGGTCAATAAAAACTTTAATATATGCGTTAAGATAAGAATCATTTAAACGCCGTTATGTCAGAAGCAACTTAATGCTGCGTTAATCACTTTCCAAGAGAGCGAGAGGTCACGCTAATTAAACGTATAATACTTTCACAAATTTAATAAAATTTGCTTAAAAATCACACATAAGCTTCTTGAAACTGTTATACAGGAGAAAATATTGACCGGCTAGCTTTTGCCCCCGATTTCGGTACCGTAAATGGGTGCTGAAATTGAATTACCTATAATTATCATTAATGAAATCACGAAATAATGTTGAGTGTTATTATTTTAAACAACAAAAAACAAAAACATTACACTCCTTTTTTTGGGCAGTCGTGTAAAAACCGTCGCGTCGGACCTCTAAAGAGACAGTAACATCTAAAACCAAAGTCGAAAGAACTATTACACTAGTCTAAACAGTAAACACGCTATAAAATATATTTGCATAAATGTTTGTTTCCATTAATAAAAAACAGACAGATTTCATTAAGTTACTACGGATTAAAATTTGATAGATTTTGTAAAAGACAAATGTCAATTCTTAACCTAGAATTACCAAATGTTTGATCGGATCTTGGAAACAAGCAACAAGAATAACATCTTAAAAAAAGTCATAAGTAGAAAGATAGTTACGTCGTCTTGCGATTCGTGATCTACCTACGTAGTATTGAACTCCAAGCAATTGTCCAATAATACACGTAATCCTAACTTTATGATCGTATATACCGTAGGTACTTTATGACGCCAAATACCCCCCTTGCTAATAAACGTTGAGTAACGGTGGTATAGCTATACAATGTTTTGTCCTTATCTGTCAAATTCAAATGTCACAATGACAGATAAGGACAAAACATTGTATAGCTATACCACCGTTACGCAACGTTTATTAGTAAGGGGGTTATTATTTAATATTAGCTAACTGTGCGAAAACATCCTCAGTAATCTAATGCAAGTCTAATCAAATACGAATTGGACACTTTCAATACAAAACGTTACATTGGCTACAATGTGTATTACAAATAGAGACGCTGGTATGAACGTGTTAATAGCAGCTAATACTTCACAGAAGCACGAACGTGTGTACGGCGTTATGTTTTTTCTGCAGATTAACCTAGAATGCCGCATTTACATACAGAACAGGCTGAATACATGTCGCGAGTTGCCGCTAGCTCTAATGATTACGCTAGCTGTCGCGAGTCATGAGCGACAGCGTTTTTCGTAGGAATTTCGACTGGGCATTGTCTATTAGGGCCTGTATCGTGTTAAAATGAAGTGACCGTGATCTTGTTTTATGAACGGAGAATGATATTTAAGACTTCATGAGTAAAAAGTGACTTTTGGAAAGGTATCCAAACCCAAAACCAAATGACTGTTCCGTCACAAATACCCGTAAGTACTTGTAATAAATAAATACTTAATAAATATCAGGGAATAATCTTACACAAGTTGCCTAGTCCCAAACTAAGCTCTAGACTTGTCTGAGTATTATGGCTACTAGACAACGATATACATAACACATATATTTGTCCTTATCCAAAAACCAAACAAACAAAACGTGTCGTAAAATAGAAATGTAGGTGTGCTTTTATGTCAGTAATTTGTATTTTACTAAGTAAGTGAGGACTATGTGGTTGAGGTAGATCAAGGCGTCCATCCGCAAGGCTTAGAATTTTCTTAAATCTCGTAAGGCCCTGTGTGCAATGGGATGTACATAATCAAAGCAATTTAATTTGAACGGTTTTGCTATGGGAATAAAGTTTACTTTCCTATCTTCTTAAACTGAAAATGGCGTTATCGAACAAACGTAATTGAACTTTATTGCCTTGGTGCTAAATTCATAGTCCTACGCACCAAAAACTCCCTGTTTGTAGTATGATGGGCCTTAAGAGGTTGAGCACCGCTGGCGCTTATAACTCGCGCCATTCGCTGCGCCAGCGCAGGCCCCAGGACCCGCCTTTTGCCGTTTCCCTGGCGACGCTTTTCAGATCAAATGCCGACGCAAATCACTATTTATTACCGATCCCTGTTATTTCCAGACGGTTCCGTCGGTCGTTTCGTTCTGCAACTGCGACTGCAAATGTAAACGTTAAGGAGCAGCCGGATACAACGGTCCCTAGTGGAAGTAGGTTTATGCGCGTGCGCATAGGGAAGTTGTTTTGACAAATTTATGCGTGACTTTTATTTGATTTGGGAAACGGTTGAGAGGAGTGTTGTAGAATTTATAAGGGGGGGGGCTAGTAAGGTCAAATCGGTCGTTGACCGTAATCAAGCAGACGTAGCAAGCCCAGAGACATGGAAAGTCGATAGTAAAATGGTCGTGAAGTTTTTTTTGGAGTAACAAAGGCGTAAAAGTCGCTTGGTTGGTCAGCGCTATAAATTCATACTAAACAGTAGGACGCGTACATCGGAATTGTATTAAACCTAAGCATTCACCTGTGGCTGTGGTGAATGTCCTGGAGTGTTATTCTCTCAATAACGCGGTCGGACGAACGAACGAGTGAATGTCGCAGCGGCGAGTTTTAAGTGCCCCGTCAGAGCGAACAAAACACATTTTAGCGCGTGCATTTTCAATTTGGCAGCATGGCTTTTGTCGATAAGATCGAACGTATAAGGCTGCCTAATTGAGAATGCACGCGCTAAAATGTGTTTTGTTCGCTCTGACGGGACTACTTAAACTCACCGCTACGACATTCACTCGTTCGTTCGCCCGACCGCGTTTTTTAGAGAATCACTCCCCTGTTATTAAAAATTTCGAATTTTCGATGTGTATATCATTAGTCAAGAAATCATTACAAGAATTTGCTAGAACTTACGTCATGGTACTCACGATTATAATTCGAATTTTTCGAATGTTTCATGTTCATGTTTCACGTTAGATAAATTGTTATCATCAGGAACCCTTTGCCAGAGATTTTATTTGTTTATCTCACCGACGCGTGTAAATAGTTTTTTAATTACTGTCGACAGTAAGCGCTAAAATAAATTAAAAAACGAACTGGCTCCACGTTAGCACTCCCATAAAACCCAGAACAACTTAGTTGCGACATCAAAAATGGCGGCTAACGAAGAAATAAGGTCGGATTTCTCAAAATGAGCATCACTTTACTTTATCTGATCAAATTGATGGCGGTAATAACTTTTAATTACCTCCCAGATGGTTATCTAGTCTTGTTTACTTTTAACTGCTGGTCGAGGTGTTCTACCGAAGTATATACAGGGAATTAATGCAACTCAGGCCCTTTGGAAGCTTTCCTACGCACACACACGCGTGATCACGCGTCAATCAGTAAGTTATCAGTGTTATGTCATGGCCCACCACTAACTTGAGGTACGTAACTACGTAAAGTCCATACCAACTAACTTGCCTTATTTAACACTTTAATAACCTCAAAATTGTGTGAGATTGCCCAATTATTTATTTCCGACTTATTGTAGTGTTGCCTTTACCACTAGACATATACAGGGAAGTTGAAATAGGGCATTAAGGGCAAATACTATATCCCTTGCTGTTACGCGAAAATGCTCCCAGGAGACAGATTTGTCGATTTTCTCGATGACTGTACATTTTATCAAAAATCTGTGAATGTCGATTATCATCACTTAAAGTTAGCAAAGGTCTCGTAAGAGCATTTCCGCGGAGCAGCAAGGGTAGTAGCTGCCTTTACTGTCCCATCTCAACTTTCCCTGTACCTATACCGCACACTTCTAATAGGGAGCCCTTTGTTTCCCATAATTTTATTGGTCATAATGTTATTATTGACATAATTTTTGGTAGTCATAATTTTTTATATCGCTGAAACTGTAAACTTTCAGAAGTTCTGAAATATCTAACGTGTAGACAAACTAGGTTAGGTTAGGTTTGATTTATAAAAATAAATAAATAAATAAATAAATAAATATCAAGGGACGATCTCACACCAACTGACCTAGCCCCAAACTAAGCTCTAGGCTTGTACTATGGGTACTAGACAATGATATAAATACTTATATAGAGAAATATATACTTAAATACATAGAAAACATCCAAGACTCAGGAACAAATATTCGCGCTCATCACACAAATATATGCCCTTACCGGGATTTGAACCCAGGACCGCTAGCTTCGTAGGCAGGGTCACTACCAACTAGGCCAGCGCGTCGTCATAAAAATCCTGAAAAAGTAACAGTTTCGTTAAAAAAACAGGTCATGACTTGAGATGATTATGACCTAAAGCACATTGCGACTAAAAATAATTATGACAGTCAATATAGACCCCTTCTAATAACTAGTCTTTACTTAACCAAGTCTTAAAGATTCTCTCATCAACGCCATTGTTTAAAGTAATACAAAGAGAAAACGTAATTATAGAAAGTGATCGAATGAAGAATATTGACATTGCATCACACGGTACAGTAATAGCAATAAATGTAAGAGAAATGGCATAACAATGGTGCAGTTAGATTGCTATGCGTCTGCGCACTTAACGCGTTTCAGTGGGAATGCTGTTAATCAATTTAATTGATTACATGATTGAGTTAACGCCGGGGTAGAAAGTGAACGTGATAGCTTGGCAGGTCTAGAGAACAATAGTTAGACCTACGCTCCATACGAATAGACTTGCCTTATTTACTAAAGACTTATATATAACCTCAAAATGCTCCCTTTTCGCCTAAAATAACAATTTTGTCACCAAATAAACCATCCATGATGTAAAATCAGGAAAATGGTGTGCAAAATGTGGTCTCTAATTGGTTATTGCATTATATAGCAGCAATAGCAGAAAACGGCCGTTTTAGCCAAAAGTGATGCGTTTTGAGGTTATAAACTTGTTTACAAAATAAGACAAGTCAATTGGTATGGAGTATGGGTTATGTTATGTCTATGGTTAGAGGTTTCTTTACGATTGTTTTTAATTTATCATAAAGTAATTTCTTTTACACAATGTGTAAAGACTTGCGTACTCTAATTAGTAATTTTCTCTAAGAAAAGTTAAAAAGAGTTTTCATGTAATTAAGAGCTATCGTGACTTAGACATCATCATTTAGTTAAGGCAGATGTTCTTGTTGGTGGAGTAAGTTCCATTCTTTTTAACAGACTGATAGGGTACGACGCCTACTGTTCCTTAGACAATACGATAACATTTTAAAAGCAATATGGTTTTAACCAGTAGAATAGAGCCTATATTCCATTTTCATGAGGTATTTTAATAGTCAATAATAATATAATAATATCAAAGGACGATCTCACACAAATTGACCTAGTCCCAAACTAAGCTCTAGGCTTGTACTATGGGTACTAGACAACGATATAATACAGAAAGAAATACTTAAATACATAGAAAACATCCAAGACTCGGAAAAAAATACTAGTGCTCATCACACAAATATTTGCCAATAACGGGAATCGAACCCGGGACAGCTAGCTTCGTAGGCAGGGTCACTGCCAACTAGGCCAGCGCGTCGTTTTAAGTTATAAGGACACATTATTCTGCGCCAAACATGTCTAGTTTCGATTTAAGTTGTCCCCTGTTTCTTATTTCTATAAGTAACTTAAATAGTCAGCCGTAGAGTTCAAAATCAACATGGGTTCTTCGTTTTTAAAAAGTTGTGTCTATTCTATCAGGGAGTGGTGACAAATAAATCCCATCTTAGCCAAGTGCCCCATTTAAGCTCGGTACTTATAGACTTAAATTTACATGCTTTTAGGCGACCACCCACATGTGATAACATTATCTTCGAGTCTATTTACTAGAAAGAGCATTTTAATGTGACTTGAGTTCGCAGTGCTTTTATTTTTTTGGAACGAACCAAAAGGCAATAATTAGTAGGATTTTTGCTTTAAGTTTGTTGGTTTATTATACAAATAAGACTCTAAAACTATTTTTTCATGTCCGTATGGTATGTATTATTTATTATAAGGATGTTTATCGTTGTTTAGTACCCATAGTATAAGCCTAGAGTTTTGTTTGGTAATAGGTCAATTTGTGTGAGATTGATTTGTATGTACTAACCTTTTTTTTTATTAACGACTTTCACTCCAGTGTATTTCGTCAATGTCGAGTTTTGGACAATCACCATGGACTTATTAAGGAAATAAATCCATGGATATCACACGCGAGGACAATTGTTAGGTTAAAGAGTTCACTCTGAGGCCCTAGACAAGATACATTCGGCGTTCGATATCGTTGACGGTCGTGTCGAGCGCCTACGTTAATTTCATATATTATGTCAGTTTTCGATAATCGTTTACGTTATCGTTTAGAAACTTGTCTAGGCTCCAGGGGCCTGTTTTATAAAGCTACAAATTACAATTTACAGGTTACAAGTTTCCATTTGACACAACCTCGACCAATGACGACCAGCCATTTGAGCAGTGTTGCTAGTTTAGACCTGTAAAATTGTAACTTGTAACTTTATAAAACGTGCCCCTGGTGGAGACCAAACAGAAGCAAATAGGCTAACTCCACGTGGTTCTATCAAGTCCCTGAACTATATCATCAGCCATAAGATGAAACGCTTCTGTCAATGGGGTTTAGATAATGACAGTTGAAGCATGGCATGGCCGCTAGGAAGTCATAACTGGTCCTTACCGAAGTGGGTGAGACTGAGTGACACTGCTGGCATCCTGCTCGCTCAATTACGCGCATGCGCTGTAAATCAGAGGACGGTGACGCCCTCGGAGCCGGAGGTGGCCGGTGGACCAAGAGCGAGGGTCAAGCGGAATTTGCTAAGGTAGATAGTTGTACAGTCAACGACTTTAATTTTTATGCCACTATGGAACCCTGTCATAATAAAAGCGTCAAACCACATGACAGAAATTACGCTTAAATGAATGATTAACGTTATGCGACAGGGTTCCATAGTGGCATAACAATTAAAGTCGTTGAATGTACTTACTAATTTAGCCTAGTCTCGAATTAAGCTTTGGGTTTGTACTTATGTTACTAGATAACGATAAACATACTAAGTAGGTACATACTACTTATTACGTCTCTTTATCTTTACATAGTATAAAATGAAGTCGCTCCCGCTGTCTTCGCTTAGATCTTTAAAACTATGCAACGAATTTTAATGCAGTTTACTGCAATAGATAGAGTGATTCAAGAGGAAGGTTTTATATACAACAAATTTTGGAATATGTAAGGGTGTTACAGAAAACTCACATAAACCGAAGCGAAGCGAGGGCGGGTCGCTAGTTGAGAAATATAATGAACGACTACATTTTTTGATACTGTCGTCGTTAAAAACAATAAAACACGAAAAATCTGATTGAAAAATGATTTTTAAGAATGAAAATGAAATATAACAATACTGAAAGTCAAAATCAAAGTGAAATGTATATCATGATTAAGAAATAGCGACTCCATGGATTCTAGAACAACGGTATGCCACCAAAAGTCACAACTCTATAATAAATCCAAATTCGTTTACGTTTAACATCGGAGACTATCCAATATCCATTGAATAATCTATTATCTATTATCTGTTTACACAATTCGATTTAGCAAGTCAACTTCTTCAGATTTCTCCGGGGAAGTCGATTAGGGACAGACCTAACTACTTTCTACTGTGACAAACCATTGTTTAGCGAGTCCATTACGAGAGAAACGCCAGCTTGTACCCCGGTAGCGTTCCGCTCCAAAAGGCAACTATATCTGCGGCTAACATTAATGTAATGCTTTATTTCATAAATATACGTTAGATATATGCATCTTGTCATAAGCAAACACCGTATTAACGGGGGCAAAAATTTACCAGTGCTAGTGTTTTATAAAATTTTGACTAAGTTTATCGACATCGATAAAAAGCATTTTTTTTAACACCTTTTAATTATGTGCATACTTCTTTTATTTATACTTATCGCAACTATAAACAGCCGGTATCTGACATTGACTCTGGACTCACTTTTGAGAACCATTGAAATTACATTGAATAACAAATTCATTCAGTACAACATTATCTTAAGCGTTCCGACGAATTGAGAACCTTTTTGTATTAAGTCGGTTAAAAATGCGTCGAAAGAAAAAATATCGTTTATCTTCATGGAAAGCTCATCATTCAGATATAGAAGTTAAAGGTACGACTTACTTTCGCAAGAAATGCTTACATTTCCATATGTCACTAAAAAAGTTGTCGATAAACTTAGTCGATATTTGATAAATCACTAGCACTGGTACATTTTTGTTTCCGACAATCCGGTGTATGGTCATAAGATATTTTATAAGTACTGAGGGCCCTGCCAAGATGCATTGCGCTTAATAGCGTTTCTATTCGATTCGTTTTTAAACCAATCGCGTCACTGGTAGATGACGTGATACGAAAAGTCACGTGATCTACCAGTGACGCGATTGGTTTAAAAACGAAACGAATAGAAACGTTAGTTAGCGCAATGCATCTTCGCAGGGCCCTCTGCTTTTGTGCTGTTTCGAAAGCGTTGATTTTAAAGGAACTCTAGTCTACACGGGATAAGTCTAATTGCTTTGGATATGTTATCGTGTTGTCAACGTTATGATATTTAAATTAACTCTTATTTACTTGACAGTAATGGCCGCCGATACGATAGCAATAAGTGTAGAGACAAAGTGGAATAAGGCCCCAGGATAAGATTAACGTAACGTACCCTACTTTACTTGATCGGTAGTACCTAATAGTACTCAGTGATAAAATCATTGGGTACTATTAGGTACTACCGACCATTAAGGACCGACGGCATTAAGTTCGCTTTTTGTATATTAAGTGTATTCTTTTGTGCAATAAAGATTTAATAAATAAACAACTGAGTTCTCCCTCAAAATAGGATAATTTCCGAATTTAATTTTACAATAAGAAGTCGGTTAAAAACTAGTGTGAACTTTTGTTGTGTACATAAATAAGGCCTCGATAGCACCACTCCCTCACCATAAAAGTAGGCATTTTCCCAGCGCAGTAGGACAAAAATATGAACTAGTTGTGTGTGTTTGACCGCACCCATATGTAAACAACTCAACATCCACTCACAAACCGGACAGTTTCACCATTCTAATCAAAGGTAACCTAAAAACCCTGTTATCACAAAAAACGTAATCGGCCGTTTGTCGTGTGAACGGGCCTTAAGGGCCGACACAGTTATCGGTAAGCCGATTAGCCGATCAGCTGATAGCCTGTCAAGCCCTTCGGTAGGGTTGGCAACTGTGACATACTCGTAATAATTTTCAGTTTTATGTTGTCAGTAATGGCCATTTGAAGTAAAAAGTAATTTTAATTTTAGTTATTTACTTTTATATTTAAGATTGATAGTTTTACCAACGGTGTTTGACATTGCAAAATGATAGGTTAAAACAAAATCACTATTTTACACACCAGTGACAAATTGCATAAAAAAAACGCAATGAGAGAGTTTCCATTCGATCAGGGCCGGTATTCTAGGCGGTATAAACGATATCGTAGTTTTCCTGTTATGGTATTGTTATGACGTCAGCCGCACTTGACAGTTCAAGAACATAAGAGCTATCAAAACGTTGACAATTCGATAACAGATCAAATACGATATTGTTTTTACCGTCTTGAATAGTGCTGCAGAATGTTTAATTTTGATTTGTATATTTCCTTGACATAAGTCCTCCTATACCGACGACGAAGCGTTTATTTATTCTAGTTAGTATTCTAGTGATTGTCTACGAAGCCAGCGATCTCGGTTCGATATTTGGAGATATAGGATATATTATATACGCACTATATCCCTTTGAGGACTCGTTTACCCTACTCTGTAGTGACCCTGCCTATGAAGCTAGCGGTCCTGGGTTCGAATCCCGGTATAGGCAAATATTTGTGCTATAAGCGCGAGTATTTTGCTGAGTCTTGGATGTTTTCTATGTATTTATTTCTCTATATAAGTGTGTCTAGTACCTATATTACGCCATATTGCTTAGTTTGGGACTAGGTCAAATGGTGTGAGATTGTCTCCTGTTTTTTAAATTATTTCTATGTTTATCGTTGCCCTAGCAACAAGCCTAAAGCTCAGTTTGCTACTAAGTCTACTAGTGTTACATTGTCCCCAGATATTTATGAAAGTCCAAAAACTAGGACAACATCATGCCAATAAGTGACAGCCCTATTAAGCCCGCAGTACCTACTGGTCAATTTTGTGTCTGAATGTCAGTGACAGTCGACAAGCATGACATGACCAATATATGCTTCAAGTAAGCTCGCTTGATTGTTGTTTCGTTGAGCTGTAATTGCATGCAAATATTAGATTTGATATCATGATTCTGTAACTGATAGTTAAAGCCAATGGACATGGTGGAGGTAGTGGATACTTAGGTGGACGTCCGTAAATGGAATGAATGACTTCATGGTATTTTCCCAAACATGCTCGGAAAGGATGGTTTTTCGTTTGAAAAACGAAGACGGGAAGAGCCTCATTATCTTAAAAATAAACGGAATAAAATAAACGCATACAAATATTATTATAAATAAATACTTTATTCAAAAATGTTCTCTATTGCATGTAAATTCGAAAGGACTATGGTAAAAATCCCATATACCCAACTTGTGGGTGGGTGCAGTGTCGGGCGGCGACGGCGGTTCATTGTGCGTGAAACTATCTTAATCCACGTAGTTTTCAAAAAAAGATTTTCTCTGAATTTATCGAAAGCTTCGAAATAGGTACTTATAAATATGTATTGTTTGAGAAAAGCATTATACATATATAGTATCCTCGGCGAAAACGAAGATTGCCTGCCTCGGATTTTAGCAGGCCTCGCCAGAGCTCGGCCCGCCAACCACCTCTTCAGGCAATTCCCTACTTTCCGGGCCTAGGCAATAATTAACTTTTTAACTAATTATTTCTGACAGCACATCTACAGAATACAATGTATGTAACGTCAAGTTATATGATGCTCTATAGGACGCCCGCTACTCCTATTTATTTCTTCCGTTGGCAGATGACTTCTATGCGGATGGAACCGCGTGCAACAGCTTGTCCTACTAATATTATAAACGCGAAAATGTGTGTGTGTGTGTGTGTGTGTGTGTTTTTGTTAGATTGTTACTCCTTAATGCTGCCACGGCTGGACGGATTTGTATGAAATTTGGAATGGATACACAGGATTAACGCAAAGGCTACTTTTTAAAATTTGAAAGTGCCCGAGGGAATAACGAGAATCGAAATCTACGCGGACGAGGTCGCGGGCAGAAGCTAGCATAATATATTTCCGTTTCCATCCTCTTATCTCTCTTCAGCCCATCAATACAAACAAAACCGCGGAGCGTGGCAGCGCTTGCGCACAGCCGGAAGTGTCGCGGTGACAGACAATGCGCCATTGTGGGGCGCACCGGATACTGCGTACGACTGTTTCGATTGGTCATTAAATTGGCTAAATACTCTCGTTTGAGATAGGTAGGGGAAACCAATACAAAAGCAAAAGCATACACCGGGGTAAAACAGTATGTACGGCTTGTCTGTTTTTGAAATTAATGCATGTTTTCCGCGCGGGCCGCTCACTAGTGGCAAACAATAGAAGAAGCTATGTCTGCAAAATAACAGTTCAGTTTTATAAAAAAAAATGGTTTATCTTTATTACATTATTACATAGTATAAAACAAAATCACTGTCTTGCTGTTTGCAGACTCCTTCTCAGATAATTTTTCACGGACATTTATGACAAATCAAAATTCTGGTTTATGTACAGATGATACAGAAAACTTACATAAAATGCTGTTTTTTTTTTAATGAAAATAATTACAAGAATAATTGAAAGGCGTTTACAATAAAGCAAAGGCACATATCCACTAAATTGAATTAAATAATTCAATAAAAAAGTAGCAAGCACTTCACGCTCGTTAACATCTTGAAATAGGTGCTTCAATCATGTTATTATACAATATTTATATTTTAAGTAATAAGTGAAATGACCTTTCCCATATGGAAACAAACCTTTATAAATAACCTCAGTTTCTCTTTTAACAAATTGAGACATTTTAGATAAAAACACTGTATGTTTATATTATACAGTAACAACGAAGGCAATTGCTTCATTTTAAACAAAAACGGGTGAAAGTTATCTCGATCGCGAATATGAAAATGTATCGATCGATATATAAATCCGAGTGGCGACTGCGCTGCAATCATCGGCCATTTATAATCGGAATCGATTACGGATATCGATTATAATTGATCAGTTCTTGTTTTCGTCTTCCAAGATGTTTATCAATGATAAACGGCTGTCTAAATAATAAGAATGTTCGGTTTCATAATTTTAAATCGATTATTTTAATTAATTCTGCGATTCCGTCTAGACTGGGAGCTGAATCATTGAACTCGATAACGCATCATTAAATCATTAAGAGTGCACTCACGCGGAAATCGACCGCTTGATTCTTTAATGACTCGAGACTAATTATATTTTACGCATTTTAAATTAAAGTTCTGCGTATTTTGTTTTTGTTTTAATATCTATTTTTATCACCGCAATATTTCGTTGCTTAAATACAAAAGGGACACAAATCAAAATGCATTTTTATTCGGATTACGATTTGCTTCAAGTTTTAAATCCAACTATATCTTTTTTTGATTTGTTTCCGTTTTGTATTTAAGCAACGACTTATCAACCTCATTATTCTTAGCAATAATTGCTTTATTTTATAACTGTTATGATTATGAAACTCACGATTTATAAAAACCTGGTACAGTCGAGCGCCTAAGACAATTCCTTGCGATTTGTCAATGTTCGAAAATCGTTTACGTTATCGTTAAGCAACTTGTTTAAGCTTACTGTTTTCTGTACCCTTACTATGAGTTACAATTACCGTAATCGCTAGAACGGTCGAATGCTCTGTCCCTGGCACTCTGTAAGAATACTTGCGAGGTCTGCGAGGGACAGAGCTTCGACTCGGCTAGCGAGTACGATAATTGTAACTCATGGTAAGGGTACTGGAGATGACGAAAGCGATCGATGCGATCTGTCATCGACTGATTTTATATTTTCCATATCAGCGGAAAGATATAGAAAGTCGGGCATGTTTTAGATCGTTTTGAATTGGGTGGCGAGCAAAACAATCACCCAGCTGACCGCAGCCCGTTGCAATGGGCAGCATTGCCTAAGCAAATAAACAGTATCTCAGATTCCATTGCTAAAGCAGATTCAATCCTATCCTCTTAGTAATGAGGTTGTGATTGCTACAGGACTTTTATTTGAGATATTGCTTTTTGGCTAAGCAGGGCAGAATGGCCCGCGGCGCCGGCGCCGCTATCCGCGCAAAAACCTTCGATGCTCGCGATATAGTAGTAATGCAAACAAAGCCGCAGGTTCATGTTATAGCGTTGCCTGTGGTCCAAGATTCAGGAAAATTTCCCTGACAGGTAAATGCTCCGATTTGCGAACGAGTGAACTCATAAGGCTGACTAATTGAGAATACAAGCGCGCTAAAATATGTTTGGTCCGCTCTTACGGGACTATTTATTCTCGCGGTTTAATTATACGGAGCTGCCGAGTGAACGAGTGATGCGCTTAAGAGAATCACCCCTGACCGTTTTAACTTTAGCGTTGTAATGCAAACTGATAAAAGGCATGGAATTAACATAAGCGGCCGACTAAGAGACGAGTCTACTCTTTCTTAAAAGGACAGCAACGAATCTGAGGGCTCAGACAAGATGCACTACACTAACTAACGTTTCTATTCGATTCGTTTTTAAACCAATCGCGTCACTGGAAGATGACGTGATACGAAAAGTCACGTGGTCTACCAGTGACGCGATTGGTTTAAAAACGAAGCGAATAGAAACGTTAGTTAGCGTATTGCATCTTGTCTGAGGCCTCTGGTGGTCAATTTTTAATCTCATCCGATGACATCCGAGCTTTAGCTCAACAAATATTAGCGATTTTTACTTATATCTGTTCTATTTATGAATCTCTCCGGTGACAATAATTCTCATGTCTATGATATCAAATATGAGAGTCTCGCCTTGTCGTAAATGTGATCATCACGTGCCTTAATTTTCATGATTACTTAGCTACTAAGAGTGTGTGTGTGGATGTTTTAAACATCGACTCTCTGCTACTTCTCTTCTGGGAGTGCAGGTATGGACGGTGGTCATTATACTGATAGTAACACAGACATGTAAATATATCATACCGTTGCTAAACCGCTGGCGCTTGTAACTTGTGCTGTTCCATCTATTGCCTTCATTCCGTCACAGCCAGTGACTTCAACCCCGTTATCAGTCATTTTTCCCGATGTGCCTCGTGCATTTCCGTCATCGCCGACCAACTGAACTAATATCCACCACTAAACTAAACTCCTCCATTTCCATACAAATTAGAGCCAATAATGAATTCATGACACTATTAATCTCTTCATCTGTTGCAACCTTATCGCGTTGAAGTGAGAAATGTAAATGTTTCGAGATATTGCGTGATTTATTAATGACACTTATCAAATTGTCTGTTAACTGGTTTAAATACATAAATTGATCTGGTTATTAACATGAATTATTGGTGATTCTTTTGGGTTTCCTAATGCTTGTTGGATATTCTGAGTTGGGACTGTTTCGCAACAATTACCACTATCTATCGTCTCTTTTTCTTCTTTTTATTTGTGTGTTATTCTTGTGATTAAATGTTTATCCTTCTCTCTTTCTTTCTATAGTATTTGCGAGTTAATTCCCTTTCCAGTAACTCCTGAGCGCAGACTTTACAAAACGGTTCCAGTTCGTATTGCATTTCCTTTTTAAAAAACAACATTGTGTTTAATTTGCTTGCTTTAAAACTTATGTAAATGATCACATTACCGACATTAAGGTCACAACTTGTACCAATTTATCCCTGCTATCAACTACATCTACAACACTTCATGCCAAAAACGGTACAGATGCAACAATTATGGTGATCTGCTCAAACGGCCGGTTTCATAAATGTTTTTAAAGATAAGCTCAAGATATAAGTGGGGCGGCTAACATTGAGGCGTATGTCACGGTAATGCGTGCCACATACGAGCGACAAATGGACACGCCTACCGTAGGGTTGCTGCTGTGGGGAAAGGGATTTAAATTTTTGTAACCCCTGAAGTAAAAATATGGGTGGTAGTTTAACGTGTATCTGTGTGTCTGAGGCACCGTAGCTCCCAAAAGTTATACGGGCGTGATTTTATCAAAAATAAAGCTAGTTTAATCGGGATGGTTCTAAGCTAGATTTCATTAAAATCAGTTGGGCCGTTTCAAAGATATGCGTTCTGAAAGTAGGGGTTGTTATATCGGCGGTTTTCATCTATTGATTCGTTTTTTTAATGGGGTTTATTGACATTAACCCTAACATTAAAAAATATAAGAGGTTTATTAAGACAAACACATAATAATAATTAATAATAAATATCAGGGGATAATCTCACACAAATTGTACCTAGTGCCAAACTAAGCTCTAGGCTTGTACTATGGGTACTAGACAACAAAAAACATACTTATATAGAGAAATACATACTTAAATACATAGAAAACATCCAAGACTCAAGAACAAATACTCACGCTCATGACACAAATATCTGCCCTTACCGGGATTTGAACCCGGGATCGCTAGCTTCGTAGGCCTCTAGACACTACCAACTAGACTGAAATAATTTATCAAAATTAACTTTGAATAGAAAATTAGCTTATAATATAAATGCACCGTTATTGCCAACCCTACGCGCGCATGCAAACCTCTCGGTGACACGAGCAATCTTATTAACACCGAACTGCGCGCGAGTGGAATAGATCGCGTCGTGGGACCCAATTATAGGGCCAGGGTTGTGGCTGACGGAAGTGGAGGAGGATGCCGTAAGGAGTCCAGGTTAGCTTAGTGAGGCTAGACAAGCTTCACGCTAACGTAATCGATTTTCGAAAATTGACAAAATGTATGGAATTGACGTAGGCGCTTGACGCGACCGTCTGACAGCTTACGTCAAACCTATACATTTTGGATAACGATAACGACGATATTGTTTAGGGCCTCTGCTAAAATATATGGCATGATACTAAAAAAAAAAATCGCCTTAGTTTATGCCAACTGTTGAATTCCGTCTCGTATTGTAACGTCCCCATATAAAGTACTTTCGCATTACTTTTCGAATAAGAATAAGTATAGGAATAATGTTATATAGAAACTAGTTCTGATTGAGAAAAACACTTCAAAAAATAGATAGTCATATCCAGTTGTAAAATTTTGTGTAAAACTTTCAAAATTAATTAAGTAATAAAATTTTGAACTGGAGATCAAGATAGCGTATTTTTTTTTAACACCTGTCACTGTCTGTCTGTCTGGTTATCTGTGTGTCTCTCTGTGACATAGTAGCTCTCAAATAGATGTACCGATTGAGACGCGAAGTTTTTTATAAAGGTAGCTCTTTTAATAGAGATGGTCGATCGATTGGGCTGTTTTAGAGACATCTACAAGAAGGGTTCGCCATTGGGTTTTTACCTTTTCCGCAGTTATCAACTCTTTGTCCCTTCTATACTAACGATAAAAACAAACCCCGACACTACAAAATGTCTACTTCTAGCTTTAGGGAGTGCGTGCGGTCCGCGGGATGATCGAGGTGCGTGGGCGCATAACGGTCACCCCGATAACGGATTCGGGGCCCGAGCTAACCCGATTGTCTACGAACGCTTTAATCGGGTTACGGGGATTCCGATTACTGTCAGCAATAAGGAGTTTAAAAAGGACAGTTATGTCTCCCACAGGATTATTTCTATTTCCAAGATCATTTGGACGAATATAGATATGATTTTATATCTTTATCTTTACATAGTATAAAATGAAGTCGCTTCCGCTGTCTGTTCGCTTACATCTTTTAAACTTCTCAACGGATTTTAATGCAGTTTTCAGCAACAGATAGAGTGATTCAAGAGGAAGGTTTATATGTATAATAATATATAAAAATATCTGGATTATTCACAGGTGTTACAGAAAAGATACATAAACCGAAGCGAAGCGAGGGCGGGTCACTAGTGTTCTATAAACGGCTTTAGCCTAGCAATAAAACACTGAATAGGGTATTTGATTGATAGAATAAAACTTTTCTTTGCATTTGCAGTCTTAGGATTACATTCTTGAGTTTGCAAATGTCTGTAGATACATAGGTCTCAAATTCCTTTTCATCAGGTGGCTTGTCATCGCTATGCCATAAAAACACTTTACGTCGCGGTAACCCTAACCTAATTATGATGAGCTGCCCCTGATATTCAAAAAAGCCACTTGAACTCAAGCCTATGACAAGTTATTGCTGTGATACAAGTAATGTAACTCTCAAAGGAACCTTCCTACGTACACATACATACCTTCACGCCTGTAATCCCAGAGTGGGGTAGGCAGGGCTACAGAATACCTACAACTTTACAAACTTGGTGATAATTTTGTAACCACACTTTGTACAACTTAAAAGTCATACTATACAACCCAGCAGAACGGGCTCCGATCTTCTCCAAGACTTTACACGGCGGCGGTGGCAATGGGCGGTAACACACAAATGCAGATTTCTCTGCTTCTGTGGCATGCTCCATACCTATACATGTCTGCATGAAGCATGCCACGAGTGACTGCCGCGACGACTATGGGGTACGAGCTTACCTACAGTCCTACCTAAGACTTCCAGGCCAGTCAAAAATCTGTAAAGAAATGTATGAAACCTCATCTGACTGACCAAAATTGGCCGGACTCGCGAATTTCGCCGCCTGTCGCTGTTCGCTGCCGCGCAAAGTCGTCGCCATCGCTTACCGTTATAACTATGGAATGAAAATCAAACCAAACCCGACTGATTATACCACCCAAATCACAGTACATCCGAGCTAGCTGGTTCCCAGCGACTGTCTCATAAATATCCCATCAGCATCGACACCAGACGGTCCGCAGCGTGACAAATCCGTAATGTACCAAGTACAACTCCGACCAGCTCGTAAGACCTCCCACGCCCCACAACTAGTACAAAGTTTAGATACATTCGAGACGTTCGAACGGGAGATTATGGGTCAAGATAGAATGGCGAGGATTCGTAAAAGGTGGAAGGCTAATTGTTTTGTGCGCCAGCGCAGATTTATGACGTCACGGAGTCTGATAGCTTCCGCGTCGTTTCTTTTTGTGCATCAGCATTTTCCATTCAAACGGGAATTAGAATTCTTTATTATTGATAAATTGTGTTGGTGTTTTATATTTAATCCTATTGAGTATATATATCAAATGTTGGAAATCACGCATTTTAATCAAATGGTTACAAAGCGTGTGAATTGCTCGTAAACGTATTTTATTCAAACGTAACTATGTTAACCACTCTATTTTATTGCCAATTAAGGCCAATATTGAGCATAAAAATCAATAGCATTCATTTAAATGAAATACACTAGCGATAGAATCTGTTAAACCGCATTTAATTTACGTACAATCTCGTAAACAAAGCAATTGTCGCAATTTGCAATTCCAAACTGAAAACAGCGTTAGTTAACACGTTGGGCGCCACGGACTCGATCTGGCGTCAATTTAATATGGAAATATTAAACGCCGGGGACACTGAGTGTCAAAATTACTTACAATAGTTAGTTGTTGGCAGGGAATGCGGTAATGGTAATAACAGTTGCAGAAACCAGCCGTTATAAATAACGTTTGTATTTGCATGCGCGGGCGCAGGTCGGATAATCTGCGATTAGACCGGTCGGGACCGGGCCTTGGATTATGTAGCTGGAATAGCCCCCTGGATCGACAGGTCGATGTTGATTATATTTGATAATACACCTCGGTGATGGAGATCAGCTTTATTAAGCTCGATAATCCACCGTGTGAACTTAAAAAATAAGTAGGTATATGATTAAATAAATTATACATAATATTACAATATTATTAAACATTGACTTCGAATTAAAAGCACCATTATTGTAAAGCACATTGTATTTTTATTTCAAATTGCATAATCGCATCATTATTGACATTTCGAAATAAGCTTCCGAGTTGTGATCATCGATCTTTGATCTATTGACATTTACTTCCGATCGATCTCGCTACGGGATAGATCGATAAAGGATCAATAACGGAAGATAAGAAGTAAATCCTGACACCTGTCATTTAACTGCGAAGACATTTAAATACTAAGCTTTAGGGCCCAAATCTATAGATTAAAGAACACTACATATTTCGAATCGGCCCTACTCCCACTGTTGATATAGAAAACATTTATTCCTCGTCAGTCTATTTAGAATCTGTCTGAAATATAATACAGCGTGGAATGTTGCCATTCATCGATGTTGTAGCGGTGCTGAAGTTATGGGAGGGACGGGAGAAACCGTTGCATCGTGGCAAAGGAGAGGTTATATTGCACAGTGTTAAAAAAAAAACAGGGTCCTAAATAAAAAATAAAACTATACACCCCTTCGGGTGGAAACTTCTCGCTGCGGAACATCAAAGAAGTCATCTCTTTTGTCGCCACCTATGTCCACAAATAAGTACATCATGCAAGGTACCAGGGCACACCGGTATAAGACCACTAGTTTTAAATATTGCAGTAGTTACATTTTTATCCCTAAATTAACTGTAAAAAAATAAAATTCACTGGTTACGTTCACGTTCACTGGTTAATTTTAGCTTGTATTAAAACTAGACATAAGTAATTTCACTAAATATCACTACAACAAACAACTTATCAAATAAGTAGGTAGTGTTCAGTGATGTTAAACTTCGCATCCACGAAAATGTATAGGATTGTCGTAAATTGCCGGACAGTCACGTCAAGCGCTTATGTCAATAAGTATTCTATAATCTTGTCAGAGGGCCCTGCCAAGATGCATTGCGCTAACTATCGTTTCTATTCGTTTCGTTTTTAAACCAATCGCGTCACTGGTAGATCACGTGACTTTTCGTATCACGTCATCTACGTGACACGCGATTGGTTTATAGATAGAAACGCTAGTTAGCGTAATTCATCTTGACAGGGCCCTTAGTTTTGGAAAATCGTTTACGATAGCGTTAAGCAGTTGTCCAGAGTCCCTAGCCAAGGTGCAAACGCTACTAAGTTAGTAGTACTAACGCTTTTCTTTTCTATCACTCAAAATCTATAGGATGACATTCTATTATGTTACGATGAACCACGTGGTCAACAGCCATCCATCGCATACATATTGAGTGATATAAATGAAAAACGTCAGCTGCATCTTGGCCAGGGTCTCAGGTGTGTCACCGGCTCTGAATGCGTAAACTCTGTTCGCAGAGCGCGTGCGCCGATGAATACCTACGTCAAATTAGACCATTTTCGGAGGCGAAAGTGCTGTTATAAATCCGATTGTCTCATTGTTCCTGGGTTCAGATAGCTTTTGTATCGGCACGTTTGTTCCTTGTTCTACTGATAACATCTTAGTTTGTCGTTAGTTGAGGTTGTTAAAACGCTGGGACTAAAGACTGTCTTTTCGAGCAAAACTCAAGTATTAGATATCATGTTAGCTAAAGGACATCCCCATTTAATGCTTATAAAAATGTGTTTCCACTCATAAGTATCTGCGTATGCGAAGAAGAGCGGAGACGAACACGAAATCACCATGCCATGGTTGTATTTAGGCACAGCAGTTAAAATATTATCGTTACCGCACTTGTAGCAGCATTAGACAATGTCGAGAATATTCTCGCCCGGTCTATCTGCTAGTCCCAAGAACAGTTTTAGGATGACGTAATAAATAAATGCGAGTGGTATGGGCGCGGAATCCCGTTGCACTCCGGCGCAGTCTATTTTCGAGACGTCGGCCGGCGACGGTCGTCAACCGCACTATTTCGAAGTGCGCGGGCGCTGGTGTGGACGATAGGTTCGCGGCGGATGTTAAATGGCAGATGAGAATGTAAAGAATTATGTAACACAAATAAGATTAAAAAAAACAGCTACAGGGAAATAATTTGGGGAAATTTAGGGGATATTACGTCGCTTTACTTTCTCAACCTCGTATCTGCTCGAATGGTTAGATAGGATAAGCACTCATGTTCCCTAAAGAATAAAGACTACTTTCCTATCTAAATATTCGATCAGATACGAGGTTGAGAAAGTAAAGCGACGAATTTTGGCGTTGAATATGATTTCTAGTCCAACCCACTGGCCACACAGCTCGATCCACTGCTACTGAAGCAAATTATGGTGGCAAAACCGCCTCAAGCTCGACTTTACGCTGGTGCGGGGCTAAAAGTTCGTGTTATCTCTCTCGTGCGGGAGCTGTCACCGTTTACTTACAAGGCGTATGATAAAGTCAAATATCCATTTATTTATGTTTTTCAAACCCGGATTCGTTGCTACAGAAAAAATATTTAAGGTCTAAATAGACCCCAAACGCACTGGGTATATATTTTTTTCACTCAGCGCGGCTTGAGGTTCATTTACATCTCAAGAAAGTTGCCTCAAAGCCGCACTGAGGGGGACGCAGGCGACGCCGAAGTCGACAGCTTGACTTTAGTGCGGTCATAGTTATCGATAATAATAATAAAATAAAAATTATACTTACCTATGACGGTGCAAGACAACCACATATTTTTTTTTGATACATTCTCCTACAGAAACCGTGTCCCCTAGATAATATAAAAAAACAACTACTAGATAAATAAATACTGACATAGAAAAACAACCATAACCCAGGAACAAATATTCGTGATAACACTTACTGGGAGTCAAACTCTAAATAATAAATCTGATACATATGCATTAGATTGACAATCGATTTCTGAGATATTATTGTATCAAGGATGCTCGACGAGATGATGATTTTTTAATCGATAATTTAGCGATAAGTGCCTTTCCCTGCACTAGTCTCAGATAAAATTTTGTACGTTTTGAGGCCTAAACGATCTCAAAATCTCTTTAGGTATTTTTTCTTTAACTAGAGGTCAGAACCAAGGGCGAAGCTAAGGATATATTGAACATTTACTGACAAATGAAGACCACATAAAAAAAAACACCTAAGCCTCATATTGGCAAAGTTATGAAGGATCTAAGTAAGTACTAAAATTTGAGGTCGATAAGGCCTCACCCGCACTGTAAAAGAGCTTAGGTTTGGGCTGATTTGATCTCAACCGCACCAGTTAAAAGTTCTTTAGGATTTGTCCCGCGGTGAACGTGTTAATTGTTATATGGCTGTACAAGCAATCTACGCTCTTTTTAACCCCTGACAGGAAAAGAGGGATATTATACGTCTGTGTCATCGACTCATCGTAGCTCTGAAACGGATATATCGATACAAGTGCGGTATTTTCTTAAAATGAGACATTATCTATGAAAAAGGGACCTTATTGTCGATGGCGCTTCCGCCATTATTAACGATGCTCCGATAAAAATACAACGTCGCGTGACGCAGTGCGGCGTAAGCGCCATCGACAATAAGGTCCCTTTTCGTAGGTAATGCCACAAATAACGCTAATTTATAGGTAATTAAATCGGGATGATTCTTAACTAGCTTTCTTGAGAAACAGTTGTCTCGTTTAAGAGTTATATCAGCTCTGAAAGTCGGGAACTTGTGATTCTGTCTCACTCGCTCTTAATAAGAGCGTATGAGAGCAGGTGAGAGACAAGTAAAAACCCGAAGCACCTTCTAAGAATATCACTGTAGTATACGTTTATCACGGATCGACAGTCGACAATATCTTGTCACTTGCGCCATCTACCCGTCGAGTGCAACATTTGCATACCGCTAGGATAACCACCGGGTCATGCGCCGACGCACCGATAAACGCCACGCACCCGGACCAAGGTCACAGGCCGCCAATTAATCGCGCTGATTGGTCAAGATGGATGCGCGAGAGTCGAATACAACGCTCACGAATTAAATGCATTTTTTTTCGCGAAAATATGGTAATTTTTGCTCGTGATTTATTATCCGTCTCTTGAGGAAGAAAAATTGACTATTGAAATTGGCAGAAACTGTTATATTTTTATTTTGCTTGGTCCTATCTCTTTCGCTTTCCTTCTATCAAGCCATCTATCTAAATGTCTTTAAAGTCATTACAAATTCATTTACGAGCTTTTAGCATTTTCGACGTCTAATTAATCTAGCAAAGACGCAAGTCAAATTAATCTACATAATAAACAAACGTGGTTACAGAAGATGCGTTCTTTGATAAATCTCAAAAAAAACACTAAATGCTATTTGCACTGCGGAAGTTATAAATTCAATAAGATTAAAAAATAACATATTTTCTTAGTAAAGTCACGCAGCATTGCGCTTTATTTACTTCGTTAATTACGCGTTAATGCACTATCACCGTCACAACGATACAGCTCCCAGTCTTAACCGATGATGTGCCAACTGATAAGGATAACCATCGTTTAATCTCAGTTCAAGCGATCTAACCAGCCAGTGAGAAAAAAGACGATCATCCTGTACTTGCAACTGTATTAAGTCTTCGCTAAGGTTGAATATCTGTAATAGTTCTGCGTTAATCAACTCTTGTTAATTCCCAGCTGTTAATGAACTGTAAACTAATAGGGCGTGTCATTATGAAGCATAGTGGATGGTTGGAGAAGGCAGTTCTGGCGTAGAAATAGCACTGGCGACTATATCGCTTAATCAAAGCTACAGGAGCTATTCGTACGCTTTAGCATAGCGATTTATAAGGTCTGAGTAAGAAATCTAACATAATTGTAAATGGTATTGCGTGGAATGGTTATACTTAGTTAATAACTGGATGGAAGTGGTGTAAGTGTACTTCTACTTAAAAATAATGATGTTTAAATGTTTAATAATAGTGGGACAAACCTGGAGATTATGGTTCGTCCCTAAGTGTTTTGGCAAAGGCAAGCTATAGTCACTTCGTAAGTCCGCACATCGAAGACAAAGTATATAAAGTGAAACTGCTTAATTACACGAAACCATATGCGTCGTTTTCCTATTTGTGATTATTTCAAGTTAACCAGACGTACGACACATATTCGTCAACCTTAACCACAAGATCTCCATAAGCAATATGGTTCGACCAAGTGCAACTATCACTTACGAATCTAACAGTCGTTCTTCTGATCCAAGCAGCGAGCCTGGACATAGGCGCCCATCGCGACGACCATTTTCTTAACTGTCGGTGTTTATTAGTTTTCTCATTATGCGTCTTACCGTCCTCTGTTATCTATGCCTTCAGATACCTAACTCATTGATATTAAACCTATCTTCTCTTTCTTCCACAGCCAGACACAGTGCCTCAGGCGAGCATCGACATGACGACCGTGCTGGAAGTGAGCGAGGCAGACTCGGTCACTGGGCATGCCCACAGCCTGGCCATCACGGCCCCGGAGCGGGTCACCTTCGTCAAGGGGACCTGCAGGGAGGAGGCCAGGTGGTGGGCTGACGTGCTCAGCGTGTATCCTAGGAGCAAGGTAAGCCACTATCCTTGGAATCAAAATGCCAATGGTTCTACCGAAGTTTAGCGGCGTATACTTGCAGAAACAAAAACGATACGAAAGCTTTTCAGACTCAAACTCACAACATTTATTTGACAAAAACACACTGCAACACAACAAATATATCGAACATTTTCGCGATAAAACTATAAAGTAAAAGGATATAAATAGACCATAAAAACATTTAATACAAATTTAGAGACGTTGTACTGTAATGTGAGGTCAAAAAGGACTCAGCTCAGCATATTATGCTGCAGCCGGAGCCACAGCGCGGTGTCTTTTGTGACACCGTTACTGACAACAAGGAACCGTAGTCCTTTATTTATGTAGTTTATAATAACTTGATACCTGAACAAGTTCCTGACATAAAGGACTAACAAAGATACTCCTATAAGGGTTGCTTTTTTCGTTTTGATGAATTGCGAGGAAATCTAAATTGGATCTTCCTTGGATGGTTAATAAACTATACGTTAAAAATTATAAATAACAGGGTCTACTAACTAGATCCTGCTTTTTTATTCTTATCAATGCAATTAGACTTTAGTTGTACCTACAGATTTTTTTTGTGGAAAATAGGTCATAGTTTATGACCTGAAATTGAGCCCAGAATAGTCCATAGTTTTAGTTACGTTGCTTGACTTATTTACGTGACTGCCAAACTTAGCCAATCGATTATAAATAGATCCCACTATCCCCACTTAACATTTCCGTCCAACAAAACGAGATCACTAAAAAACTGTCTTACTTCAAGGAGCCGTAAGGCTTCTTAACAGCGTTTTAATAAGCTCTATTCCCCAGATCTGTATCATCTACTTAGCAGCTGTAAAACGGCGGCAAAGAGCTAATTAGGTGATATAGCAGTCTGATGGTGCCTTCACTAAGAAAGTATATTAAAAGACAAAATCATTAATAAAGTTTTCCTGGAAAATTATAAATTTTAGGGCCTCGTCCACTCCAAAAGAAGCAAGATAGGTTTAAAGAATTTATTTCTCATAAGAATATTTACAATTCACTTACATGAGAATTAAAAGTAAGTTTACAATAGTTTGGTGAGCGTATTTATGCGTGCGTATTTACATTTACACATAAGAAAAAAAAGAAAAATAGTACGTACCTTAAATTAACTACATACATTTTAATATATAAGATTTTAATTTTAATCTACTATTAAGACAGTATGTATATGTTTTTAGATGAATTCGTCGACGCCATTTTTTTTTAATTAGGTTAAAAACTTGAAGTTTACGAATAAATATCATTCCAATTTACAACAAATTCCTACATAAAAAATATTGTTGGGGTTCTTTGAAGATCTTAACGTGTGGGTTGAACTCTTTTATTAGGAGCCACAGAGGTGAAACCAATGTATATGTAAATATTTAGCGGTGAGGAGCTGTGGTCCTTGCAACAACAGTTTTAAAAAAACCGATCCCGAGTTTAGACACTGTTTTTGCTGTTATTTACAATATAAGGCTTTCGTAGTTATAGAATGTATCTACAGCTATGCGTTTATCTAAGTCACTTTTTCTATTTACGTCGTACGGCACGTTAATAGCTGTTGAGTCTCTGTTGTGGTTTAGTTTAACATGTTGTACGTATAAAATATAATCGCTTCTCTCTGGAAGTGGAGAGTGCCCCTTACGCTCACAAGAATGACACTTAAAACTCATGTCTTATGTTATGACGGCCGCAATAATTTCATTTCTTTTAAGTTTCGCCGCTACCCTCAAGGGAAGGATTAAGGTCGAGTAGTGCTTGCTTTATGACGTGTAATTGGTGTTATTGTAGTTACTTAATCACGCAAATAGTTATAAAGTTATTTTTCAATTAACGTGAGATAATCTCCCTCGATTAAAGTCGGGGTAACTCTTTACATTTAATTTTATTACGTTATGAAGAGGATAATGTCCCGCTCGCAAAAAATTTGATGATCGCTTTTGCGCGATACGCCTTTTCTGTTCACGTTAATAATATCTTAGAGAATTATCAAAAACAGTAACTAATTAAAAATTTATAATAATATTTCAATAACAACAACAGTACCTAAGTTCATTTGTCATTTAACTTACATATTAATTAGTTTATGCATCTAACGCCATGTTAGACTCTTAAGTAGTCAAGATGCCTATCCAGCAAATAAGATCTTGTCAGAAGCAACCAATTTATTTTATAATGTAGATACACACAAGTAGGTGTTCTTTATTTGATTAAATAAATAATTCCTCAATAATTATCTTGGTCTTACCTCAATCATTTGAAGTCGGTGCAGCTGCAGCACCTCTTTTTCTTTCCATTGTTTTTCATATCACTCTTCACACATTCTATCAATCTAAAAAAACCCTAAAAGAACCATAGTATACTGAAAAGAGCGATTGTATGTAAAAAAGGGCACACGCATTACTTCTGAACTGGTACTTAGGGTATACGCTTCAAATTATTAAATACGGAAGCGAAAGCTAAAAACTGGCCAATTCACACCTCGCGATCAGCACGCCATCGGTAATTACCCCTCGTTGTGGCGGTGGTGGTCGGTGGCAATTTGACCACATCCGTCCAGCCATTAACAACACTAAGGAAGAGCTCAAGCACAGTGTTTACATTTGTAATGAGCTCCTCCGACGGCCACGCCACCGTTTATCTTAGGGAATATGATCCAGGAGGCCTGGAAAAGGTGCATAAGGGTAATCTTAGCTTCGAAGAATGGAAAAATGTATACGATTGAGCAAAGAGGATTGTGAACCTGAAAAGATCCAAATAAAATGCGATAACGTTTAGGTCTGTATGGGTTCCTTTCCAAGAAAATATAACCTAGTTTACAAAATACCTAAACAAATTTAGGAGGGTGAGAAACGTTATCGGCCGGCCCAGCCGAGGCTAAATATGTATGGAAAATTGTTGACAGCTACGAGATTTTTTTAAGCGTCATTTCACAATCCTCTTAAGCTGACACTCTAACGCGTCAGCTGCTTTTGTATTTTATACGTTTTGTCAGTTTTCAAAACTAGAAACTTTTTCGTTAAGTACTAGAAAGGGTTGAATTTTGACATATGTAAACGGTATGACATTTGAATAGTAGGGTATCTGGGCCTGTTGTTTGATCAGTAGTTAAACTGACAAATCGTTAAAACAAGTAACTAATGGTTAAATCTCAACGAAATGTGTCAAATTTTCGAGTCCTTTTTCGAATTTTAACAATTAGTTGAGTTAACTACTGATCAAACAAAGGGCCCTAACAGTAATTTATACAGAAGATGTCAACTGGATCTCAACGTCGACCCATCGATTCTAGACTCGTTAAATTGTTCTTGATAAGCAGCTGATGACTTTGCAAAAAAAAAAGACTTACGTGCAGTCGGCAACAAAAGTGTTTTTTTATTAAAAGTGGAATTTTCTGCATATGTCCCAGCTATTGGAGTCACTAAAGACGCGAACTTTAGTTACAAATTTATTTATAACGAAGAACAGCAATATCCTTGCAACATTGTGCCAGTCACCGCATTAGCCTGTCTCTATGAACGTTTCAATCTATTACGGGTATTAGCAACTTGGTTACTAATGTGGAAGTCTTCGGGAGGAAAATTAGAGAGTGCATGCTATGTTAACTGGAAGTGCTGTTTTGCCTTTGACAGCAAAGAGCTTGATATTTCCTTGAGTTGGAAGCCTATTATGAGGAAATGCGGTCGTAGTTTTGTCTATACAAATGTTTATCTCCGTTTTCTACATTTCTACACTAGAGCTAGTAATTTTACCTATGATTTTACCTACTTTGTGTTTCATATACGTTACAGACTTTAATTGTTAGTTCATGACGATTTTGTCCGTAGTGACTAGTGAGTCAATAATGTATTTCAGTGTTATTATGTTCTGGTTACTTGACGTTTTCTTCGTTATGTTATGACTTATTATGACACGGTTCGATGGCGAAACAATGAGTTGTAACCAACAATTGGCCTTATAAATTAACTAATACTTACTAGTCAGATATTGTTAAGCCCAATAGTGAAGATATTGTCTGTTCGTAATAGCAAGCTGTCGTCAAATTAATTAATAATTCCAATACAAACCAGTATAGGCCCGTTGCATCTCAGATGCATCGTTTGGCTTGCGACGGGTCTATTATTAACCTGCACCTGTCACTGCATTTCACAAAAGCGATGGCACGTGCAACATTCGGGTCGACTTGTTCGCTTGAAATTCAGACTGGTTTTATAATAGGCCACCTTTTTGTTTGTTATAAGCGCGTTGAGTATTTGTGTATTCAGAAAGTCGAATAGGCGCATTATTAATGTTCAATAATTTATTACTTTTATTTGAGGGTCGTGGAATCGAACCAAGTTTGCACCTGTAGATTTGTAGGCAACTTGGGTGAGATTAACACCTTCCCTGTCCGGGATATAATATAAAAAGAGGTAGATATGTTACCTATACTATACGGTATTCCGCGTGTAAAAATGGCCCGGCTTACACACATATAATCAGTAAATATTGCAATTACACACTAATTCATAAATAACAAGTGAATGCAGGATGGTATGCTAATTTCCGGGAACGAAACAGAGACGAGTGTATGTTGCTCTGCAGACTAGTTCACGGCTCCGTTGACGGCGCAAGACTAAGTAAAGGTGTACCAATTGGCTTGGTTTTAGGGTGCCACTATCGAAGTGCGTATAATATATCTACCTCTTTTTACTATATTATATCATTGGGGAGCCCCCACTGTGGGGCCATGAAGCTTTTTTCAGGAGTGCGTGCTTCCACTATGGGGTCACATCCCCATATTTAATGCACAGTTGGACTTGTGACATTGTCACGTCATTTTGTATGGGGACAGTGAACGTGTTAAAATTAGAAACAAATTGTTTTTTGGCGAAGGAAGACATCGTGAAGCGCGTATCTATGCTAGTAGGTAAAACGTTATTGCTTTTATATTTATCGTATTGTCAACGTTAAGATGGCTCTTATTTACTTGACGGTAATGGCGTCAAAAGCAATGTTGGTTTACCCGGTAGAATAGAGGCCCTGTTTAACTGCAAAGTGAGATCTGTGGCCCTTGACAAGATGCTTAACGCTAATATGTAAACGATTTTCGAAAATAGTCAAATAATTAATTGATGTTTGGATCTCTTTGCGTATTCTATGGGCTATATCACGGGGATTGCTCTGGGGAATGGTTTAGCTTAGTACCTACAGCACCATTCTATTATAGGACCACTGGCCACCGGAGTAAAGTTCATCCATACTACCTGGAACCCTTAAAGTCGACTACAGTCCGTTTCCAAAGATCCTTTCTTCCTCGCACCGCTATGGAATGAGCTTCCCTCCACGGTGTTTCCTCAGCACTACGACATGTCCCCCTTTAAACGCAGCTTTAAAAGAGTATCACTGAAAGGCCACAACTTCGCTGTTCCCCTGGCATTGCTGATGCTTATGGGCGACGGTGACTACTTACCATAAGGGGCCTGTTTTATAAAGTTACAAATTACAATTTACAGTTAACAAGTTACCATTTGACACAACCTCGGCCAATGACGACCAGCCATTTGAACAGTGTTGCCAGTTTAGACCTGTAATATTGTAACTTGTAGCTTTATAAAACGTGCCCCAGGTGGCCCGTCTGCTCGTTTGCCTTATACGGCTATACATATTAAAAAAAAATGACATACGCGCTCGACGCAGGTTACGTCATTCCTACACCTTTTTCGATAACGATATCGTTCTCGCAATGCATCTGTCTATGCCACTGGTCAAGCCTGTAGTTACAATCCTGTCTTGACATTTGGTTGATTAAGTACTTTAACAGATAAGCTTGGTAGATGCAAGTAGCAAAAAACCGACCGTGTAGTGGCGATGGTTACCTAAGTTCGAAAAACTTTTGTCGCTGTTGTTGGTCCGAAATTTCCATTTGTCCGAAAACATTTTTTCTTTGAAAGCGTTTAACTTTCCTGGATTGTTATAAAACTAACCTAACCTAACCTATACGTTCTGAAGATATCTCTTTAAACATTTCAAGTTAATGAGGTCAGAGAAAAAATATTATCGGAGAAATGAAAATTTCGGACAAAAGTTTTTCGAAACATCGACAGGTTAGGTACCAGTGGCGATCCATGTGGTAGGTAGGCTTGTTGTTTAGACGTCTTGCGGCTGATATTATAATGATGATGATAAAGCTCTTCCTTAGCTTCTGCCTCCTAATATTATAAAAAAAAAACACTCCCTTTTTGGCAGTTTTTGATTCAAACTGCTTTGCACTAAAGAACCTACTTAAATAAGGGGTGTACCTTTTTTAAAACTGAAAGGACACTTGCACGTGCGTAAACATTGGCTTGGGTTGAGATGAAGATTTATTACATTATAAAACAAAGATGCCCTTTCGTACAATAACCCTCTCCATATTAATTAACTTCACATTTCTATATTTAACCCAGCCCGTCATTACCTAACCAATCACGTTTTAATAAACTACTATGATCATCGATCGCAGGAAGTTAGTTCTGCTTTTTGCTGTCAGCGCTATACTGGTTTACAATACAATCCTGCTTTATACAAAAGATCCTACATACGTATGAATTACAAAGGTACTCACGACCTTTTGTTTTTACCTTTTGCGTACCAGAGACAATGCAGTCGTCTCGGTGACGACACACGCATAGACCAGTCCTCGTTTTTTTTTGTTGAGTCATGCGTTCGATTTCATTCATTCGTAGATTGTATTATAATTTGTGAAGCTGGTTTCTTTGGCTGAGTCTGGAGACACTAGTCTTACCAGAAAGTCTCGTTCAATATCTAGACATTCCGTTATTTCATGACTACATCCTGTGTAATTGTTTATTAAACTGTTTGGGAATCCTTCAAACTGTTGGTTGGAACCACACTGAAGTTTGTTCGCTTAGATTCAACCTAGCGAAGAGACGTAACAATGGCTGTGGTGCTGGCCACATCACTTGCCTAGAACTGTAAATATTGCCTCTATAGTTACACCATAGAATTAAGCATTCACCCTCCTGTGTGGCCTTTGGTACTCTCAGCCCAACGGGGCCAACGGGACCCTGACCCACCATAAAACGGTGTCACAGTGACATTATAAAACAATTTGTTTGACACTTCTTACGACTTGAATCATAACGTAACTGTGACATAGTTCTATGGTGGTTCAGGATTCAAGAACCACAGCAAATTAAGCTTCGAGTTTCAGAAAGATACTACAAAGAACAATACAATTGCTAACTCGATGCACACTTTCACTTTTCTCAATCTCTCAAGGGTTGGCTGGACCTCTTGTACTTTCTTTTTACATTATTTTGTTTTAATTTTTCTTTTGCACAATAAAGTGTTTACATACATACGTTCCTATAAGAAGTTAAGGACATATTGTATGAGGTTTTTGCTTGAAATCTAGAACGCAAATGAAACGTGTTCTCATTTTAACAATTTTCTGGTGAAAGGAGGAAAATATCTTAAAGAGACATACATGCACACAAACAAAACCTTTAATAGTACTTTACGTGACGGTTGCGTAATGCTAATTACACAGAGTCGCGTACAATACTTTATCTACACACATATTATAAGTACACTAAGAGATTCAGAAGCTGAAAGGCAAATGACCAGCATTATCTTACCTGTGGTAGTAGGTGACAGCGATGACGATATTTGTAAGGTAATGAGATCCAAATTTGGAACATCTTCCAAAATTAACAGCTGTCATCGCTGTCACCTGCAGGTAATGCTGGTCATTGCCTACGGGTTTTAAACGCATAATAGAGGACTTATGATATGTGTGTAGATAAATATACTTAATCCACGATCTTATCCGCTAACCGGTCGCATTCTTGCGTTTTGGGGCCGGTAAATTGACCAGTCCTCATCTATGCATCTTAGTCCTCAGTGTTGACACAACACAATAGCTTCTATAGATTGCTAATGTTCATAAGTTTTGTGCCCACCCTATACCTACTCCGCACCATGAAAAAAAATCCCTAATTTTCTCGCGTCCACCGTGAGAACTAGGACCCAGGTTCCTCATTATAGACTGCTATGAGAGACATATACAGGTTGATTATTCGAAACAGCGCAGGCGCATGATCCTGGCTCCCGATAACATCGTGATATCATAGATTTATTAATTCCATCCATTTGCGCGCCCATAAGAGGCGCGCGCGCAAAAACGCGTCGGCGCTTTGATGCGCTGTCATGTGCTGTTAGTGTTATACTGTGATGCGGAAAAAAATATCTGATGATTAACGGCCTCTAACGCTTTATGAGGAATCAGATGGTCTTAGAGCTAATTGTATTTATTGCTCATTCGATGCCGTCCCTTTGCCCAGGTGTTCAATGTACAGGATGTTTTGTTTTATACAAAATTCGCATACTGCAAAAACGCGCATAAAATTTCTTGTATCGAGCAAAATAAAGCAAATTGAGTTTTATTCTCAATTAATGATCGTGAGATCTCCACTATCTTTCAAGCTCTCCAATCAACTAGGATAGGTAAAGAAACTCACCGTTGATTTCCAGTCGTGATACTTGTATTTATTGTGCTGTTTAAACATCATAATAGTGATTCCCCAACTGTTTCCTCGGCTATTTCAATAACTTTTTCACCGGCAGCGTGCCTCAAACGATTGAAATTATTAAGTCGTGAAGCACGCGGGGTTGCCGCAATTTCTCGTAAACGATAGCGCCTAATAGCCGCTAATCTTCCCCGTCGAGCTCGGAATGGCTGCCAGATGGGTATTAGGAATATTCAATGACTCGCCGGTGACTATTTTTGTTTGACTTTAGCGCGTTGTTCTGTAATAAGTCAATTTGTGAGTCTCAGTAGGATTGTTTTCTTAATTTGTGGCCAATTTGCTACCTGTCAACGCGTATAGATTACTTTTTTGTGCGTATCGCAAGTTTCGTCAAGCAGCAAACAAGCTCACAGCGATAAGTTGTGTAGACAGATTTTAGTTTGATAACATCGCGATGTTCAAAGACATAGAACAGGTAAGACATTTTTCTGTTGCGTCCTGGTGTGGGCACAAGACAAGACACTTGATGAAATTATTATACTGTAAATATCTATGGGCCTCACAGTGCGCTAATGTTACCGTCAGGTGGCCTGTGTGAGGATTTTACCTTCCTAACAACATCAAAAACACGTGTTTAATCGCAATTCACACAGCGGGCGGGAGCGGGTCGTGCGCCGGGCGGGAGGGGAGTTCGGCGGGTGTTTTAACATGGAGTTATATAGAAGCATTCACACACGCGGCGAGACGGGTCCGTCGCGGGCCCGCGGGCCCGTTGCGGGTCGGTCGCGGGCGTCTTTGGTCGTAAAAAAACGCATTCTCCGATAGGCATTCTCACAGAGCGCGTTGTAATTTCTACTCTATGTGCACACACCCGCACACACCCGCGCGGGGCCCGCCGCGTTTCGGCGACGGGCCCGCGATAAAAATGACATGCTCGGCGCGAGACCCGCTGCCGCCCGCTGTGTGAATTGCGCTTTAAAGTGAGATTTGGCTACGTCTTCCTACTCTGAAAAAGATGACAATTTGATTCACGAAAATATAAAAAATATCGTTTTTCTAGATAAATATCAGATAAATGTGCAACATCACTATAATATAATTAAACTTAACGATACGAATAATCAAAAATAAAAATTGAGGAGTACATAAATTAATCGACCATAACATTAAAGTAATCATATACAGCATGTTCCAAAAGCGTGCACGTAACCTACAATGATATCACCCAGTTACTTAAATCAAAATTGGAACGAAACTGGCAAGTTTAAGAACTGACTCAATTAAATAGGTCATTCTATCTATCAGTTTGATAATGAGTAATAGTAATGGTTCAAAGAAGCCGTAACTCTCTTTCAACGTAAATCTCAAACGACCGCATTTTCCAGGTCATTCAAACATCAACAAGCTATAGTCTGGACGAGGCCTGATTCTGATACTAAGACTCATTTGAAACTTCATAGAGATAAGCTAATTACATTCCTACACGCTACAAGAACTGAGGCTAATCAAAGATAGAACAGTCTACTTTTTTTGCACATTGATGTGTTTTGCCACTTTATAAACGTACTTGTTTTTTCTGCGGTAAAAATTACATACACGTAGAGTTTTTAAACGTTAACAGTAGGAACTAGGAATTTGTTATTGCGATCAAGAGCGAATGTTTTATAATTTTGTAAAATACAGCACTTTGGTGCCGTCGTATCGACATCGATAAGATTCGGCGCCAGAATAGGTCGTCGGCGCGGGCGCAAGTAACCCGACGCTAATTGCGTCGGCCCATTTACTGCAACTGGGCCGGATTCCTGAAACCGATCGCGATTGCGACCAATTGAGGAATTGGGTGATCGCATTCGGAGGTCGACGCCCGATCAAACGTTCTTTGTCGCTTGATACGGATATTTGATGGCATGGCACTAATGATTAAACCAATTTCCAACTACTTGTGACACAGTTTAGATAATGTTTATTTTGCACTGCTGATTGGCAAATCTTGAGCGTGTATTCGATCGATCCAATTAGGTGTTATTGGACAGGTTGTTGCAAATCGAAGGATTAAAGGAAAATCTGGTGAGTATGTCTGTTAATTTATAAGACGTGGCCTTAATGTTCTGGGGAACACATTTCTTCCGAGAGATCGGCCGCTTTTTCAGAAACATACTACAGATGCGGCGATGCGCACACTGTTTTTTTCACGAGTTTTTGTTATTACCGTTTTAGAAAACCGTTTTTTTTTAAAGAAGCACAATGCAACATCCCGATTCTGAATATGCTAATAAAAATAAAAATACCGAATTAGAATAAACGACACGAATGATTTAACGAACCAATCAGAACAGCCTGTACAAAATCAATAGGATTTAGATCAGTGCTAACAGGTAGCCGCCGGCGCCCGCGCAGGTTAAAGAGAGCCATTATTACCGTCTCAAAAGGCGACCCATCTGGTTGCTCGGTAGCCGACACACTGACCCGCTGAACCTGAGCCCTGGCCCGGAAACCGGCAAGATTCCAGGCAGAGAAGGATAAAGCTATATAAATACTATAACTTTGTCCCTTTTAGGTACTGGGTGGAAATTGGCTTTTGGCAAGACAAATAATTCTTCTGGGGTCAATTCTCCTAAGTGACAGTGGGCGGGGCACAACGCTCGCAGAACAGATTGTCGATGAGGTCGAAGAGTTCTCGAGTGGCGTAGACCTCCAAAAAAGTGCAAAGTGGACCGACGACGTAGCTAAGGTTTTGGGAAATTAGTAAATGGACGCGGCGCCTTACCGGTCCGTGTGGCAAACCTTGGGGAAGGCCTACGTCCAGCAGTGGATGTCTTACGGCTAAAATGATCATGAATGATTCTCTTGAGTATCATTTTCTCAACGAATTTTCTGACAAGATCAACTGCATTCGTGAAGCTATGGGTGCGTGTCTTCGACCTTGGTCGTTCGCAATTTTGACAAGGCTGCAGACACCTGCTGCCGTATATGCCTTAGAGGATACGAGTCCAGTGATAATGGTCGAGTTAAACTTCAAACTAGCGAATAAAAAATACACCCTGCGTTTAAGGGATTTGTGTTCCACATTGCCTTAATGATACTGCCTATGTCAAATTCTATTGCTATTGTATTTTTTAAAATCTTTTGACAAATTCGGAGAGAATGTTTTTTTGAAAACTACGAGTATTAGTTAAGATAGTTTTACGCACAACAGCCACCGCCGCCCACCGCCCCACACTGCACCCACTCACAAGTTGGGTGTACGGGATTTTTATCATGGTTCTTTAGATTTTATATGCGACAGAGAGCACTTAAAAAAATATGGACATGGTGTTTTCATGCGTTTATTTGACTCCTAGGAGGAAAATGAGGCACTTCGCGTCTTCGTTTTTCAAAACAAAGGCCATCCTTTCCGAGCATGTTTGAGAAAAATCTTTTTCCATATATGTTTATGACAAACTACTGTTATCACCGATCCCCAGGAATGACCCTCGGCTATCACATACAAATGAGCGGTCCGCGAGCGGCGCGGGCGCGTGTATGCGGACGTTTATCTGCGAGTACGGAGTTTTTACTGCGCGCGCGCATCGCTGGCGCGGCAATTAATGTTGCTGGCCTGGACACCGGTGTCTCACACAAATAGAATGAAACACTATCTTAGTACTTCGGATATAAATTTATTTAAATTAAGAATTATACACAAATTGACCTAGTCCGAAATACAACACAACAAATATTATTTTCTGAACATCACATACAACAACAGCATGGAAAATATTAAAAATAACATAGCTCCGACAAGAAACTTCTCCAATTTATAGAAATCCTCATGAGAAATTCTTGCTATGCTCTCCAATGTTTCCGAGAATATTTTCTGCCAAACTTCGGGCAATGTTCTGCAACTTGCGCATTGCTAGTCTGAAAATGTAGCATATGCTTTAGGCTTGTAATTACGAGTACTATAAATGTGCCATGGATCACTGTATACATGTATAGTTAAATGGATTATTAAGTACTTAAATCCATAGAAATCATCCAAAACTCGGGTGATCAGGACATATGTTTACACTTCACAGACGAAGTCATTACCATAGTCTTACACCGGTATTCACAAACGTCACTATGAGGTCCCACAGTGCTCACGAACGCACAGGGTGGTTCAAATCGTCTCATAAACAAAACGTCGGTCAAAAAGGACCAATCACAAAGCTGTATTATACGCAGTGCGTTTACTCAGTGAAGGATCCCTTAAGTATTGTTTGTGAATACGGGTGTTAATTAACAAAGAACTGATAAGTATTTCATATTTATATAATTTATTTATTATTTTAGTACTTATGCCAGATGGTTTTTTATAATAATACCTACTGTTTATCGCTTAAATGACTGTTCGAACATAAAAACTCAATTTAAAACGTACAAATGTCTAAATAAGAACGAAAACTCTTATTTTTTATTCGTTTAGTAAGGCAGCCGACATCGAGGCAATGTTTGTATAGTTTTTTGCGTCACGCGGAAACATCGCGGGATTCCGCCCGCGGCCCATACCCGGCGCCCGCGCAGCCAATTAATCTCTCGGGGAAGAATCCATTACGGGAACACGAAGAAAGGGTTCCACGGAATACTGTTACATCTCTAATTATACGTGTTCTATGCTTGGTGACGCTATGGCGTGTCGATTTTGGATTCTCTATATTATATTTTCTATTATACATAGAAAAACTCGTACTCAAATTACTGAGGGAAGAGCTTATTACATCTAAGCTCACCCATAAATTACACTAAGGTGATACGAATGTAACGTATTGTGGCGTCCATCTCATTAGTGAAGTGACTAATTTAGGAAGCTCTTGAGTGATGTGATGACAGACAACGCTCAGCTGGACTTAAAAATTGGAGGGTACTTTGGGGTTCTTGGGTTCCTACCTTAGAAGTGCACTAAGAAAGGATTTATAAAATCGTCCCCAAACGGGAACAAATAGGGGGAGAAGTAACTATTCTAAGCATACGAAGCAAGGGCATCCTCTAGTTTGGGTACAGCGGGCAATCTTACATTCGGGAAGTTTCACATAAAACGGAAGCCCTTTTTTTGGTCATAATCATAATATTTTGTTGACATATTTATTGATAGCAATAATTTATCGCTGAAACTGTAAACTTTTCTGAATTTCTTAAATATCGAACGTGTAGACAAGGCTAGGTTTGATTTATAAAAATTCTAAAAAGGTAACAATTCCGTAAAAAAAAAAATGTTACGACTTGCGACAAATATAACTTAAGCACATTATGACTAAAAATAATTATGGCAAACGATATAGACCCACATAAAACACTACTAATTCATAGCAAATACCGCTATACCAGGGCAGCCACAAGTATTCCTTTAAATGTAAGTACCGTCTTAATTCTGACGTGTATTGGCTAGTTTTATGCAGTGGTTAGTGATATAATTTATAGCGACTGCAGCCCCATTAAGCCTGGACTTTAAGTGCCACCTTTATGCATTGGCATTATTGACGTTTATAACATAACAGTGCCGATCCGAGCGTCATTCAAATACGGCCTTTATTGATTGATGGATAGACCGGGTTAAAAGACCGTTAAACTAAAGCCTTCTATTCGAATACTGTCAATGTTTGACGTCAGTGTTTTGTGTTACCACATACTTACCGTTTGTCCGAAGGTCAAAGTTAAAGTCTGTTATAGTCGTGGGTGCTTTGTGCAGAGTCCGTCGCGTTCGCTACCACAATCTTGTCCTTTAATGTACCTAATAAACCTATTTAATTGTTATTGTATCATTCGCAATTGCCGACCTAGATTTATGCGACGGTAAGCCAATTAAAATGTCATATTAACATTGAAATTATAATAAAAAAATAGTTATTTTTTAGGCATTAATCCCATTAAGTTTATAAATCAATCAGTTAACATAAAAAACTTTTTTTTTTTAACTTTTAATGTTAAATTGTTTAATAAATAGTGTTTGTGTGTACTGAAAAAGGTTTTTTGACTGACAGCTTAAGATGATACTGTCGATATACTGAACGTGAGTGGGAGGCTTTAGTTTAGAGGTTACCTGCATACTTCCGTATTATGACTAATGAACTGTTGTAAAATTACAGTTTTTCTTAAGAATTTAAAGAAATTAATGAAGCTGTGGAATTAATGTTTTATTAGTGAAATTAGGCAGGAATTCATTATAATTGGTTGTGTGTGGAGTGTGAGAAGAATCTACAGCTATGTGAAACTTAATAGCAGCGATAACATACTATAAATCGTTTTTGTTACTTATAGTGTGTATAAATAAGGAGCCCTTTTGGTGTATTTTAATTCATAAATTGTAAGCGAATTTTGATGTAAACCGATCTACAAATATTTTGATTTAACGTTAATCAGGTGAAAATATTATAACATAAAAGATTACGATACAATGAAAAAAGTTTTAAGTTCATATAGACAAGTTTTTTGCAAGGCTTTTTTCAAGACGGCTGTTTCATTTTATGACTTTCCAAACAACCCAAGACAAATACAACCACATAACCAAGACAAAAAGACCATAGGATGTTATATCTTTGGCATCTTGTATGCGAAATGCTAAATATTACCTCCCTTCGCCTTTTTGTTAAATGCCCTACATACATTTTCGGATAGATCAGGAATCTAATTAAACAAAAACGATTTAACTCACCTTACGAGTACACTCATTCACTCATCTCTTGCTCCACAGTTTCCCACACCCAAATCAACATATCGATATTCAAATTGAATTCATATCGAATTATATCGATCGATCCAATAAAAGTATTACATCACATGTAGCACGATCTATATAATAGTTATGTGGCACTTAAGGAAGTATTCGTGTAAAAAGTACGTGATCTCTGGGCGTTGACCTCGGGTCTGGGGGAGGTTTGTTCCTCTTTACTCTCGTTCGAAGTAGGTGTTCTTTATTATTATGATAATCCAACTAAGTACAGAATTCAACATTAATACAATTAAAAATTAAAACTAAACGTATTTAAATTAAAATTAAACTAAGCTACTCAACTATTAAAGATATAAATAATAATCACCACTATAAAAAGAACACCCCCTAGCGGGTCCGCTCGCGGCATGGTCGTCATGACACTGGCTTCATTACCTCTCTGGATAGCTAGCCCAATCCTTTGGGAGAGGTAAGCACCAGTTCTAGGATCTCCGGAGGATTCTATGAGCCGAGAGGACAGGGCCTTAATAAAGCTTTTCATATCAGCTGACCAAGGTCCCATGGTATTCTTTATTTTTAATAAAATAGTCTTTAAGTATAAACGTATATGGTTGATTATTTTATTATTAAATCTTTATTAAGAAAACTTTTTGGCACCAAAATACAATTTTGAGTACAAAGGGTGAACTCAATGCTTCATAGTAGTCTCTACTAGTTAATCCAAAATTAGATCACAGTTGAAAGCAGATACAAGAGGTTGAAGATAAAGAAGATTTATTAAATTAAATTGTTGTTTAACCTTGTAAGGCCCACCATACTGCAAACAGGGAGTATTTTGTCAGTGGGACTTTGAACCTAACATCAAGGCAATAAAGTTCAATTACGATTGACCGATAATGCCATTTTCAGTTTATGAACATAGGAAAATAAACCTTATTCTTATAGCAACACAGTTCAAATTAAATTGCCTTGATTATGTACATCCTATTGCACACTGGGCCTGAAGAGGTTAAATAAAGCCCATGTTAACAAACTAACTCTGCTGCAGAAAAAAAAAAAAAAAAAAAAAAGCTCTGCTCGAAAAAAGTTACCATTTATTATGTAATTGTCATGAAGACGGCAAACAAGAACCAGGCAAATTTATGCACTCTCAAGATACAAATTACCATGCTAAAAAACACATTAAAAATAAAAATGGAATGCTTCTTCTATTCTAACTAGTAATTTCACCGTCTGTCTTGCTTCTAAACCGAACAAATCATTGCGTACAATATAACTCATTAGTAACTATAAGGGCTGTCACTAAGATATGATATAGTTTTGAGTTTGTTTGATTGATTCTCTGTAAATTGACCGCAGATTGACATAACAAAACAGCTTTTAAATTTTATTGCCGTCAAAAATAAAACTAAGTTCTAAAGTTAAAAAACGCGATCACCGATATCTATACTTTCAAACATTAGGTTCGCCTCAATATCTAGATTATACCGATAAATCCATGTAATGTTCATAACGAAGCAGCAAGCGGAACGAACGCGGCGGCTCCGTGTAGACGGTATCAGTTACAGAGGCTGCGCGGGCGCACCGTGACAGGATAGTGAGGATGTGTGCTTGACAGCGGCCGTATCTTCACGAACACTGACACGGTCACGAAATCAAGCTGTTATAGTATTCTTGTCGATTATGTAAGAGCTGTGACCAAGACATGAGGTAAAATGGGGCTCCTAGAACTGTGTCACGGTGACATTATAAAAAAAAAATGTCAATTCTTACGATAACATTTATGCAGTCACTGTGACACAGTTCTATGGTGGTTCAAGGTTCCTTTTTGCTGATAGCTTCAACTGTTGTGGTCTGATTTTCAGAGCAAAACAATTTACTCGTTCTTAACATACGATGACAGCATCGTCAAGAATTAGCATGTGCCCATCTAGTAAACGGGGTCTCCATACAAGAAACGTTTTTTCAACGTATTTTTGTTATTGTTGTATCGTGAAAACGGTAAAATATACAAGCGTCAAATTAAGTTTGGTACAAACCCTGAAGAAAAAAAACAAAGACTAAAAAATGGTCAAATGTGAGATGGGCTCAAGCTGATTTGATTCGAAATAAAATTCAAATCGGAATATATTATAAAACTCATGATGGATATGTATGCTGTTGGCCTGCCTTCAATAAATAAATAAGACCTAGCGGGAAAAACACCTCGGCATTTCTTCTTTAGTCCACAATATCCCATCGCAATGACTGTGTAAGATGCATCTTGAATGGGGGGCGTGGCGCCACCAGGGGGAGCATATCATTGCGCCCGCGCAGGTTCGCGCGTCATCGTCGCACTCGCTCGAACAAACCACTAGTCATGTTGACATTGGCAAGGTAATTATAGTGCATATTTATATGCAACAAAGCAAATTCAAGGTAATTTCTGCATTGTAGGCGAGATCAAATCAATTTAGGTAATAGACCTCCCTCCCTTTCATCATGAGGGGGTATCGTGTCATAATTTTCTACTAGTCACTGACAATTTTTTAAGTAGAGCTAGGTTTGATCATAAAAGCATGATATGTAAATTAATTGCGATCACATTCTTCCTGTCTCATTCGGGATAGTTCTTAGCTAGGTCTAATGAAAATCAGTTTGGCATTTTTAGATGTATTTGGGATGTGATTCTACACGGTAAAGCTTAATGTATTTGACGTGTTTCCGTATTGTCAACGTTTTAATAGCCCACCCAGAACATTACCAACGAAAAAGTGCTTAACATGATTAAAAAGAAGAGGTGCTTATTGGAAACCGTTGGAAATAGAAGGGGGAAGATGCTAGGACACCTTTTGCGACACGACGAATACATTAAGACCATAGTTGAAGGGAAAGTTGAGGGGAAGCGGAAGGGAGGAAGACAAGGAGAACGTTCATGGATCAGATTCACGAAATGGTAGATGTCGAGTCGTATCAGGCCCTAAAACAAAAGGCTCTAGAAAGAAAGTCATGGAAATTGCTCCACCCACAAGAGCCTAGCTCTTAAATTTAAGAAGAAGGGATTTACTTGACAGTAATGGCGGCTACTGATGTGCCAAAGGAAACTTTCCAAAATTGCGGAATCTTTCATGTAGGAAAATTTCGGAAACTTCTCACAATTTTGTATGCGGATTGAAACTTTCCGTTTCTTCAATTTAAATTAACTATATTTCAAGTGAAAGAGTCCGGAAATTTCTTAGAACTTTTCCAACTTTTTGGAAACTTTCCGCAACTTGCACATCAGTAATGGCGGCCGAGTTAAATGTGTGGGGCCCTGGATCTGAAAGTAGGGGTCGCTATTAGATAGGGGGGGATCTATTTAAAAGTTATGGTGGACACAAGATGACGAGCGCCATAAGGTTTCTTTTTGTAACTTTTTTGGTACACCATAAAAAGTAGACTGGACTTAAAAATAATAAAAACAATAAAAAAGCACAACATTCTACAAGGGCTCCCATAGCGTGAACTCTGTAAATGATGCCCCGCCCTTCGGCTCTGTCCGCCCTTTCCCACACATTATCATTGTCTGCGCTTTAATATGACCACCGACCTCAGGAAACGACCCTTACACACGCACATACACAAAGAAAAAAAAACTGTTAAAGTCCCAAGTCTGAATAGAAATGCCAGCGTTCAAGTAATTCTGTTATTGTCTTTGGTACTCGAATGTTGATGATGTTTTTCTGACACAGGGGAAATCGAAATGCTTTATATAGGTGATTATGATAAATAGTTGTTATCATATAAGACCGCATTTCACAAAACTGGAATAAGACTTACTCCGAGATTAGTCTATACAAATTCGGTGTTTAATCTAGGTATAAGACCTTATTCCAGTTTGGTCAAATGCGGTCTAAGATAGATTGAGCAGAGGCAAATAGGCCCAGGGTATTTATTTCACTTTAGTTCAGCTTATTTTGCCCCGAAATCTTTATCATAGTTGACACTATGACAGATCTTACTATCACGTGAATAGAAGCTGTCAATAACAACAATATGTTTACGATATCGAAGCAAATTTCTCTTATACAATGTGAAATGCGCCTATTTTCTATTGGTACCTCCATCTTTACTTCATTGTATCATCTTCAAAAAACTTTTCTGCTTTCTTTTCCATGTTTATTTTCTAATAATTTACGGTTAAAATCGCTCCAAAAACTGGGCTATTATCTACCAATTACCAAAACTAATCGGCGAGATCTGTCGCAATCTACTTGCAGCCATTATTCTGGAATTTTTGTCTGACATTAGTGCAGTGACCCGATCAACAGTGAATGGCCGGCGCCGGCGCATTTATTGCATTTTTTATGTTTTCAGTAATTAATGTTGATGTCCAGTTCGAAGGGTTATTGGTGGTCATTATTTTTAGCGATCACACAAATCAAGTCTAAAACTGCCATCATGAAATTGTTGCATGTGACAGTAAAATATTATCATGATACGGTTTAGGGCCGGTACAGACGAACTGCATGGCAGTTCGAGTGTTGGCCACATGAGGGTTGTTTTACACTTCGGTAATATGATGTGAATCTACTAGCGCTTCAGAAAAAACATCATTGCGGAGTAGAAGAGCCGCAAGATACTGCAGCAGTTATTAATTCCATTAGTAGCTTAACTTCCGCACTAACGTAACATGATCGTATAAAACACACCTGCTACGATCCTGAGAAATCTCTTTCGCTTCTTCCACACTCATACATCGAGTCATACATGCACGTCGGTTTCGGGTACATAAGATTCGGCCTTTTCCAGTATTTTACCGATTTGATTTAAAAAAGTACGCCTAGGGCGGCCCCTACCGACCCTCCCACTCACTTTCGCTCTGTATATCTCTTTCGTCAATCTTCAAGAATAATATTTATAGGACAAATTTTTCCAATGCCGTCTTTGCCATAAGGGCACACGAGGTCCGTGCCCAGGGCCCCCATCCACAGGGGGCCCCGAAGGACCGACAATTTATTACCCATAATGAATAGAAGATCATAGTAGAAAAATGTTATTCACTTTCTTTACTTTCCAAAAGAGGCCCCAAATTCTTACGTGCCCTAGGGCCCCAGCATAAGTTAAGACGGCCCTGGTAAAAATGAATTGACTAGATGGCAGATCACTTATTTCGCCGACTGTACCTACACGCCTCGTCATCAATGAGCCCCCCGGTGAGTTTCTTCTCCATCGCGATAATTAGTCCGGTAAGGTTCACCGGAGCATGTGCTTTCGAACAATTACGCGTTTCCAATCGGGTTTCACATCTAGGGCTGCCCACTGATACACACATCCGAAATATCTAGAGATCCTAATATATACTTACGTCATTTTGATATTTTGGAATGTATCTCACACACATCCGAAATATCTGGAAATCATAATATACTTACGTCAATGTGATATTTTGGAATGTATCTCACATACATGAAATATCTGGAGATCATAATATACTTAGGTCATTTTGATATTTTGGAATGTATTTCAACTCATATCAAAATAATGTATGGACATTTTTGATGTGTGTAATAAACAAGGTTTTGAATGAGAATAAAGGGCTGTAGTATTTAGATTATAACTATTATAAGTTTTGTCTTCGTGTTTGGTGAGTTGTGCTGTTTGTGGTTAATTTCATGTGAATATAATTATGTAGTTTGAGGTTTTACGAATGGTGGGATGTCTTAGATGCCTCTTAGGTTTGACAGGTTAGGCCTCTTAGAAACATTTTTGGAAAGGTTTCAAAAATTTGGAAATTGTAAACTACGCATAGGTATGGATAAACTAAGAACAAACAATTAGCTATTTGTTTCCGTAATATCGCACCTTCAGAACAACAGTGACCTAATTCAAAATTTCTGCTTTTAAACTTCAAGTCATAATTTTATTATTATAGAGACCTAACTCGAAAACTAAAATTTCTCAGTTACGTCACTATTGTTTTGAAGGTGCGATATATGTGAGAATGAGAAGTGTGGTTACAAACAAACATATTGAAGTCAACTTTACATGTTGAAAAATTGCAAAGAAAATGCGTGCTTACGGTTATTTCGAGTAGTTTAAATAATATATATATTTTATGCTACAAATTCAACGTCAAAATATAAAAAAATATGTCAAGAACTTGGCGGCACATATTGTACATATTATGAGCTCCCATCTCTGTACCTATGTCCTAGATAGCACAAGAAAACAAATGAGCTATCTATATAGCCATGTAGCAACCCTACCTACACTACCTACACTAGCATTCAGTGGGAAAGGTGACAATAAAAGATTATCAACGCGTCGATCGCCGTGTTGAGCGGCGCGCGCGCAGTTTCCATCCGGAGGACATCCTGTCGCTACACGCTCGCGATGATCTCTCTATAATTGTGCAATCCATGTGGCAATTAACTCATTTCATTTCTACTTAACTATATAAGACTTAATTGCAATATGTCCACTTTAGGTTTACTAAACGGTTAACATGTTTTATAAATCTGGAAGGAAATGATTTTCTTTTTTTTTGTCCACAGGGCCGGCATAAACGGAACGCCACGTTTCCCGGCGGGCAGACCGCGAGCTTGCTCCAGTCTTCAACAACAAGAAGTAAGTAACTATAGTATGTGCCAATTGAAATTGGCAAAGATGTAAACACAACCAAACGAACCAATTTACCATTATTACGCCTCACCTGCTTTTAAAGGTCAAGTGAGATCTTAGCGCTGATTTATACACTAGATCTTTACATTCACATTAAGTTTAAGATTAAATAACTATTAATTGTAAGTTATTTTAAATAAAAAATAAAGTTTAAAAAAAACAAAAACCCGCCTTCAAAAAGCAAAAAATAACTTCTTTAAAATGGTAGGTAAATAGGTCAGTCCAACTGAAGTCGGCGTCCAACAATATTTTAACCAAAAGCAGACTTCAGTTGGACTGACCTATTTACCTACCATTTTAAAGAAGTTATTTTTTGCTTTTTGAAGGCGGGTTTTTGTTTTTTTTAAACTTTATTTTATTTTATACTTTTTAGTGATCATAATGATGCTGTTATTCTCCCATTTCTCAAGAAACAATAGAACATTTCAATCTCGCCGCAAGCAACGCCGTGGGAAAGTCATAGTCATATATTTAAACCTAAATATGCTTCGTCATAGTCGCTCAACTATCTTAATCGAAATATCTTGTCGCCACCCTCGAAATATATACCGTTTAGGAGTTCCGGTGGCCATCTGTGGTCTTCATCATCAGTTCCACTTCACCAAATAGTGCTTTCCAAGACCAAATACACGAGTTACAATGAAAAATACCAAAATCGCTATAGGTGTGCCTATAAATTTTGAAGAGTTCCGTCGATTCCTCATGGATTCCACCATCAGATCTTCATTTTGAAAAAAATGGGACCAATCTGGAAGCACCAGCTTTCAAATAAAAAAAGAATCTTCAAAATCGGTTCACCCAGTCAAAAGTTCTGAGGTAACAAACATTAAAAATAAAAAAAAATAAAAAAAAAATACTGACGAATTGAGAACCTCCTCCTTTTTTGAAGTCGGTTAAAAACACGCTTGATGAACATTTGAGGTTAAGTGTCAAACAGTACTAATTTGTTTACATCTTTGGCAATTTCAATTGACATAGACTACACTAACTATAGTGTAAGCTTTACTGCGCTGCCTTGAAGTTCTTGGCTAGCCACGTATGTAGTGTAGCTAAAATATACATTTTTTTTAACCCCCCCAAACCATTAATTTGTTTTTCTAAGTCTGTATATGTGGCATCGTAGCTTCCAAACGAATGGATCTATTCAGGTCTTTTTTAAATATAAAGCTAGTTTGTAGTGGTGGAAGAACCTTGTGCGTTGTCCTCCTGGATCGCTGCCACCATCCATGGCATGCAAACAGCAGTGTTTTCAAATATCTATGCGCTTTAGAGTCCAACTACCAATAGGTAGCCTGTGTGCTCTGTTTCCTTCCTTCGTGCAAGTTAATCGGAGTGGTTCTCGCCTAGGTTTGATGAAAATGGATTGTGTAGTGTCCTCGTATGATATGTGTTTGGATGTACCTGTAGGTGTATTGTAATATCGGCTTGCTCGCTATGCACAGCGTCTTTCTTCCCTCCTCCCTGCCTCTCGAGCCACCCGCGCAGCCCTGTGCTTAGCCCCGAGACGACAGATGACAGATTTCACAGATAACATTACATATACAGGGTGTAATCGTTAAGTGTAGCCAGGCGATTATTCCGTAAATATAACAGATATCAGAAAACTTTAAACTGGTATCGAAAATACGCTACCCAATGAGTAAAATCACATCAGAAACTCTTTTTAAATAAAACCAGAAATAACCCAAATATTAACTCAATTAACTCGCTAATAAATTATTCGACGAATAATTTATTCGAATAAGAATAATCATTCGTTATTCGCGAATATTTTGGTTATTCTTATTTTTTATTTGTCATTCGAATAAATGTTGCCCATCATTGCAGATAAAACTGTTTAAGATTCATAATTTACACGAATAAACTGTGATAAATATAAAAAAAAACATGAATTATATGATAATGGTGAAATAACTAGGCCTTTTAAACTAAAGCCTCAACGAACGGCGTACTACACTCGCGGTCAAATAATACGGGTCAGAGTGCGTTTTTCATACAAACGAGGCTATTTCGAAGCCTTGGTTCCTCGGCAGGTGTTGTTTTGAGTGAGGTTTAATGGTGGATACTCCGAGGTTCAATAGAGGTTGTCAAAAGTTCTTAAGATACCTAACTGATCGCACAATCAGATAACATCACAGCGAGAGAGTTTGGGTCAGCGTTTGGATTTCCTTACATTTTATTGCAATTTTAGATGTTTTCCTGAACATGCACGATTCCGGCGTTAAACACAGATTCAATCAGTTGGGTATCCTAGGCACTCTCGAAGTCCTGTATCGATGCTCGGGGTATCCATCATCAGATTTCACTACAAGCATCCTCCGGCGAGGAACCAAGGCTTCGAAGTAGCCTCTTTAGTATGAAAAACGCACTCTGACCCGTATTATTTGACCGCGAGTGTAAATGTACGGGAGGGTTTTAAGTTAATATTTCGGATGTTTCTGGTTTTATTAAAAAAAGTTAGTGATGTAATTTTACTCATTGGGTAACATACTTTCGATATGAATTTAAAGTTGTCTGATATCTGTTATATTTACGGAATAATCGCCTCGACACACTTGACGATTACACCCTGTATAAGTGTCCGTACACTACAGGTTGGGTCGTTCAAGAGTTATTAACTCTTAAAGTAGAGATCACCATAACATCATTTTTGTCTATTGAACGGTTATTCTGAAAAACATTTGCCGATAAGCTCACTTGACTCCTGGCTCCTTACAGAGTACTCAGCCGACGCGTCAACGTTGCGCGACGCGGCGGACGGCTGCGGCGCGGCGCGGCCGCGGTACTGCGCCGGTACAACGACGTGGCCCGGCCCGCGCGTGCAGCCTCCGCAGTCCGAGATCCCCAGCCTAGCGCCGCCGCCGCCCATCGACACCAAAGGTACCACATCTTCCTCTAATCATCTAATGTACTCTTAGCTTTTTATTGCAGTTGGCCACTGGTTGCCATTTATGTTTTAATTATTCGACCCTAGCTGGATTTTTTTACCCATTTTCGTTTATAAGGATGTAAGGCGTCAACGTAGGTAGGTAATTGTCTTCTAGGTAAGTACTCTGAGTACGGCGGTAAGCAACTTTATTTAAACGTCATTTAGCGTTTGTAGTTGGTCACACTTATTTTGAATTTGCATCTCTTCGACGCTAAACGTTGCAAAGTTAAAGCGAGTATAAGAACGTAGCTGGTAGTGGTCCAAAGTTAATCTGACATTCTACAACCATAAGGTTGAGTTTCCTAAAAGTTACAAATGACTTGACATCTCTAATGACATTGACGACTTCAAGCATATTTTTCTTGAAATGGGTCCCAAATTAACGCTCTTGACCGTACCATTGAATTGGTACAATTTTTTTGGATTTTCGTGCACTACTTAAGCCATCCTACATTCATTAATAATGCCTATATCTGCTACCAATAGCTTTACAGTACTGACCAAAACAACTTTACTCATTTCACGGTATAAATTAGCATATTTCTCAGCATAGTTTACAAACTACACGTTAATGTTACAGATGCAACGGTTGAACTTTGCGTTAATGAGATCCTTGACTTTAACGTAACTAGGTTTTCGAAACCTCTAAATAAGTTAAACTCATTTCTCATACAGTCTAGTTTGAATGTCCTGTCGTTCAGAAATCACAAAACTATCGTTTCATTGACAGGCTGACGCCCACCGTAAGTAATTAAAAAATATGCGGCGCCAAAAACGCCCACGTTTTGCATGACAACATCCAAAATAACTTTACACACTACGAATTCGAGTAGTTCTATTTCCAACCCTATTTTAATTCTACCAAAGGTGTTGACAATCGCAAGTATCAGTACTTATTTTTTGTGTCACGACTATGATAGTTTAAATAATTTGAACTCTAATCTCAAAGTATTAAGGTCTTCAAAAGCAATAGACCAGCCGCATTATGCAAGAGCCCGCCATTCACAAAACTCAATTGAATGTATTGCAAATTACAGCGCACGCGCATAATGACCGGGTGTGGATTATTTATGATTCGGCGATACGGGGAACAGAATCTGTATCGGCGATGTTATCGTTTCGCCGAATTCGGCGATTACGGCAAATTTTGATTTAAATCGACCTTTTAGTGGTATTTTCACGCTTTCGGTAATTCGGTAACAAATTATAAGACGGTCTTACGTCAAATTTAAGCTTCTGCTTTGATATAAGATTTGCATATTCAAATGTCCCATAAATTAACTGCAAGCCTAAGGCAGTTAGGATTTTTTGTAATTTGGTCCTCCGAACCGAGTTTTTTATTTGATCGATTTAGCTTTTATTACTTACTGTAGGTATCCCATGAAATCTGTCCAGTAAAGTGAAGTTTTAGTAAGAAAATAAATTGCCCAAACTCACGATAATTTCACACATTGACTGCCAACTACGAGTAAACTCGTAGTAATAGTACGAGAATACTCGTATCTGGCAGCAAGGTGTTAAATCATGGTAATAGACACTTAAATACAGAAAAACGGTTAAAACTCACAATTTGAACTGCCGGAATGTTCCAAACTGAGACGATAATTTCATAGTTAAATCATGGTAATAGACACTCAAATCCAGAAAAACGGTTAAAACTCATGATTTAAACTGCCGGAATGTTCCAAACTGAGATGATAATTTCATAGTTAAATCATGTTAATAGACTCTTAAATACAGAAAAACGGTTAAAACTCATAATTTTAAGTGCCGGAATGTTTCCATTATATTTAATCACGTTTCAAGTAAGATATTTCAAATGTTACCACAGACCCTTCATCTTTACCAATCTTATTTTATTTCCTACCCCAAAATAAGCAAAAGAACACAGCCTCTCGACTTAGGCCGGGATTACACCTATAAGTTATTACGTAAGTTTTGAAACAAAGCTATATGCAAGAGAAAGATGCAGATATTTGCCACTCACTCTTACCCATAGTTGCGTCTCAAAACTTACGTAATAACTCACAGGTGTAATCCCGGCCTTACGCTAGTAACTTTACACCTATTACCATAATACACCTGCATCCATCATGATCTCCGCGTACTTGGTCCTTCGAACCGGATAATTTCACTTTTACCAACATTTTTGAATGTTGGCTCCCAGCCACTCCCTAGTTTGTATTTGAGCGCGTGCATCAGATAGGGCTGTTGCGACAGCCGTTCAGTCATCAATTTCGCGTTTCCATCCTTATATGGCGGTAGGTGCAGAATTTGGATTTGTTATAAGATAGGTAGGTACTAAGTTGTTGTGAACGTGAATTGTTGTTGTCACGCCATAGTATTTGGTTTCAGTATTTAATTGGATATTAAACCTTAAAGTTCATTTGTATTTCTGTAAAATAGGAGATGGTACCATTAAAATCGACTAAGTACAGTTAGTTACAAAGGTCCTTACTTCCTCGTACTTTGAATCTGTGGAATGAAATTCCCTCCACGGTGTTTCCTCTGCACTTTAACAGTTTACGTATCCTATGTCACCCGGGATGGTGAAAGGATTCTAACGATACCACGCAAATCTAAATCGGCTCAGGCGTGTAGAAGTTGTGGTGGAATAAATAATCTTACATACACATACCTACAAACATGAACCCTAAAAACATTACACTCCTGGGTGTACCTGGGTCACACTTTTGGGTAGTCGTGTAAAAAGAGTGTTCACTGAACGGCAGCAACTGTGTCAACTGCGTCCCTGGCATTGCTGATGTTTATAGGCGAGGGTGACTGCTGACCAACGGTGCTCCGTCTGATTGTTTTGTACTTAAAGAAAAATATATGGAGTCAGTAGAAAACTGAAACTGGGTCATACACAGGTTTAGGTTACCGTCTTCCCTGTGGACATACCCAAAGTTAACGTTTCTAAGGCCTAATTTGCTGGCTGAACCCACATCCGCATAAACGGCGTCAGGTCTAATTTAGTCCTATCAAATAAAAACATAACTTATATGCACACCGCCTTTAACTATTGACCACAGGAGAGAGAACTTTTGTATTTTCGAATGTGTATGACCCAACTATAGCAGCATTTGCATCCTGGGTAGGACTTCAGAAGGCGCTCTCTCTAACAAAACATATAAAATAGGTCGAACGTGCCTATTAACTCTGTGCTTCCTTTTCCATAGCATAATTCTCTTTTCTATACTTTGTGTTAAAAACAAAAGCGATTAATCTTCTAACATTATCTGTTACAAGACTAATCGCGATTACATAGAGACGTCATCTCTATCATAATTTATCTATCGTGTTAAAAATAGCTACTTCCGGATCCCGTTTTTCTGGTATCAACCGAGACCCCTGCCGGGCATAAATCCCGGTGACAACCCGGCACCTAATTAAACCCCGTTAGACGCAACCCTGCGCGTGCGCACGACGGAAGCGATTCGCGACTTGTTTTATTTAGACTGTTTTTGTATTACTTGTAAGAATAACGGGTAATCAGGTTCAAAGTAACTTAAAACTCGAGGTTTTTCACTTTAATATAAATATTTACTTATTCACCTCTATGAAAGAGACAGACACAGAGACATTCTTGATAGAGAGAGATAAGATAAGCCATTTGAAATTTATGTCGAGATTTACTTTTGTGTTCGTGCGTATGAAGGATTTCTTCGTACCAGATGTTTTTTACTTTTTAAATTTAATTTGATATTTCAGCATATGCATTAGTCAGCATGAGACCATGATGTGAAAACTTTGTCTAAAAAATAAAACATACTTTATAATCCCGCTGCCTCCCGTGGCCTGCGCCTGAGTGTCTATGATTCACTTGTAAACAGCAGTAACGAGCGTCTGCGCAGGATTCCGGGCGTCAATTAAACGGGCCCGTTAGGGCAGTCATTCACCACCCTAATTGATTGGGGGCCTAATCGGGCAGGTGGTAGGGACTAGAGAGAACTATTTGACTTATGAGATTAACAATTCTGCGTAGAATTTTTAGCTAATAGCGCGCACCTGCGCCCGTCTTATGATCGCCTTTATCGCGGTGAATATAGAGCATCCGTTACTTTCGCACGTACTTACCGGTCAGAAAGTGACAAATGTTTTATCCAAATCGATAAACACGACCATAATAGGCCCGCTGGAGTTTCTTTACTCTTTGGATGCATACAATCTATCTATTTAACACTTTCAGTGCCAAGAGCCCTGATTTTCGTACAAAATGGACTCGCCTAGCGGGTTGGTTTGGCGGCAGTTAAAGTGAGTACAAACATAGATTGTATCCATCCAAAGAATTAAACAGACCATGAAAGTATCGACACCCAAAATCTACAAAATATTAATGAATTGCCAAACACACCCCAAAAATAGAATTGTCAATACACTACGGCGCGCCCCACCATTTATTTTAACGTACATTAAACGCAACCCAGTATAAAATATGTTTTTTCAGTAAGTAGGCCGCAATTGCACTTTTACACGTCTAAAGTCTACCATAAGTAACATAATTTTACATGCTTACGAATGGTGCCATCAATGCATAGTTGCATTATATCCAACGTTGCTAGTTGTTTTATCTGAATAGAGCAGGAATTTAGGAAGTGATTAGATCATGGGCAGCCAGGCAATTACCAAGGCCGCGCGGTAAGGGCCAGCAGGGTCTGGCTCCAGTGCTAGCAGAGAAGGTTCCTATCAGTGTCGGCTCTAGAATTTATGATTATACTATAAATATCAGGGGACAATGTCACACCAAGTGACCCAGTCCCAAACCAAGCTCTAGGTTTGTATTTCTGAAGACGAGTATGAGGTTCATAAAGAATATTAAAAAATATATATGCCCCTATGACCTCCACAGAAAGTCATTTAGCCACCTGAAATGGATTTATCAGCCAAGACGGAGACGTTTAACGCCCTAAAATTTACTAAAGATAAAGATAAATTTATTTGTTAAACATGAGTTACAATTTTGTAAAGACGTCAGAATTCATTTAACAATCGTCATGTATAAAGAAGACAATTACGTTATTATTTTGTTTAATTTAACAATTTTAATAAAATTATATTTTACAAACATACTTGGAGTGATCACTAGTAAATAGAACAAGCATCGATAATTGAAATTGAATTTATCGATCTAGGAACTCTCTGTCATAGAATTTTGCCCCCTGGATACCTATGTCTGTTCATAAGCTTACGTTACGCCGCAACTGGCCTCGCCCGGGCGGCGCGCGCGCAGAAAGCGCACGCACCTGGCGATCGCAATTACTGATCTATCGTTTAGGGTTTACTCTCTAATTACAGATTACAAACACGCTGTGCCGGTACCATTTCCTAGGTGTTGTACTTTTCAAATGGCTTGACGTTAAAGGTAGTAATAGCAGGCTATGAGCGTTCTCTTTAATTCCATAGGCATTTAATAACTCTTTGAACTGCTTTTAATTATTAGCCCCGTGATGCAAGAAGAGGGGTTTTTGAGGGGTATATGTTTAAAATGTGTATCTGTGTTTCTATCTGTGGCAATATAGCTCTGAAACGGATGAACCGATTCATAAACTTTTTTTTTTAAGAATAGGCCCTTTATCTTGAAGACGCGGTTAGCCTCGTTGGATTTAAGTGACCATGCCTACGAAGCTAGCGGTCCTGGGTTCGATTCCCGGTATGGGCAATTTTTTTGTGAAGAGCGCCTGTTCCTAATTCGTTCTATTTATACATACATAAACACGTACCTTCACGCCTATGAGACTATGGAACGCCAGGTGCACCGGTATGGACATACAACTCTCTCTTCCTCAATATTCATCAACCTCTTCATGCACGTATGTTTCGAGTGTTTTTTGTTTTCTATGTTTTAAAGTATGTATTCATACTTTAAATATTCGTATGTTTGTCTTTGTGTAGCTCGGTCAATTTGCGTGAGATCGTCTCTGGCTGATTCTGTCATGTTGGTGACATTTTGTTTTTTATTTTAATAGGTACCTATAGTGCTTATACATAACTTCGCTACACCTCTTAGTTTCACTTTGAGCCTTTATTCGGCAAACTAGCTATCTTTATAAAAGAAATAAATCCAAACACAACAGATCCACGTTTTTAAAATATATTACCTGTCAAAATGACAATGCTTATTTATAACCAGGATCTACAAAGGCGTATAGTCTAACGTGGCAAACCTGCGAAAACGTGGAGATTTGGCAATATTAATAATTTACTTCGGCTAGGTGTGGCGTTCACACTACTAATAAATCTGTCGGTATGTTGAGTTGAGATTGGGTCTTAGGTAATTCGCATCTGACACCGATACGGACGGAGTCTGGTTTCAGAAACCTTGAGGAATTGTAGAGTCATGTTTCGAATGTAATTTACACATATAGTTTTAAGTCTAAGCCACATATGCTGCCATGTCTGCACAAGAATGAAAAGGGATGTCTTTATGCGCCCGCGCAAAGAACGTGAGATGGAGGTAGTTTGCGCGCGCCTTGATATCAGCTTGATGGCTTAGGGGAGCCACCAAATTGTAGCCCTCGCTCACTTTAGCTCATTCGCTCGGGCAGTTTTTTTAGGGTTCCGTACCCAAAGGGTAAAAACGGGACCCTGTTACCAAGACTTCACTGTCCGTCTGTCTGTTACCAGGCTGTATCTCATGAACCGTGATAGCTAGACAGTTGAAATTTTTACAGATGATGTATTTCTGTTGCCGCTATAACAACAAATACTAAAAACAGAGTAAAATAAATATTTAAGGGGGCTCCCATACAACAAACCTGTTTTTTTGCCGGTTTTTGCTAATGGTTTATAGATAATGGTACGGAACCCTTCGTGCGGGAGTCTGACTCGCACTTGGCCATGTCACTTTAATCGCTGTGATAATTCGTATATGGCAGTTTGAACATGACATTAAATAGACAAGGCACTAAAGTGTATACATATGTATGAACTCGACTATACCTAAGTGGAATCTGCGACTTATATACATACTCAAGACTGCAATTTTAAAACTTCAAATGCATTGCCGACCCTGAGGACTAAGATGGAATGCCTCTTTGCTAGTAATTTCACGCGGTCTTATCCCGTCACCGAAACACAACAACGCGAACACTGCTGCTTAGCAATAAGTTTGAGGATATCAAAATAGTGACCCTGCAAAAGGGCCTCCTACCAATGAAATCCGCTACGGCCATTTTTATGCGCCGTGTGATGTTCCAAACTCGATCCTTCCATTTTACACTCATAAACTGCGTTTCATAGCTTTCTGGCAAACCTTGAGTTTGAACTTTTTGCACCAGTAATTGTACCTATAATCCTTACAGCAAACCCCATTACAATGTTTACTCAGGCAATCTCCAAAAGGGGAAAAACAAATAAGTTTTTGTGTTCACCGCAGAGCCGTACGTGCTTGGCGGCTAGAGCGGCGCCAGCGCACGTTGTGGTCGGACCGCGATAGGGCTGCCATCTATTGGCTAACTAACAACTTTTTTGGCTCATCAATATTAATCGAGAAACTGACTGATCGATCAACGCACAGCCGAAACCACTGGACCTAAGGAATTGAAATTTTGAGTGAATATTTCTTAGATATCATAGGGGTGCACTAAGCAGGATTTTTTGGAAATTTAGCTCCTAAGGGGTTAAAATACGCGAACGAAGTCGCGGGTGTCCTCAGAAGTCCTGAGGAACTCTGATGACTTTACAATTATGTAATCTATCGTTCTAGTATTTGTGGAAAAGAAACAATAAAAACAAACGAACGAACTTACAAACTTACTTGAAAATACACTAATCGAACAAACCGCTACCGCAGTGGGCATTGTTCCCAAAATGCTGGCAGCATTGCCACGTTGAATGGCAATGTGCCAAGTACAGGCTAGCATTTCGTCAACCAGGCGCTTCTGATAATTGACTGATAGTAATTTGTTTCTGATCATGGGGCTGATCAGGAGGAGGAGGATGTTACTAGTTTGTCGCCAACGTCTGTCTATTTGAAGCGTCGTAGCTTGCAAACGGATGGTTAAATTTTAATGCGGTTTTTGCAAAATGAATGCTAGTTTAATAAGGCTGGTTCTTAGCTAGATTTGATCCAAATCTGTTAGAGTTATCAGCTTTAAAATTTAAGGTCGTACAATATATCGAAGTTATTAAAATTTGTCTTGGTGTAAGGTGGCAACCCTGGGGATTACACACATGAAGTAGATTTCTGGAGCGCTACTTATGCAATTAGTTTTTTTAGAACACGCAAATTGAATAAGGTTAGTTGCAAACCCTTTGGGTTTTAAGTAGCCTTAAATATCCCTCTCCACTCGTTGTCAAATGTTAAATGTCATCCAAAGTCAGTTTATTATGATACAGGGTAGGAAGTATTAGTATAGGTGTTATAGAAGCCAAATTAACACTTTCTTTTTAAAACCCGGATCTAAAGGGCTGCTTAGTGATTAGTGGTGGTTAGGACCTTGTGCATGTCTATGGGTCTCAGATCCCACTTACCATCAGGTGGCCTGAGTGCTCGCGTGCCTTCTCCTTGCCATAAAAAAATAATGAACCGTCCGGTTCGCTACCACCATCTTATCCATTAACCTACCGCCAAACAGCAGTGTTCACATTGTTGTGTTCCGGTGTTAGGATAATACCATCAGGCATTTGGGCGTTACGAGGTAGAAGGTCAACAATCTTAATCGAGAGATCTTATCGCCCCCAGGTAGCCACCTGTGGTCTTCATCATCAGTTCCACTTCACCAAGTGATACTTTCTGAATGCAAATGCTGGACTTGTTACTAAAAATATTAAAATCGCTATATGTTTGCCTACAATATTGGCATCACCTCGGAAGTATACCCTATCAAACCAAAAAAGATTTTTTAAAATCGGTCCACAATTGACGGAGTAATCGGTGAACATACATAAAAAAAACATAAAGTGTAACGTATAACCTCCTCCTTTTTTGAAGTCGGTTAAAAAGAAGTTCAGTTTCAGGAGTAGATCCGATCCATGCATTTAAAGCCTCAAGGTCAGAGGAACCCTGTATAATGACATGACTAATTGTCAAAGCGACAGTGTTCCTGCGCCCGCGCCGAACCCGGCTGAGTTACGGAGGTTATTTACGACGCCGTTTCGAAAGTTAATGTGCGCCTACGCACATATCGGTGTAACTGGCCGGTCAAGTTGACAGTTTTGGGAGAGTTAGGAACTTGGATTTTACCTGATACATGTTTCTTCGAAAAAGTCTAATGCTTTTGAATTTGTGTTACATTCGTTCTAGTAGGGCCTTGTTCCTGCCTTTACACATAAATAAATATTAGGGGATAAAGTCACACAAATTGACCTAGTCCCAAACTAAGCTCTAGGCTTGTACTATGGGTACCAGACAACGATATAAACTTAGGGTGATGGAACCAGTAATGGACAAGGCACCAATAATGGACACCTGATTCTTATTTTACAGAAGATAAGGGTTATTCATTTGTTTTGCAAGAATCAATTCAGGACCGTATGAAATTAGAATTAAGAGTGAAGTGTCCATTACTGGTGCCTGTCAGCTAAAAGTGTCCATCATTGGTGCCGTCAGCATATATAGAGAAATAAATATTTACATAGAAAACATCCAAGACTCAGGAACAAATACTCGCGCTCATCACACAAATATTTCCCATATCGGGAATTGAACCCGGGACCGCTAGCTTCGTAGGCAAGGCCACTACCTACTAACTAGGCTAACGCGTCGTCTAACAACAAACACATTGTTATAGTATTGTTTTTAACTCGGCTGCCATTATTGTTAAGTAAATAAGAGCTATTATAACGTTGACAACACGATAACATGTCAAAAGCAATTAGGTTTAGCAAGAATAGAATGGTGGAGCCGTGGAGCCATTCGATTGGAGTTTGTTTATTTCTGTAATGAAGTAGTCAACTTGTCAAGATAAAAAATATCTTATATTTTCTATCTTATTTCTAATTTCTTTGACTAATTAAACTATCTGTGTAAAATCGGTTAAATTCGTTGCATCGTTTCAATGTCATAAAGAAACAAATATGTTACCTACTTACATTCGCATTTATTAGGTAGGTACCAAACTCGCTATCGTATAGTGTAGTCCTTATTTATTTGAATAAAACCTTAAAATATTCATCAAATACAAGATAACATGTAAATACGTAAACATTTTGTCATCACCAACATCCCACAGTCAAAAAACCCTAACGTTTTCATGTATTGAACACAATTAACAAATTAAATTCCTAAAATAAATTTAATAAAAACTGTACACAATATTAATGAATGAAAATTCCATTTCACTCACAAAAACCTTTCAACGAGCAGTTTCCTCGCAGGTGCGCGGGAGTTTCACTTTCGCTGCGCGCACGCCGTGACGCGGAATGTGGGTCCCGCGCCGAAACTAGCGCAGGAAAACTGCAGCTGGTAGCGAAAGTCGACTTGTCCCTTGAAATTTAGTCCCGTTTATAACTACTTTTTTAGAAAAAAAAAATCAATTTCGCTAGAAGATACATCTCTGTTTCATTATTATTTTGACCTTGTCCAAAAACGTAAAAAAAGTAAAGTAAAATATTTTCCAAAAAGTACAGTACATAAAGAATATTACCTTGAACCACACTAGGCTAGGCCTGTGTCGTGGCAGCCAAAAAACATTATAAGAAGAATAAAGAAGTGCACAATAACGGTCATATAATATTAATCCGAATAAAAAACTAAACATAGTGGTGGGTTCTTATCGATATCTCCGCCACATTCTTTAACCTACCTTAGCAGTATAAATCAACCTGTAGAAATGACTAGAATATTATCCAGTACAGTATGAAAAGTACAGGCATTCTGTCTTAGTATCTACACAAAACAGATAGGTACAGAAGTAAATCACATGTATGTACTTCACTTTTCATACCTACGCTCCGCGGTCGCTCTAGGGTTGTCAACTATGGCTTATGCACAAAACACTATCGTGGTAGTGGCACTCGTATCTAGTTGTAACAAAACAATAAACCTACCTACTATTACAATACAAAAAGTTTACAGAGCAGAAACGTACAAAATTTTACGTTTGTCAATGTTCACTATGGAAATTCCCTAATAACTTCTAAAGGATGACCCCTAGTTACACAATTTCCATTGCCCCATCCGTTTTAGACCTAATTTTGTTCCATAATTGCACAAAAATGTTCACAGACGCGTGTCCCAAGCGGATGGCACTCGCGCTCGCACTGGTCCCAACCGGTCCGAGATATCATGTCCGTGAGCAGTGTCTATGTGTGCGTTGCTCGATCGCAGTTTGTATGTAGATTGACTTCTGTACTTATCTATTTTGTGGTATCTAAAAGTTGGCAGTATAACGTAGTCTGCCAAAAATGTGGTCTACCACCCTACGGTTGAAGTTCATTTGCACGTCATGATACAACAAGTTCGATTTTCCTTTGCAATAATATAATGACAGTGACAAGTGTCAACCTTAGCGATAATTAGATCTCACATAAACTTTTGTCAAAACTGGTAGACCACTTTCTTGACGTATTTGCAGTCTTGAGTTCACATGTCTATCCCACTTAATATCAGGTAGTCTGTCTGCTCGTTTCCCTACCGCATGTGGCGTTATAACTCTACAAATTGACGGTGATAAATTCGACGGCAACTTGTTCTGAAGCCAGCCCAATTCTCGAGATTTCTCGTAATGTTGATCTCTATTTACGACTCCAAAGAACGTTCCATAACGCTCAAGGGACTCGGTTCCAAAGCCGATAATTAAATGTAGTAATTCAATACGTTGATCTCGCGCGTGCCGTCGCATACAATTACGCGATGCTATCCTTACGTAATGTGCGGGTAGAATGAAATTACCGTGTCTTTAAATTCTGTACAACAGGTATTTCGTACAGGAAATTGCATTCCAACAACCAATATTTGCTGGAAACACATGAAACAAGCGAAAGTTTTCGAAGAAGCATGTCGTTATTTTTTGCTTAATAAATGGGTTGATCCGTGAGACTGCACAGTAATTTTGGTACGTAAAGGCTATGAGATGTTTAATTTTAAATACAAAATCTCCACCTGATATGTCCAAGAATCCAAGATTAAGATGGCTGAGAATAAAGCGTTGGACCGTGCTAACTTAACCCGAATGATGCAATAATAATTAACAAGGTTATAAATATCTGGGGGCCAATCTCACACATACCTGTGGACCAATTCAAAAACTCTATGCTTGTACTATGGTAATAGACAACCCAAACATAAAACATCGAAAAATACAAACTGAAATATATAGAAAACATCCAAGAATCAGGAACAAATACACGCGTTCGTCACTCAAATATATGCCATTACCGGAATCAAATTCGGGACCGCAAGCTTCGTAGGCTAACTAGGCTAGGCGCGACATCAATATAATGCTTCTTCGGTTATTTAGTCTTCTTAGGGCCGAGTTAGCGGTTTAACGGGTGTCAAATGTATTGATTAACTAACTAAGTAAAAAAATTGTTTGGTGAAATCGGCCCTAAGGAGTACATACTGTTCCTCCAGGGAATAAAAAACAAAATCTGCAAATTAGGGTCCTATGACTATTATATTTGTTTAAATATTTTATTGCACAAAATTAAAATAATGAACAAAAAGCGAACTTAATGCTACAAGCATTCTCTTCCATGACTATGACTCATGAAGTACCAGGACACCATCACGGATGCAGCGTTTAAACACTCTTATTGAAATACAGATTCTTACTCATAATTTCGAAGAAAACTTCAGGAGCCCTACTCCAAAAATCAAACTTTAAATATACGGTAGCGTCATCTCTTTTTTCCCTAAGTCATGAATCACGAGTGCAAGGGATGGGGCATCCAAAGTTTCCAATTCCAATGAGTACCGAGACCCCTATAGAAAGCCGCTAGTTCTCGTGACTTCGTGACGCAGTGGCGCGTCATCGCTCCCTCATTAGTCATCGAGGGGTCATTGGCTGCCCGAATGATTGGTTTTTGCACCATTAACATGTGACGGGCCAAGTATAAATGATTTTGGATCGAAATGTTTCGGGACCGTTACATATTTTTAAATGGAATGAACGCTATTTTCAACTTGTTTTAAGTATATTGACGTGAAGAAACATTGAACAAGTTGTGTCTGTGTTGTTGATCCCGAACAAGGAAAACCTTTACCCGGCTTTACCTTTATACGGCCAAGTCTGACGTACATAGCCACAGAAAAATAGGGCACCAAAAGTCTACGTGCACAATATCACGCGTTTTTTTTAAATGTGCTTTATGTTTGAGCCTTGTGCGAAATTTTCTCTTTCTTTTTCTTTATTTACAGTGTATTAATGTGTATACAATCGTGGTTTTAGCCAGAAGACCAGGAGCCCTAGACAAAATGCACGATTGTGTGTAAGTTTGTTACTTCTTCACGCTAAAATTTTAAATTTGCCGAGGGTATAACGATTCTCAAAACCTCCGCGGACGAAGTCGTGGTTTGAAGCTATCCTATTATATTTTCGATAAAGATTATTTTTTCGCAATGCATCTTTTCTAGGATCTCAGCGCTGAATTATTCTTGATTATTTATATGCGTTTTTTGCGTACCTATTTACATATAATGTATCTGTTGTTGTTTATCACAAATATACATATGTTTTCTTTTGTTTCTTTTCTCATTAGTTTTCTTTTTGCTCTTGACATCGCTATTTCCTCCATAAAGATTATATTTCTCGGGTTAAATATCTACTATGGCTATAAGTCATCTCTGTACCATCACATCGATCTGTCAAGACGGAACCAACAAAGAAACACTTTCGCATTTACCATAATAAGTAAAGAGTAAGGATATCTATAAAATCAAAGCCAAGTTCGCTAAGCATTTCGCACGAGACTTTCTAAATAAACGACAAGTGACTGGAACACCTACGGCTAGGATATTAATTTGTGACCTGGCTAGGTCGGCGCGGGCGCAGGGGGCGGGGGGCGCGGGGGGCGCGCGCGCAGTGGGTGTCGATGATTTACATCCACTTGTCTACGGACCTCATTCATATTTATTGAACTTGCCCATTTTTTTACCGGTAAATCTGCTCGTGACAGCTTCGTGGGTATAAAAAATATAGTTTGGCTGTGAAAGTGTTTTGTATAAGGAATTCATATTTACTGCGTATTTATGGGATCGTTAATGTCGGGTGAATTAAGAACTTTTAAATATTTTAATGAGGATAATATTTGACGTTTTTATCACTTAATTTATCTATTAACGTTGGAATTTAATTTGATTAATAGCTTTGTGAACTCAAACGTAGAAATCGAAAGTTTTTAATTAAATTTTATCCTAGACCGCTTTTTTTAACACGGCTGCCATTAAGTACTTACTGTTAAGTTAATAAGAACTAACATAACATAAAGTTAATAGAGGTACTGTATCTCAGGTTAAATCGGACTTGTGCTTCAGGCATAGTATTATAGTAACAGCCAGAGATGGGCAAAATTTATTCGAATGACGAATAACGAATAAGAATAACCAAATTATTCGCGAATAACGAATGAAATTCTCTAATGATTATTCTTATTCGAATAAATTATTCGTCGAATAATTTATCCGCGAATAATTTATTCGTTGAATGAATTGCCACGAATAATTATTATGTACTACTTATTATACCTGCTCCATTTTTCTCTAATAAATTAATAAATTATTCGTTATTCGAAAAGTAGTCGAATGATTCATTCAATCAATAAATCATCGCAAATAAATTATTCGCGAATAAAAATATTACGAATTATTTTTTATTCGAATAATGCCCATCTCTGGTAACAGCCACAATACCAGCCAAACGACTTGGAACTTGCAATAGCCAATCACAGAGCTTCGATCTGTGTTAGAAAAAATAAGACCATTTACTTACTCTTATTAACAATAAAAAAACTACCCGCAAGTTACAACGGCTCTACCGTGGGAGCGAGAACATAGCAACTAGGCAGCAACTCCATCTTAGCCACGACTGGTTTATCGCTCAGGATCTCCCTCTCTAACTAGACTGTAACGAGGGAGACGCACTGAGAAAACGCAAGTCATGTTAGTCGTTCATACTTGAATAATAAAACGCTCGACAAACGCGGCGACACCGCGACAGAAACTAATAAACATTACATATCAGCTGTTGCCTGCTACTCCGTCGTAAAGTCGTTTATCGCTGTTCCCTCGAGAACTTACGGAATAATAATTACCTTATGTCCTTCTCTGGAGTTCAAGCTATCTACATACAAAGTTTTAATAACATCCGTTTAGCGGATTTGCTATGAAAGTATTACAAAGAAACAGAGGTAATTTCACATTTATATTATTAGCTTGGATGGATAACCTTTTATTTATCTAACAAAAGAAATACAATTAAACGGGCCACATTCTGGTAACCGATAATCCCTGTCCAGAATTTTCATATCGGGATCCTTTATCATAATAGCACCTCTACTATAATGTTATAATGGATGAGTACACTACATAATTTCATAGAGTCATAATTCCGAATTGATCAAAAAAAAAATTTTATGGCAAGGAGAAGGCACGCGAGCACTCAGGCCACCTGATGCTAAGTGGGATCTGAGACCCATAGACATTTAAAATCTCAAGACTACAATCTCAAAACTGCAATCCTAAGACTTCAAATGCGTTGCCAACCCTGAGGAATAAGATGGAATGCCTCTATGCTAGTAATTTCACCGGTTGCCTTATCCCCACACCGGAACACAGCAATGCGAACACTACTGCTTGGCGGTGGGTTAATGGATAAATTCGGAAGTTTCATAATTTCGAACGCAATTTTTCGATAGTAAACTTAACTAATAATAATAATAATAATAATATATCGGGGGACAACCTCACACAAATTGACCTAGTCCCAAACTAAGCTCTAGGCTTGTACTATGGGTACTAGACAACGATATAAATACTTATATAGAGAAATAAATACTTAAATACATAGAAAACATCCAAGACTCAGAAACAAATACTCGTGCTCATCACACAAATATCTGCCCTTACCGGGATTTGAACCCAGGACCGCTAGCTTCATAGGCAGGGTCACTACCAACTAGGTCAGCGCGTCGTCGAAATCAAATTATGTTATCGCTTATAAATCAAAGCTAACCTCACCTACGTATGATAATTAAATTATGCATCTAATCGAAAATAGCTCCAGCGTAACATATCTTTCGGAAAAATTAATATTCGGAAAAAAATATCGGAATTTTAAGGTGTTCCCATAATGGGTTTCATATCAGGGACAATCATAAAAACAAATTAGCCTAGCCAAACTAAGCTTTAGACTTGTAATATGACACTAGATAACGATAAACATACAGAAACAAATACTCGCGCACACACAAACATTCCCCCTTACCGGGAATTGAACCCGGGACCGGTAGGTTCGTAGGCAAGGTCAATACCAACAAGGATAACCGAGTCGTCAATTAAATCCAGAGTACCTAAACGAAGGATCCTAAAAAGTTTTATCTTTTGCGTAGCGATTCAAAGGCACAAGAGGTAACTTAACTGCTTTGCGACACATACATATTTTTTACTTGCCGAGGCAAGAAAAATACTGGGCATATGCAGAAATATCAGTTCAAAAGTACACTCGAACAGGAAAATATTTACATTTAATTTGTTAAGCAATATTAAAAAAGAACTATGGATGGTGCCTCCCGTGATGATACTTTATAGGCGGATTAACTAACTTTAAAAAAAGATAGATTGAAATATATCGGCGCCGCCAAAGCGCCGTCAGCCGGCTGTTTACTCTATCAGCTGCGTGGGCGCAAGTACAGTCAACGACGTCGGATCGAACATGACTGTACTTTAGAGGGTGCTTTGTGTTTAGTCAGCTGAGGTTTCATAGGAAAAAAATAATCAGCGTTGCGCTTGCTTATAAACGTGTGTACCTACATGTAGATACATACACAAATAAAAAATAATATACTTATACTTATACGAGTATGACAATCGCTACTGACATTAACCCGAATGCAAGCACAGTGAAGCGCATGCGTCAAGTTGATTCTAGACTTGCGTTTGTCTGCATAGACATCGTTTATAGCATTCGTCCGATTGCCCAGGATAAAAAATACCCTGCGAGTTATAAGCTATCCCTGTAGCAAATCTCGTCGATCGATTGAGGCATTGATTGAACATTCATATATTCGCCTTTATAATTTAAGTAAGGATTGTAGTTCTGTTAACTTTACCGCATTTACCGCAACCTTCAACCGAATAACCTACAGTTTGTATCGTAGTGGTGTAAGAACCATGAAATACCACACGTCTTTAGCGCTCATTACGAATCGTTTAACTTAAAAATACATTGAACAACCTGGGTAATACCGCCAGTAATTAATGGGACTATTACAATTTATCCCAACTCCCTCTGCGGCTCGCGTGCCGACAGTAACCGCTCCGAACCAGAAACAACTCTACAATTTTACATAATGACAGTTCATTTATATTATTTGATCTCCGGACCGCCGAGATATTTCAAGATACGTTTGCATCGTAAATAATCAGCTAAAAGGTTGCATATTTTTTAAATTGCGTTTGCTGCCCTTGGAACATGCGATGCGGTCGTTGTTGCATAAAGATCTCGTTTAATAATAATAAATACTTAGGGTAACAATTTTTTAACTGTAGAAATACTTTTTACACCTCATACAATCTAAAACATTCTGCTAAGTTATATGATGAATTAGGAATTCAATTAACGTGAAATAATCTCTACTCACACTCCCCATCATTTTATATGTAACTAGCGACCCGCCCTCGCTTCGCTTTGGTTTGTCTGAGTGTTCTGTATCACCCGTACAAAATCCAGAATTTATTATACTTAAAAACCTTCCTGTTGAATTACTCTATCTTTTGACGAAAACCACATTAAAATCGTTGCGTAGTTTGACAGATCTAAGCGTACTTAATGAGCGACAGACGGCGGGCAGCGACTTTGTTTTATACTTTGTAAAAGGAAACTTCTTATAGATTCTTATAGAGAAGGATAGGTAAATGCACTAAAACGCTTCAGGGCTGAGATTCTCTCAACAACGACGGACGGACGAACGAGTGATTGTCTAAGCGGCGATTTTAAGTAGCCCCGTCAGAGCGAACAAAACACATTTTCGCGCGTGTATTCAATTTCGTAGCATGGGTTCTCGAACGTATAAAGCTGCCTAATTGAGAATGCACGCGCTAAAATGTGTTTTGTTCGCTTGGACGGGACTACTTAAACCCGCCGCTGCGCTTTCGCTCGTTCGTTCGAACGACCGCAGTTTTTAAGAGAATTACACCCCTCAGGGCCCTGCCAAGATGCATTACGCTAACTAACGCTTCTATTCCATTCGTTTTTAAACCAATCGCTTCACTGGTAGATGACGTGATACGGAAAGTCACGTGATCTACCAGTGACGCGATTGGTTTAAAAACGAAACGAATAGAAACGCTAGTTAGAGCAATGCATCTTGTCAGGGCGTTATAAAATGATGTAGTGTTATAAAAGATTATTGATCACTCTTAAATTAACATCCAACCATTATACAACTGGTGTTCCTCTTATCTACCATTCATAAAAGCTTCTTGAAAACATTTATTCGAAGCCCCTAATAGTTTTATCATATCCGTCTGTCCGTCTGTCTCCCAGTCGTTTTATTAAGAAAGTCCTATTATAGATTGATAACATCTAATACACCATAAAGATATCTATATCCGATAACAAGTTATGTCTTCATATTTTACAAATCAATTAAGGATACATCCTCGATAATATAAAGAAATATTTTTGCTTAAAAATGTAATTTGTAGCTAGGGTTGCCATTTTGTCAGGATTGCGGCCGGATTCGGTAAATGTCAGGATTTTTAAAGACCTTGTAATGATTCATTTATTCAAAGGAAATGATAAATGTAACCACTAAATACAAAACTGAACAAAAACAACTGTGAAATAAAATAAACATGGAAGGTCTGTTCATTCTTACTTGTCTTATATAGTAAACAACTTTCTAACCTCAAAATGGATCTTTTTTGGCTGAAACAGCTCTTTTATCGTAAATAAAGTAAAGTGAGTAATCATTTTGGACATCACTTGGCCAATGTATTGCCTGTGATTGCTTTATTTTGTTTAAAATAGCTGTTTCAGCCAAAAAAGATTCATTTTGAGGTTAGAAAGTTGTTTACTATATAAGACAAGTAAGAATGAACAGACCTTAAGTATTTTGCATAAAATAATTAAATTGCACAAATTGAGAAAAAAAAACTCCATTAGCAAAATGTCAGGACTTTCTGATCAATGTCAGAACATTTGTCAGGACTTTAAATTCTATATAATGGTAACTATTTGCAGCTGTCATTCATTCTAAAACGCGTGTGCGTGTGCGCGTCAATTTTCATTCTTAATCATTGCTTTTGGCTATACCACTCGCACAAAAACCACAACCCTACGTGATTTACCTATAGTGTTAAATTGTGGTTGTGCTTTAGCTGTCAATAGTACGCTGTTGTAAATCCTAGAGTGGTAATATACCAGCCGCCGCAGGCGCATGCCAGCCAATCAGGGTTTGTTTTTTTAAACGTAGCTGTATATTTAGAGTGCGGAGATATTGAACTGGAGATATGTTGCCGTATCTCGCGGATAGCTCGTGATTGCTTACAACTCGGGAGGTAAGATTGACGTTAAGAAACTGATTTCAGAGTGTGTTGATTTACCTACAATGTGAATTTTTGTATTGTTTTAGGGAAAACATCATATGGAATGCTATACATTTCTATAGACCAATTATTTATATTCATTTGTTTTAATCATAAAACCTTGTATTCAGAGTTTTAATCCGATAGAGTAAACATTAATTTCAAAATTCAATATTATATAAATTGGCCAGATGAGGGCTCTTTTACACGTCGTAAATATGGAGTGAATCTACTAGCGCTTCGGACAGGACCATAATTGCGGAGAAAAAGCGCCGCAAGAAACTCCAGCAGAAGGTCATTGTTTCCAATCATAAAATACAACAATATTTAAAAGTAACATTACAAGGTAATAGAGTAATAAATAATTATTTTAATACTAACAAAAAGTAAAATCATTACAAATTAAATTAAAAATAGTGACTAGGAGAACAACATGACGAGTAACTTCATTGTATTGCTAGGAATGCACTTGTTAATAAAGATAAAAAGATAAAAGATAAAATAAATTTATTCAGTAAGTAGGCCGCACGGGCACTTTTACACGTCAAGAATCTTTATCACGTCAGCGCTTTCCAAGAGAAGACCACTGCTGAGAAGAAACGCCGCAAGAAACTCAGCAGTCAGTCATTTTTTAAACATATTTCTTATTACAATGGTACTACTTAGTCTAGCATTATATAAAGCTATAAATATTAAATTAAATATAGTATCAAATAACATGCGTAGTTCAGCAGGAAAACATGCCAATTAAGAATCTTACGGGAGAGATAGAGAGAGAAAAAAACACATACTTATGTGTATGTAAGATGGTGCGAGACGACCACATAAAAGTTTCGATATGTTTTCCTAGATCAACGGTGTCCCCTAGACAAGATAAAGATTTTGCACTTGAATAAATTATTATTGACTAAGTTTCGGGTTTAGGCCATGCATTTTTGTCTGTTCGATAGTCCCCGATCCTATAATACGCTTTAGACATTAACGACCTTTTCAAGTAATTTTTAAGTGCTCCAGCAGGGCAACTTTAAAACTTTAAAACTTCTTTAATAAGATCTCAAACTGAATTCCTTTATTAATAGGTACATAGTTGTTCCCGTCTATGCAACAATGCCCGTTGCCGTATCCCACGCCATCAAAATCCCCTTAAACTTAACTACACCATCGAGTGAACTAGGTACAATACCTTTATAGCGCCGCTAAATCGCGAACGGAACGATTTAACTGATATTCTGATATAGGTAATTATTGGCACTATACAGCCCGCCCGTAAACTTAGATTTATGGCTAAATCCAATGCGATGGCTATTAGACAGATTGTATTAAAAGGCGGCGTAGCTTAAGGCGCGTACGCACCTCGAACTGAAATAAATATATAAACACCTCTATACTCTGATTATTCGAAGATGATGCCTGTGACCGCCGTATTTCGTAATTTCAATCACTTACTATACTCACAAGCGATGTGTTTAAAAATAGGCGATTAATTATTTCAATTACTGAACGGTTTCGCTTGGTTTGTACCGATGTAGTATTTATTTAAAGTTAATGATAAGTATAATAAGTGTTTATATGAGCTTTAACAAAATAAAATAAATAAATAAATATCAGGGGGACAATATCACACCAATTGATTTAGTCCCAAACTAAGCTCTAGGCTTGTACTACAGGTACTAGACGACAAGATAAATACTTATATAGAGTAATAAATACTTAAATACATAGAAAACATATGACTCAGGAACAAATATTCGCACTCATCACACAAATATCTGCCCTTACCGGGATTTGAACCCAGGACCGCTAGCTTCGTAGGCAGGGTCACTACCAACTAGGCCAGCGCGTCGTCGTCGTTTCACAGGCATCATCTTTGAATAATAAGAGAGAAGGCTAAATATGAGTAGATACCGTAAACACAAGTTAGTTGTATGTTAACCACCATCAAAAAAAGCACACATTCTATACCAGGCTAGGAACTTTGGAACTACAGTCTTATTTTAAATTTATGTTCGGTATTTTCTTAATAACCAAGACACTACATTGATCCGGTTCGAAGGACCAATGTAGGGTGCAGGTCTTGGTTATTAGGAAAACACCACAAAAATATATATTACGTATAATATACCTACTCGTTTTTAAACTTTTTACAGGAAAAAATATCCAAAATTACCCATAATTTACTCCTTTCAAAGCCTTTAAAACGTTCGTAATGGTGATTGTACCGAATAAACAGAAAAATCAAGGACTCACTGCCGTAAGCAACTTAGTCAAAACGTGGTACTCGTATATCAAGTAGGTACACTAAAAAGCAAATTCTATACAGTTACTAATTAGGTTGCAAATACTACGGACGTTTTCTAAGAGGTCCTGTTATTTGGTTTATCAGGGCAGCAGCTCCAGCTGTTATCGCCTTAAATACTATAGTTTAGTCCGATAACGTCTAAAAGTCCCCGACAAGTGCCTTAGTTTCATGACTTTCGTGTTAAGTAGCAAAGGACCTGTTTAGAGATACATTAAGTATCGATATTATAAAATAAGTACAGTCAAGGGCAACAATATGTATACACCACAAAGTCTCATTTTTTTTTACACAGATCTTATTACTATGGCAATAAAGTCTATCTTTGCACCTTTGTGCAGATAATTATTTTTACCTTGACTGTACGTACCTATATTTTCACTTAATGAATTAAAAGTAGACGTTTGGGAAAACCAGGTAAATTTAATTACCAGGAAATCAAAAATAATCATCATCTAGGTACAGTCGACTATAAAGAGATGTATGTATTTTTCACCTTATGGCATTGTAATAAGGGTCAAAAGATATATCTTTTTGTAGCTGACTGTATGTAAGCTAAATATAATATTGTAGATAATCCATATAAATAATATTATAAATGTGTCAAGACTAAAACGCTGAACCGATTTGGATGGGTATGGAAATAGCTTAAAATCCAAGAAAGCACATAGGGTAGGGTATTGCCCGGGAGTAGCGATAACGACTTCTACGTGGACGGAGTCGCGGGCAACAGCTAGTATAGGTATGTCAATATTTCTGCTTCTCGCTGGACTATATTCTCGTTAGATGAAATCACTTCGTCTTATTCTAATAATGCAAGATTTAAGTCTTTTTTTTACAATCGACTGTACAAAACATGTACTAAGAAAACTATGTGGGTTAATATAAGTTTTCTGCCCTGCAAAGCCAAATAGCAGCATATCAGACAAAACACTAGTAGCAATCGCAACCTTATTACTACAGGAACAGGATTGAATCTGGCTTGACTTATTGAATTTTAGATAACACCGCTTATTGGCTAAGAAGGGCAGTATATCCGATTCAAATTCGCAATGCTTAACTAAGCTGGTCTTGAATAAGATGTTTGTTTCTAGATGCGTCAGCAATATCAGTTCTCTATGATTCAAAGAATCTCACATCTCTCAATCTCAATCTTAATACGGCCCGATCCTTTGCCCACCATCTAACCTTCACTCTCGTCCGCAGTATACACGGACCAGCCCGTGTCGTCCGCGTCCCCGCCGACCAGAGACAAGATCAACGGGGAGGAGAAGGCGCGCTCGCGCCGCCGGGACACCTGGGCAGAGCCCACCGCCGCCGCGCCTACCGACGACCGTGAGTACTGGGTTTCCCGAGCTTTTTTTTTACACCGGGGAAATGAATTTACACATACCACCCAGGTCCGGGGGGGGCCAAGATGGTTATGCAGGACTCACCAACAGAGAGCGGCCGGAATACCCACTAAAAACCCAGCTGTAAACCATCTGCGTTCTTTTGGGAGGTGATGAACGTGGGCTTTGGTTAATTGGTCCTTTATACACTCGGTTCATTTTTACCTCCAATACTTATGTAAAATAAAGTAATCACTTCAAGGGTCTTCACTTATTTCTACCTATTGCTATTACCTACACTTTTGCAGCTAATCGTATATTTGTCTTGCTTGTTTCTGAAACACTAGTAAGTATGACGATGACAAATAATAGCTTAGACGTAGGTACTAAATATATTTACTCGTAAATAGTGATATTTCAACCCGAATTACTCATGAATATAATAAAAATCCCTCCTCAGCTGGCAGCGTCCGCTCGCCGCTGCTGCAGCAGCAACACCGCCAGTACGACGAGCAGCTGCGCGACATCGCGGCTTCCCTTACGCGCCCGCGCAGCCGGCGCGCGTTGCCGCCCACGCTCGAGCGACCCACCAGGCTGCCGCCGCCGGACCGGCTGCCGGTTAGTACATTCAACAACCTGGTACACGGCTATAATTGCCTAAGACAAGGGTAAATTTGAACTTGCTAATTGATAGCAAATCAAAATGATTGCCACAGATATATTACTGTTGCAGAATTTTGGTATCACACATGAACATAATAAAACAGTAATTAAGACTATTTTGTCATTCTCCGTCCAAGCATCTTACGATCAGACATTCGAACAGTCGAATCGAAAATAATTATATATAATGCTATATCTAACTAGTGTTTACTTGGTTACTGTTTTCGTTACAGGTCCGAGGATCACCAGACGGCGCGGTCCCGCCAGAAGAGGGCAGCTCCAGCTCAGCAAGCGAGGGCAGCGAACCGACCGATGCCGTGGAAGCCACAGAGGCGAGCGAGAGCGGGCGCGTCGAGCTCCCTGCTGAAAGACTGCTCCATGCCAGAGCAGGGTGGCTGCAGCGCCGCGGGCCCGGCGGCTGGTCGCGACACTGGTTCGTCCTCCGCGGAGCTGCCCTTCTCTACTTCAGAGACCCTCACGCCGAACACAGGGGGCTGATGGACGGAGTCATAGACCTCAGCGGGATCTCGAGGGTGGTGGAGTTGCCCACGTCGGCGTCTACTAATGGTTACGCTTTTGAGACTGAGGTAAGTGGTTCGGTACTAGAAATTCCCCGTAGCTTTTATTTTGTATAATTTTTAGTCAGTTACTAACGGTTTGTTTCCTTTTTTTAGACATGGGATGGTAAACATATCGTGTTGTCGGCTGTAACAGCTGGTATACGAGCTAATTGGGTGTCAGCCATGAAAAGAACAGCCGGGCTGCCTGATGCCAAACCGCTATCCTTGATCCTCCGTGAAGACAGCGTAGACCAAGCATCAGAATCATCCACATCGCCCATCACCCCGGTGACGCCTATCACGAGCAGATCAGCGCCGTTCTCGTCAGATGAAGAATACCGAACAGCCTCCGAAGGTGGCCGAAGGGACAGCGCGGATTGGGGTGACATGGCGCCGCAACCACCGCCTTCTCCAATACTTAACCGAACACCCATCAGCAAGGTCAAAGAGAAAGTCCGCGCCCGCGGCTGCCACCAAACACCTCCTCGGGATACCACCAAAAGCGATAAAGACGAAATAGACTCCGCCAAAGAAAAGGATAGACCTAACGAAGTCGACGAAAACGAGAAACCGAATGAGCCGCGGAAACGCAGCTACATATCGACAATAGACAAGCAGTCCATCGAGATAGACGACCTGCGCAAGCAGCTGAAGCTGGCGCTGGGAGATGTCAACGCCGCCGAGTCCGAGCTCGCGCGCTTGCGCAAACTCAAGTCGGAAGCCTCTCTCAGAGAGAAGAAAATGGAAGAGCTAGTCACAACGTTACAGCAAAAAGAGGAAGAGTTATCCGTCAGAACCAAAGAGGCTGAAAACTTAGACGCAATAAAGCAGATGTATAACCAAGATAAGACCACGTGGGAAACCAAGCTGACGGAGACGCAGAACTTCCTGAAAGAGTCCACGGAGCACTGCGAGCTGTTAACGAGGCAGCTTGCGTCTGCGCAGGAGACCGTGCAGCAGCTTCAACGTGAACTCAACGAACTTAACGATAAGCTAATGAAGAGCGTCAAAGAAAATGACAGTTTGTACGTCAGGATCAGAGAGCTCGAGGGCCGCGTGACGTCAGAGTCGCCGGTCAAAGAAAAGCGCAAGAGCATCGGCTCACTCAGCGACCTGAGCAACCTCAACCAGGATTTGAACCTGGAATCTATAGAGAAAAATAGACTTATCGAAGAATACGTCGAGTTACGAGGAAGGTTCCTTAAAGCGATTCAAGAAATCAAGGCTATGAAAAAGGAACTTCGTGATTCGCACAACATGTACGATGAACTAGAAGTCACAAATTTAAAACTGAGGAACGAAATGAAATTGCGGGAGCAGTGCAGTAGATCAGAAATTGACCTCATGGCGGCACGCATATTAGACCTAACGCAGAAACTAACAGCCTCGGACAAACAAGTCCGAACGCTCAAACATAAAATACAGAAGTCAGAGTCAAGAGAGAAGAGACGCAGCTTGTCACTAAAAGGTAGAGAGTCATTTACGTTAGGTAAGGAGGTCGAGGAGAAGTTGACCGAATTAGAGAACAAAATAACGCTTCTAGAAACGGGGGAACCCGCCCCCATCATAAACTCTCCGTCGAAGAGCTCGTCGCCCGCCAAAGAGAAGTCTTCTAAAACGGAAATCACGTCCGAAGAGAAGAGGGCGAAGAGACTGGCCGCCCGATTACGAAGGAAGTCCCTCGACAGCGCGACCAGCTCCGAGCCTATGAAGATGCTCGTCCGACTGACGTCGCTAGAAACCAAAGTCGCTTCCGCCTTCGAGAACAGACGAGATCTCACGAACTCGTGCGAGTCTCTGAGCCAAACGACGCGCTCCACCGACAGTCCGACGCTCACAGACAGCCCCGACTGCGGCGTCGGTACGCAGGCGCAGCGACACCTGCTGGACCGGCTACAGAGCCTCGAGAGCGTCGTCATCCACTCGCGGGATAAGGTTAACGAGTGCTTGTGCCAGATGAGCGCCATGCGCGCCGCCAAATCGCGGCGCTCACCCTCTCCCAGTCTCGAGAAGAAGTACAGCATCAAGTCCATGGAAAAGTGCCTCGGCGACGTAAGTCGGCGCCTGCAGGAGTGTTTTGACAAGTGCATTGTGGATGGCGAGCAGGACACCGACGCTGACGTCGACGACAGCGTGACGCGCGCCGTTGCGCAGCTCGAGGAACAACTGCGAGCTAAACTGCTCGAGCTATCCGATAAAAAGGCGGCGCTGTACGAGGCCGGCGAGCTCACGCAGCGTAAGAGCCTCGAGATCCTCGCCGAGAAACTGGCGTACGAGGCCTTCCTGGTCACGAGGATACAGGAGGCGCTGGAATCTTCCAACGGCAGCAGATTCTTCGCTAGGTTAATAAAGTCTGAAATAATCGAAACTAGTCAATTAATCGATAACCTTAAGTGTAAGATCAGCGGCGAGAGCTGCCGCAACGCGCCCGCCACGCGCACCTCGCTCGACTACCTGGCGAGGATCCTGTCCCGCAAGATCGACTTCATGAGCGGCGCGCGCGACGGGCCGCGCGCCGGCGCGCTCATCATCCACGGGGCGGACCTGGACGCGCTGCGCGCGTCGCAGCGGCAAGTCGCCGCCGCCGTCGAGCGGTTCAAGAGCGACACGCTCGCCGAGCTGGGCGCCGCGCTCGCGGGCGAGGCGCTCGCGCACGCGCCGGGGGACGACGCCGAGCGGAGCGGGCTCGAGGCGGCGCGCGTGCGCGAGGCCTGGGCGGCGGCGCGCGGCGCGCTCGGCGCCGAGCTCGTGCAGGCCGAGGTGGCGCGCGCGCTGGGCCGCGCCGCGCAGCTGTGCGAGCAGCGCCTGGACGGCGCGCGAGCCGCGCGGCTCACGCTCACGGCGCAGGACCGCGCCGACCTGGAGCTGTGGTGGCAGGCGGCGCACGACCACCTGCGCTGCGAGATGGACGCGGCCGTGCGCGACATCGCGGCGCGCTACCGCTCGTGCCTGGCGCGCGGCGCGGCCGGCACCGGCGCCCGCGACTCGCGCGCGCTGCTGCAGCGGCTGGCCGAGGTGCTGGCGCACAAGGCGCTGGTGGACGCGCGCGTGGCCGTCGTCGAGGGCACGCACCGCGCCGCCGCGCCGCCCGCGCCCGCGCCGCGCGCCGACGCCGTCAGCTCGCTGGAAGAGGATCCCACGCACGAGGCCGAGTTCATCTACCTCTTCCAGCACTTCTCGAACGAGTGCCGAGCGCTCTTCTCCAGTGACTGTTCGGGTAACAGTGAAGACTTGACGAAGATCGGCGAGAGCCTCGAGCGAGCGGAAGCGGCCGTGGCGGCCGTCCAACAGCGACTGGGGGGCGCGGAAGCCGAGCCCCCCGCCGGCGACGCGGACGGGGGCGAAGCCCCCGCGACCGTGCTCGGCCGGGTGGAGGCCCTGCGCCGCCGCGTCGAGGCTCTGCAAGCGCTGGTGCCCTGCCAGCACTGCAAGCAGCTGCAAGACGCCCTGGACAGGTGAGCGTTATATATTTTTTGCTTCATGTGGAGCATTATCAGATCATATTTGTTTAAAAAAACCTTATCTCGATCTCAAATACTCTTTTCGTAATCTCTTTCCCTATTCTCCTGTACTTGTCACTAATATATTAATACTTCAATACTTAACCATCACACCTAATAAGTAGTTTTTAACACCCTTCTGTGTGCTAACCCTTCCCGTTGGGCTAGTAGTGATGTGGTGGCGTGTGGCAGGCTGCAGGCGGACCGCGCGCGCGGCGAGTGTGCGCGCGCGCAGCAGGCGGGCGCGCTGGCGGCGGCGCGGCGCGCGCGCGCGGCCCTGATGGCGCAGCACGAGCGCGAGCGCGGCGCGCTCACGGAGCGTGCCCGCACGCTGCAGCGACGGCTCAACGCGCTCGATTCAGAGTACTCTGCGCAGCTCGATAGTCTGCGCGCTGCTTACCAGGTCAGTAACCAAGTAAGTGCCCCTTTTTTTAATTACCTAGTATTTAAATTAAAGTTTTTAGATTGTAACGCTGCGTTGAAAGACCATTAACTGCCGCACTCAGAGACGTCAATTAAATTTAATGCTTGATTAAAGTTGCTGCTGTCACTTTCTTTGCTATAGAAATAGAATAAGGCAACACGTCACTAAACAAGCATTAAATTTAATCGACGTCTCTGAGTGCGGCAGTAAGTCTCGAAGATTTTCATGTTATCGGTCACATAACCTGTTTGTCGGTACAGTAAGGGAAACTCAAAGACGTACCTTTTTCACTCTTAGCACAATGTGAATAAGACATAAAAAGGTACGTTTTCCTCACTTTACGTCTCCTCACATCACATCCAATATTGAAAAAAGAATAGTACATTATTGCCTAGGCATGGAAGTAGGCAATTGCGGGCCGAGTATTGGTTTAAACGGACGAGCTTGCGAGTCCGTTTAAAAATACGAAGCCCGCAATTGCTGTTCCTGCCGAGGCAAATATAGTGCTTTTCTCAAAAATCGCAAGTTTTTTTTTGTGTTGGAGTAAAATCTTCATCGCTTGAACTCATTTTTTTAATTGCATACAAACAGAAACTTCATGTGAAAAAACCATCACCCCTTACCGCCTTTTTGTTTATGACAAGGAGAATCGCAAGCTTTGTTTTTTTTTTAAAACATAAGCTATTCCAGACACAGATAAAAAAGTTATGTTTCGAATAAAAATTTGATGTATAAGACTTGTGCCATCATTTAATTATGGGCTTTTTCACTTTTTAAAAAGTTACAAGCTAGATAGTAATGGAATTTGTATGCAACATTGCGGGCTTGTGAAGCGAGCACGCAATGTTTTTTTTTTTAATTTGAGAACTGTCTGTAAACTATGTCCTTCGCGTCTCATTATGTAGATAGTAATGTCCACATTTCCGATCATTTTTGAGAAAAGAAAGTTATTGGCTTTTGAAGTATCACTCATCAATATCATACATCTTAACTAAGTCCTATGCACGCAGAACGCGGTGACAGCGGACGCGCATGGCGACGGGCTGCGCGCGCGCTACCAGCAAGAGATCGAGCAGCTGCGCGCGCTCTGCGAGAAGGGGCTACTGGCTATGGAGAGCTCACACCGTCGCATCGTGCGCGAGATGGAGGAAAAACACCGCGCCGAGCGCGACCAGCTAAGGTGAGTGCCATGACTAGGATGACTGGTGCCGTGACCAGGATTAGTACATTTGAACGAAATGTTTTCTTTAAGACGACAACACCTGACTTATTGAACTATTTGATTCACGACTTCTTAATATTTTAACTGAGTTGTCTTCTTAAAAAAATGTTACTCTGTAGTAGTTTTCATACATGTGCAAGAGTCTACTTTGGATACCAAACTCATCTTCATTAATTCAATCATATTTTCAAATATACGGCCGTAAATTCTTCATACAACAATCTTAAACCTTTCCTCCAAATTTCCAGGCTAGACAAAGAACAGGCGCTGGCGGAGGAGACGCGTGCGACGCTCGCGGCGCTAGACGCGATGCGCAAGGCACACGAGAACGAGGTGCGCCGCGAGGTGGACAAGTTCAAAGCAGAATTCCTGAGCCGCGGTGCGCAGCACGGGGAGCTCTCGCAGCTCAGCTCGCGACACCAGTGAGTTCCCTTTGGCATTACTGCTTACGGCCGCACTCAGTCAGTTAATGACAATTAAGTCGTTCCTTAGTAACGATTTTTCAAAGTTTTGAAAAAGGATCAAAATTAAGTGTCTCTAAAATGTATCTAATACGGTGGTTAGTTGGTACAGTGTGTGTGAGTACACAACCAGTGTGTGTTATTTTGATGACTTATAGTACCTACTAGCTTCTGCCCGCGACTTCGTCCCTATAGGTTTCGATTAGTTGTTCCCTCGGGAACTTTCCGGGATTAAAAGTTGCATATGTGTTGATCCAGTGTATAATCTATCTCCATTCCAAATTTAATCCAAATCCTAGCCGTTGCAGCGTGAAGGAGTAACAAACTAACACATAAACTTTCGCATTTATAAAATTAGTAATTTTTTTTGGGTCTTGCTGGGTATGATGGGAAGCGAGGGAAGTTTGTCTGGATCGTAGCAAATGGAAGGAACTGGCCTACCCCTACGGGAAAGAGGCGTGATTGTAACCTAACCTAACCTAACCTGAGAGTGAGAACCTTTAATTGGCTTTTCGTTATATAATTTAATTTCTTTCTTGTTTTGTTGCTGTTGGATCTCCAATAAATCATAAATAAATAAATAACCTAACCATCTGCTCCTGTGATCAGGCAAGAGATGGAAGAGATAAAGCGCGAGATCCTGTCCCTGAGCGAGAAGTACTCCGGCAAGTGCGTGGAGTCGGCCGCGCTGGAGGAGCGGCTCGCCACCGCCACCACGCAGCTGGCGCACGCGCACAGCCACATCATGCAGCTCGACGCCAGGTAACAAACCGCACATGACAATCAATACCGTCTTAACTCGAAATGTGACGGTATTGAAAAAAATGTTCTAATTTCAAACTAGTACAAATAGTTATGCATTACAATTTATTTTTGAGTTAATACGGTATTGAATGTCATGTGAACATTATTTTCTCATAATTCCTTGGTCATGACGCAATTAAGTAGTCAATTAAGTACGTTCCAAGGCGTCAAAAATATCTATACGCCCCGATGCTACTGACAATAAGGTCTATGTTTACATATAAGTACTTTTGAACTTACATAAACACAGTATTATACTTTTTATATCGCCAAAATGAGGCTATATTAGGTTCAGTTTGTTTAAAACGTATTTTTAAATGGTATTACATACTTAATTCTTTCATATTAACAAATAATAGGAAACAGTTGAGACCAGCAACAATTACACCAAGAACAATAACTGGATTAATAGTAAACACTCACGTTTAAAAATATCTATGAAGGGAAACGAGTAGATACACCGACCACCTGATGGTATGTGAACCTCAGAAGGTTAATGAACATTTCCAATTACGTTGCCAACCATGAGGACTAAGAATCCCACTGAGCTAGTCATCCATCTGCTGTCTTACACCCACACCCGATCACAACTTTATGAACCCTGCTGCTTGGCGGCAGTTTAGCGGGTAAGATGGTGGTAGTGGTAGACCTTGCAGGGACCTTCCTTGAAACTTATAAATCTAGATGATCCGGACGGAAGAAGGATATTCCAGTTACAGCTTAGTGAACTGTGGTCATAACCACTAGCAAATAGTATTATTTTCAGTTCTTTTTTCGAAAAAATTTTTTTTGCTTCTAGCGGTATGGTGGCTAAACTCTTATTCCGTATCGCATTATCCGTTGTGAATTGTTATAAATGTTAAATTACTTTAATTTCAGGAATAAACAATTGCGCGCGCACATCATGTCGGAGGCGAATGAGATCAAGAACGGAGAAGCGTCCGCGTTGCCGCAGTTGCTCGAGGATACTGGAGCGGTAAGTAACCATCTTATGCAGATGGTCGCAGTATTTAGTACACTCAGAGGTAACATGAGTCGTTCAGCTTCAAAAGGGAAGAATGTTGCGGAAAAATACCTGGACTTCTGCTTATGTTGATCTAAGTCCAACTCAAACCATAAATAAAAAAAAACTGCAACACACGTAATCTCTTTCTAATTCATCACAAAAGAAAGGGATGCGTAGTCTCACGTTACCTCGCCCAGACCACGGTGCACACGCTTATACAGCCAGGCTTTTACAACGCTATCAAGGACAGTAGACCATAGACCATACCATAGAGCATAGAACGCACCACGCTTGCATGACATCGCACGACTGTCATCGAATAACTTTCATGCTATAATTATATCTTTATTCATTCATTGATGTGTCAATTACAACTGTCCATGTTTAATGTAAAGAAAAAAGAAAAATCAATTTATGGTAGCACCCTCTATGTTGTAAATATATAAAAGTTTCAATTTTTTTTGTGATTCTTCATCTATTTTCGAGCGAATTGAACTATTTCTATAAGCTACACTTAAGGCCTGTTTCACAATCTTTGGATAAATATTATCTGTCAGTTTAAATTATTGCTTATTATTATTATTATTGATTGTCATTTGAAAAAAAAGGACAGCACCAATTTATCTGTCACATAGTTCTATTTGGAGATAGTGAAACAAGCTCTTAGGTATTTAAAGTTCAAGTTATACACAATGATATTTTATATTTAGATACGTTATGCTCATACTAAACGCACATAAAATCCGTCGCCAATAACTGACAGTGGCTACGTTGCCAGATTCCTACAGACAAAGACGGCAATCCGTAGCGAACGCTATTGTTAGAAAGAGACATCATTTCGGTAATAAAACTACTGTTTTTGACGCGTGCGTGTCAGCGGCCACGGCGCGACTGAACGATAGTTTTCGAGGAACGCTTTTGCGCGCAGATGACGTATCTTAATATGAAATATCATTGGTTATACATAGAAAATAATCGAGATTCAACAAACTATCGTAATGCAATGATTTTAATCAAATCGGCATCATTGCCTTCAGAACACAAGGCGCAAAATATCGTTTTAATTAAAGAAGTAAACCAAGCCATGTCATAGCACCCATCTGAACACTTCAATGCATGGGAATTTAATAACGCCAACGCCATAATAATTCGATCATTCTTCCATAGTTCAATTCGCTCTACACAATACAGTTTGCGCCAGAAAGTAATACGCTTCGGAAATGTTCGGTTAGTTTCGGCGATCTCTCGGCATTTTAACCACCGTCGTTGACATCTTCGCTATGCCAAATAAACATGACAAAATATTATTTTAATTGAAATGGAGACCATCAACAATATTGCTTCTGATTACATCCCAATTGGGATACACCTAAAAGTATTTTTAATTATATATTTCATTTATTTTCAATTTAAATGACTTTAATTTTTTCTCTGACCTATGTATTTCGCAAAGCAAATAATATGTCGATACAAAAAAAAATGTTTTTTGTCACTATGAATATTCCTCGAAATGATTTATTAAATACCTATCTAATATACCTTGTAAAAGTATGGTACCTATTTCCATCTTCCTTGAAGTTGCCATTATTTCTGTAAAATTATGAAAAACGTCATTGGTTAAAACGTCAATGGCTAATATACCCCCGTTCGGCTGCCGAAGCCTGTTAGTTCTGGCGCGCTGTGTACATGTATGGTTAGTATATCGGATTGGGTGCACTAACAGCATGGGCGACAGCGGGGGGTGCGCCTGCGCCGCGCGCCCGGCGACCGGCCCAGGAGTGCAGGTACGATTTGGCTATACAAGTAGAACACACGCTTTAAACAAAGGTAGTAGTATATTTATTCAAATTTCAACGTTAAGGTACTTCTTGTGCCCTAAGGGCGAACCGCACAAAAATAAGAGCCCTAGCGGGGCTTCGTCGAATTTGTATGTATCAAGATAGTTTTACTAATGGCAATGTTTTACATCACCTGTATTGATATTGGTGATAATGGCCATTTTATGTCTGTTAAATGGTTAATTGAAGCTTTATGCAATGCTACCCTTTAAACAATTAATTGCATGTTACATAAGACATTTAAGTTCAACACTTTAGCAGTGATTTGCTTTTGCTGACTCCAAAATAACCAACACTATCATGTTTTTGCGCTTTAAGTTCACGTTACTCTCTAGTTGTTTTGCGGTAAGAACCTTACTTCGAATTAGAAGTATTAAAATTGGATTGAATTTTAAATAGTAACCAGTCTAAGTTTTGAGTAGATATTAAGTGAACTAAATTTAATTTATCGTCGTTGCATATTTCAGTAAACATTTTTTTATAGATACCCCACCGACTCACTAGGTGTAAAATACAAACATCAAAAATGTCCGAGGATCAAAAATATCCGTACATTATTTTGATAAGTATTTCGTACGTTGCAAAATATCAAAATAATGCAGGGATATCTTTGATCCTTGGTCATTTTTCATGTGTGTATATATTTTTTCTTCCAAACCAAGTAAAAACGTCTCTTAGGCACTTTTCCCACCGCTGACGATGAGCGGGAAGCGAGGAGAGCCAGCGATCAACTATTAATATACGTGACTCTTTTATTGACACGGGATCTATATCTTTTGTTTCAACAAACTAGTGGAGAGAGCTCTCGCCGGCAGTGAGAACAGCCGGCGATCAACTATTAACATATGTGGCATTATCTATGTAAAGGGCAATTGACCTGTTTGTCGATGGCGGTTACGGCGCACTGCGTCACGCGACGTTGTATTTATATCGGAGCATCTTTAATAATGGCGGAAGCGCCATCGACAATAAGGTCCCTTTTCATAGATAACGTCACATATGTATCTGATCTATATCTTTTGTTCGTTTCTAAAGCGAGAAAAAAAAGTTCGTTTTTTTAAATAAAATCAAACAGTAGTTCAAATTTTTTCCAAATTTAGATAAAGGGAAAGGATTGTCATTTTATTTCACCTACCTACTTTTTGATTTCTGTTTCACATTAAGATTGACTGGTGGAGAATGCTTGTAGCATTAAGTTCGCTTTTTGTACATTAATTTATTTAAAAATAATAATAGTCGATAGCTAATTCCTCGTCAGCGGTGAGAAAAGTGCATTATCAGAACCACAACTTTTTTTATTGTGCAAACACTATAAAATATAGTGTACCCTGAACAAAACGAGGGTCTAATCTTAAAGCCCCCGGTCCCTGGTGATCTATCTAAGCCTAACTGTTCGGTGTGCAGGCGAAGTGCTGGAGTCCGCTGTTGGAGGCGGCGCGGCCGGCGCGCCCCGCCAAGATACAGTTCGCGAAGACCGAGAGCACGCGCAACCTGCAGCTGTCGCCCGTGCAGGTACAAGTCTATATCACCACCTCTCCACACAAACCTTCTAAACGTTTTACGTGGCTCAGATGTTTTTCCATATTATGCGCAGATCAAACAAGTATGTTGGAAGGGAGAATAATAGAGAGATCGCCCAGGTCCAGGATGAAGTTGGAAGTGGTATATAAGTTAAATGACTGGGGAAACTTCCACCCGTATTCACAAACGTCACTATGAGGTCTCACAGTGCTCACGCACGCACGGGGTGGTTAAAATCGTCTCATAAACAAAACGTCGGTCAAAAAGGACCAATCACAAAGCTGTATTAAACGCAGTTCGTTTACCCAGTGAAGGATCCCTTAAGTATTGTTTGTGAATACGGGTGTTCGTTAGCGCGATGTAGCACACTGTCAGATTTAGTTGGGCTGTCTGACGCTGGTGGCGCTGTCGAGTTGGTTATTACAAAATGTCACTAGGTCGCCACAGAGATGTAGGTACATATAAAGCATGATAATTCGCTGAAGCGGCGATTGGGCTATTTTCTGATGTATTTGTTTTCGTCAGAAGTCAACAAAGGCATAGCACAATATAATTGCAGCAAAAATATCGCAGGAAACATTTTGCTGAGCTATAGTTTCCAGTAAGTTATAATATAATCATAGACCAATTACAGCAACCTTAAGGGCGAATGTGCACTACAGGGAATTTTACCGTCCGGCAGTCCGTTTTTTTACGGCTACGCCATAAATACTAAGCCATAAGGACTAGTTAGTGCAAAATCGGATTGCCAGAAAGTAAAATTCTTTGTAGTGCACAATCGCTCTAAGTTCTTTTATTTTATTTATTAAAAGTGTTTCCATAATCATCTTAAGGTTTTGTGTTCTCTGTCTACCTTAATTGTCTGGTCACGACTTCGCACGACAGTAGCCACGGCGGCGACCAGCGAGTGGTGATTTCAATTAAGTTGTTTCCGCCGATAGCCGCGCATATTTAGTCGTGGCCAGGCCGTTTAAAACACTGTTATAATTAATAAATATTAATGTGATTGTGGTATTTTCCAGAACTGACCGGGCGGCGTTGCTCGGTGAGCGCGCGCACGCCCGTCGCCCCGCTCGTCGGAATGGTGGCCGAGCGGAAAAAGCGCTTCGAACTATAGCTCTAGCTCGCTCTCGTCCCTCGTCGAGCGGCGACCCTATGCCGACGGCATACGGTACACTTCGGCGAGGGTTTCCGAATGACGCGACTACGCCGACATCCGCATTCAAGTTTATTTAAACATCAAACGCGTATCAAATGTTTTTAACAAGTTATGTTAACAGCGTTTTTTGTTTGAGTAGGTTATACGTCACCCACCATGCTAGCACCTGGCCACTTTGCTTTTTTTTGTTTCCGAGATCGGTCAAAAGCGTGTGCCAAAAATACTGTGATCTGTTTGAGACGAGAAACTCAAACGGTGATGGCTCTTCGACCGACCGCGGCAACCACCCGTAGGAACAAGATGTTTAGTTCTGTAGAGAGCTAAGTAATAAATGGATTATATAGCGTTATTAACATTATTTATGAGTGTTTCATGACAGTGTATTTAAATATAACCCTTGTCGCATTGTAATAAGAATTACAAGCGGCTGTAACGTAGCGTTAGAACAGCTGTGGGATCAGGTTAATATTAATATTATTGCTGATTTCACAGTTGCGGTTTATTATATTATGTGACTATATCCACGTTAAAGATGTAACCGACTACACAAACATAGTGTCCCAATATTTAGCCATAGTTGTTATCACCAAATATATTGTTCTCTATAAGAAGTGGCCAGAACCTTTAACTCCCACCCACCACACGATGTATATAACTTTGTTAGTAATTTTTGTTTAGTTGTAATTAACTATTGTTGTATAGTCACTTTTCATTTCTTCCCTTTTCTTTTGTACGTTATTTCTTAACTTTTATTAACATTCTTTTGAGTGAATGACTGACTAAACCGTTCGTTCTGTTTCGATATTCTAAGTTAGCGTTAGTAGATTGGTTAGTGATGTTGTAAAAATGTATAACTTTGTGTAAATACTAACGATTCTTCTCCTTTTGTAACCATTTGTTTTCGTGCACAGTTTCTCTGTTCATTTTAATCTTTAAGGAATTGTTACCAAATATTTCTTATTTATGACATTTTTACTTCCGGGCGCGGGTGGCACAGAGGCACGCTGCGTTATCTATGGTCAGATTTTTAAAAAGTAACAGCGTGTGACTGTGCCTGCTGACTGCCCCTTGTTTATTTTTTGTAGATTTATAGATAGTCTAGCGTTTGCGTTGAAAGCGGATACGGGAGATTTATGTGTTGGAGTTTGAGCCGTCTGTAGGCACGTTTACATTGCTTATATTATATTTATAGAGGCATATTATATTGTTTTACACATTAACAAGTTATTTTAGAGCGTTAAAGTTTGACATTTTCGGTTTATTCCTGTCGTGTGAACTTGTTTGTTACCATGTTTTCCAACCTGGGCATTTTATCTGTCTTCCACTTGCGTTTGATCTTCACATTGTGGATTGTCACCTATCTTGAAAACGGCCCGCGTTTGAGAAAGGCGTCTTATCTTGCTGGAATTTAAACTCGAAGGTTCAGGCGCCTTGAGTGTGTATCGTATTGCTCAATGTTATCTAGTTTCATTAAATTATATAAAGAAATGGAATACCAAAACTATTGAATTGATTGCATTGTATAATCGCTTGGCTTAGACTAAGTAACGCGGCTGATAAATTAACTTACGTTTACGTTACGTTACGCCTCTCCCTGTCTCAGTTGACGTTGTAAAGTGTTGGTTTACATAACAAAGATTTTTAAATAAAACTACTTAATACAATTGCTGTTTCATTTTATTTCTTCAGTAGATATTTACACCAAATTAGGAACTATTTAACAAGCGTTTTAATACTTTCCGGCAAGGAATAATTTTAATTATATTCATTGACGCCTCCTCTGTGTTTACTATGTAGTCATGTTTATGACGAGCCTTCACCACGAATGTTAAAAGCACGAAGTGTAGAAAAAAATAAATTTCAGCTGGTATCCCTAGTTTATTACTGGCAACACTGCATGTATCTGGCTAATCATTGTGTTTTTTCGTGCCGAAGCAACGAATGTTATTTTTACCAAATAACGTTTAAAAAACAAGAATGAGCAGAAGAAATAAGTTGAAGGAGCTTTTAAACCTTTTGGACAACTCAGATGACTCAGACGAAGGTAATTTTTTCCATAGTTGTGTGAAATTCGTGCGGTAATATACCTACGACGTCGTATTTTTACTACGCAGTTACAGGCTTTACTTGCCTAACGGTTCTATAACCACTTGAATCTACATTATTTTGTTGATTTATAACATAACGACTTTATACTAGCGGCACCATGAGCGGGTGCACGAGTATTTTTTGGTTTTAACTTTCCACTGGATAATTGACGGAAGTTAACCAAGTTTTTTCTATTATGCTCGCGGTACCACTGGGCGGGTGCACGAGACATACTTTTGACTTGTCAATAAAATTGGGACATACTGTTTGCTCCCTTAATACCTATATACTATACTAATAACTCAAAAATAAACTCGCGGTATCACTGGGCGGATACACGAGACATTCTCTACTGTCTTGATATTTATCAATACAAGTATGGAACACGTATAGTTTGTTCCCTTAATACTCGCGGTATCACTGGGCAGATAACATACAATGCTTTTTCTTTCTCAGATCCTCAATCAAATAAAAAAAGAATTATTTACTCAGACTCTGATTCTGAGGATGAAAGTCAGATTAAGAGAAGGCGTATAAGGCTGATTAGTGATAGTAGTAGTGATGAAATTCAAGAAAATGAACAGGAAGAAGAAGAAGATATTTTGAAATTAGTAGGAGAACCATGCCCTAGTGAGAATTCCATGGAATTAAACCCCAAGTTGGCAAAGTTATGGGGTGACTTAATGTCCAAAGGGTTAAATGAAGAAAGTAAAAAGAAAATTATAGAAAAAATCCCAACAGTCAAGAACTGTTTCTTAAAATCCCCAAAACTGAATAAAGAAATCTTATCAACATTAAACAACAGCTCCAAAATAAGAGAGCAAAAAATCACAAAGAAACAAGACCAAATTGGCCTTATAATAGCTAATTTAAACAAAAGTCTAAAATCACTGATTGACAAAAAAGATCAAGAAAACATAAATATTGTAAGCGACAGTATACGATTGCTGTGTGACTTGCAATATTTAGAGTCACAAACAAAAAGAGCAATAATACTTCCAGGTCTAAATAAAAATTTAAAAGAAGCATTAGAAAATACTGAGATTACTGAAAACTTGTTCGGAACTGAATTAAACCAAGTTATAAAAAGTTCTAAAGATTTAGAACGAACATCAAAAGACCTAAGAAGACCTCTTACAAACAAGACTTTAAACTATTGGAGCCCGTCCACCTCAACTCAGTACCCTCCACCTCCGGGCGGGCAACAAGGGGGTTATCTAAAAAAGATCCGGGCTGCACAGAAAAAGTTCTACAGACCGCAAGCAACATCTCATTCAGCTCGAGCTCCAGCTGCAGCTCATTGGAACAACACCAGAGCACCGCGGGGCAGACGCCCTGCCCAACAATCATACAGAAAAAATTAGAGGTATTTACAGCAGGTCGATTGACCTTATTTTATGACCAATGGGCTTCGATTATCAAAAATAACACTGTTTTACAGTGGATTAGGTCTGGTTATGAAATACCTCTTTTAAGTAATGTTCACCAAACATCTTTCTCGAACAATTCTAATTTCAGTCAATCGGAAAATGTGATTATAAAAAAATCTATCAAAGAGCTTGAAAATATTGGTGCAGTTAAAGTTTGTAAGGCTGTTCAGGGTCAATACCTTTCCAGATTTTTTCTGGTACCTAAACCAGATGGGTCATCTAGATTTATTTTAAACCTAAAATCATTCAATCAACATGTACAGACCTCTCATTTTAAATTAGAAGATATCAGAACAGCAATTAAACTAATTAATAGAAACTCTTACTTAGGCTCAATGGATTTAAAAGATGCTTATTTTTGCCTAAAAATACATGCAAGCAGTCGCAAGTATCTGAGATTTATGTTTGAGGGAAGAATATATGAATTTCAAGTCTTACCTTTTGGGCTTTCATCTGCACCATATGTTTTCACAAAACTTATCAAACCTATTATTTCTTATCTAAGAAAACAAGGTTTAAATTCAGTGAATTATTTGGATGATTTTTTGTTTATTGGAAATACTGCAAATGAATGTCTAAGAAACATTGAAACCAGCAAACGTGTTCTAGAATCACTTGGATTTATTATTAATTTGAAAAAGAGCAATTTAAAACCATCCAAACAATGTAAATTTCTTGGTTTTGTGCTAGATTGTGAAAATTATAGGTTATTGTTACCGGAAGAAAAGCGTACTTCTATTTCAAAGAAATTAGAGTCATTTATTAAATCGAAATATACTACAATAAGGTTGTTTGCGTCACTAATTGGAAGTTTAATATCTATATGTCCTGCAATACCTTATGGCCTAATGTATACCAAAAGACTAGAACGTTACAAATATTTATCTCTGAAAAATAATAATAATGACTTTGAAGCTAGGATATTTCTCAATGAGGTTGTAAAATGTGACCTGGTCTGGTGGAAAGAACATGTATTTTTTACTAATAATCCTATAAGAGACGGTATTTATAAATTAGAAATCTACACGGATTCATCCCTTACAGGTTGGGGTATTGTGTGCAATTCTGAAAAGTTACATGGGTTTTGGAGTAAAGATGAACAAAAATGCCACATAAATTATTTAGAATTAAAGGCAGTATTTTTTGGTTTACAATGTTTTGCTAAGGATATGAATAATTGTGAAATATTGCTACGTTGTGATAATACAACTGCTATAGCTTACATAAATCGAATGGGAGGTATACAATACCCACACCTCAACAACCTAGCTCGTGAAATTTGGCAATTTTGTGAATCCAGAAACATATTTGTAACGGCGTCCTATATTGCGTCTAAGGAAAACCATGTCGCAGATAAAGAATCTAGGATCATAAATGAAGAAATCGAATGGCAACTAAATGATAATGCCTTTAATAAAATAAAGTCAGAACTTGGTTGTCCAGATATTGATTTATTTGCTACAAAAGAAAATTCGAAATGTAAAATTTTTGTTTCTTGGCATATGCAACCTAATTGTTTTGCTGTAGATGCTTTCACCTTATCCTGGACAGATCTACAGTTTTATGCTTTCCCACCTTTTTCAGTTATACTAAAGTGCCTTAAAAAAATTGTAATTGATAAAGCAGAAGGCATAATGGTTGTTCCTTTCTGGCCTTCCCAAGCATGGTTTCCTCTTTTTATGTCTTTAATAAAATCACACATTATAAAATTCAAACCATCTAGAGACTTATTATCTTCTCCTTTCAGAAACCAGCATCCGCTATACCAAACCCTTACTCTGGTTGCCGCAGTGTTATCAGCAAAGTGTACCTAGAAAAGGGTTTAAGTAATGACAGTATTAATATAATGTTAAATTCCTTATCACAAGCCACATTAAAACAGTATGATTCGTGTTTGAAACAATGGTGGAACTTTTGTAATACTGAAAAAGTTGATCCTTTCTTGATTTCAATTCCAAAAATACTAGATTTTTTAACAAAAAAATTCAAAGATGGTTCTGCTTATGGAACCCTAAACTCTATTAGATCAGCATTGTCACTATTGTTGGATGAGGATTTAGGATCGCATAGGGATATTAAGCGATTCTTTACGGGAATTTACAAGATGAGGCCTAACAAACCAAGATATGAGGAAACGTGGAACCCAAGACAAGTTTTAGATCATATCTCGAAACTATATCCAAATACTGATCTTACTTTGGATATTTTAGGAAAGAAATTGATTATGCTTTTAACTCTAATTACAGCTCATAGATTGCAGACTATGTCTTTAATTAAGTTAAGTTATATTACTATTAATGAAGAACTGATTAAGATTAAGATTCCAGACCAAATTAAGACTTCTAGAATTAATAAATCACAACCTCTTTTGATAATTCCTTTTTTCAATGAAAATGTAAGCATCTGTCCGGCTACTACTTTAAAAGATTACATTGATGTAACAAGGCATCTGAGGAAGTCTGATAGATTATTTATTATCAGCAAAAAGCCACATACCCCTGCATCAACTCAAACGTTGGGAAGATGGGTAAAAAATATCCTTTTAGAAGCAGGTATTGATACTTCCATTTTCAGTGCCCATAGCACTAGACATGCATCAACATCACATGCTTATAGAAGTGGCATTAATATTGACCATATCAGGAAAACAGCAGGTTGGACAGAGGCCTCAAAATGTTTTGCTAATTTTTATAATAGACCCTTGATAAATGAAAATATGTTTTCTTTAAGCATTCTTAATAGCCTAAACTCTGGGCCCTAAAATCATTGATTAATTATATGATTGTAGTGTAATGAAAATATTTTTTGTGTGAATTACACAATATTAGATTTGTCTGATTTAACCTAAGTTTTTTGTCAGCTTTTAGAACTAATTGTTTGTTAAATTGTTGGTTGAATTCTCTAATTTCTACATTAAAATAATAAATAATTAAAATTAATCAATCTAATCTTTCAACATCTACATAGTAAACACAGAGGAGGCGTCAATGAATATAATTAGTTGATCAAAGTAACTTACCTGTAAGTGAACTTCGATCACAATTATATGAAGAAGACGCCTCCTCTGTGTATAACCCAACCCATTCCCACCCTTCAATGATTGCTTAATTTTAATACTTACAAATTGTTTTTATTTTATAACACTTTAAACTTAATGATTAGCCAGATACATGCAGTGTTGCCAGTAATAAACTAGGGATACCAGCTGAAATTTATTTTTTTCTACACTTCGTGCTTTTAACATTCGTGGTGAAGGCTCGTCATAAACATGACTACATAGTAAACACAGAGGAGGCGTCTTCTTCATATAATTGTGATCGAAGTTCACTTACAGGTAAGTTACTTTGATCAACTAATTATAATTAAGAACAAAATGACACAACATCCAAACCTATTATATAGAGATGTCCAAAAATATACACAATACAGCCAGACACCATAGGCACTATCTGGTATATTTAATTTGGAAAAACCAGAGAAATGTTAGTTATTTTTATAACTTTTCATGAAGAAACCAAATGGTCATTAATGAATAATTTTGAGTAACAAAATGTCACAACTACTTTTTTAAATTTACTTTACATTTGTTACTTAATTTGACTGCAAATTTTTTCTTCAACATATTTTTTACTTAAGTTAAGTACCTTATACTCGAGCGATTTAAAATGCTATTAATAATTAACTACGCAGTGAATTTTAACTAATTAGCCATTGTTTTGCACTGTGCATAAAAAAAGCTATGCATTTTGTCATGCAATGTGCACCGATAACTAACATCCTAACCAATTAATAAACGCACAATAAACCTATTTTAGTTAAAATATTATTTGTCCCATTCTGTCAAATTCAACTGTCACAATGAAAGATAAGGACAAAGCATACTTTATGCATACTTTAGCTATTTCTCGTTTATGAATAAGAGGGTAAAAAAATACCGTTCCATGCTGAAACATTAAAAAATTGTTACTAACTTTGCATTATCATAACAATTTAGAATGCAAATAGAGATCAACTAGCATAATATTCACAAAAAAAACGGTTTTGTAAAGTACGTATTATAACTAGGTGCTTAACTTCGTAAGGCCCACCATACTACAAACAGGGAGTTTTTTGTGAGTGGGACTTTGAATCTACCATCAAGGCAATAAAGTTCAATTACGTTTGTTCGATAATGACATTTTCAGTTTATCAAGATAGGAAAATAAACCTTATTACCATTGTAACACAGTTCAAATTAAATTGCCTTGATCATGTACATTCTATTGCAAACTGGGCCTTACGAGGTTATTATTATCAATTTGTGGTGTAAAATGCTTTCTCAATTACTACTTTTTTTTCTGCCTTTCTTTGTGTTGTTATAGACTGGGCTATAGATAGACAGAAGTAATTAACCAAACGAAATGTTTCACCCTGATTCTGTACGGGGTTTTGAATTTAGAATTAAACGTTCTAATATCAAAAAGAATACATAGATCATTTATGATCAGAGGTCGGAATAGGTAGTGCTTATTAACCTAAACTTGACGCATGTTCATTCATGCGTAAGTGAGGTGGGAATACATTACCGAATGAAGATGCATCAAGTTTAGGTTAATAAGCACTACCTATTCCGACCTCTGTTTATGATTGTTGCAGCTATAAAGTGCCTTTTGCTACTAAAAAAAAATAGGCGTGAATCCTTGACATTATAAGTAGGTCTAGTAAGGTGCGACCGTAAAATGGTCTTTTAAAACAGTTTCAAATCGTGGCACAGTAATACTGACGTTTCGTTACCATGAATTATCCGGAGCAATATTCGCACTTTCAGAACAATAGTGACCTAATTCAAAATTTCTGCTTTCAAACTTCAAGTCATAAATTTATTATCATAGAGACCAAATTCGAAATTTAAAATTTCTGAACTACGTCACTATTGTTTTGAAGGTGCGTATGTACATACCGTTAAACGGGCTGAGTAGGGACACCACCTAAAATAAGTCATAACTTGTTACAAATAAGAACAATTATTAAATGGGCAATGACGTTACGTCTATTGGAAATAATTTAAGTCTTATAATTAGTAACATATGCCTCATTTTAGCTTATGTCCTTACTCACCCCCTTTTACGGTAGTGATTTTTCAGATCAACTTATTTCAGTAACCCATCATTTTATAGAAATTCACTTCTTCGATTGTGTCATTTCATCGAATTTCATTTCAATGAACGCCATTTTCTCCTGATCCTATAATATTTTCAGGATATCTTAAACATTAATTACGTAGGTAGGTTAGGTTAGACTATTGGCTACCGAAAAAAAAATTAACTCCTGCGTCGAGAAATGCCTTTCGATGAAATGAAATTCTACTTAATGATCAGTGATCGGGGAAAACGATGCAAAACTTCAACAAAACTTAACAAAACTTACATTACAGCCATGAAACTATTAATATCCTTATACCAAATCCGAGACTCTGATATAGAGTTAAATTGAACACTAATCTGCCAATAATATTTTTTTTTTAAATAATAATTCTTATTTTGCTTGGTTGCAAGTTCTCCTTTATGTCAGCTTTACAAGTTTTGTTAAAGTTTTGCACCGTTTTCCCCGATCACTGTTAATGATACATTCGACAGTGACAGTTGTTTCGATAAAACGCTAGGTACCGACTTATTTCACTTATAGCCTCTATTGCAGTCAACAAATTATCTGCTGAGTACTGTATGTTAGGTAATTTTAACATGCTAGGAGTGTTGCCAGCGCTGTCAACCCTATCAAGCTATGGGAGTTCCGAAGGATTCCTATACTGCGCTGTAAGGTGTAGCATCTCAAATACTGCTGTAGCAATCACAACCTCATTACTAAGAGGAGAGGATTGAATTTACTTTGGCAATTGAATGTGAGATACTGTTTATTGGCTTTCGAGGGCAGTATAGCAATATACTGGGTGGAAAAAACGAACGCCACATGGACGACAACTACCTTAAATATTGGAAATAGAAAATTCTACGCAAAGGAGACGTACTTTTATTTTTGAAACCATTAAACACTGCATTTATGGATTTTTGAGAATTCGTCTGCCTTAACCGAGAATCGAACTGGTTGAATATGACAAAATATTAAAGTAGGGTTTTTAATTTAAAGGTGTATGTGTTGTTGATATAAATGATCACTATCAATGACGCTTTCGATCTGTATCATAAAATAATCAAAAATTCAATAATGCAGTATTTATTGTTTTTAAAAATAAAAGTTAGTCTCCTTTGCGTAGAACTTGCTATTTTCAATATTTAAGGTAGATGCCGTCCATGCGGAATTCGTTTTTTCCACCCTGTATATCGTCGGTGATACTCCAATACCACGTAACTAATAAATTCAATAAGTTGCAAAGTGTACCTTAATGACTTACTTGCTAAGGTGTATTTTTCACCTTATTTAATTTGTTAGTTACGAGGTATTGCAATATCACCGACGATATAGGAATTTATTTCCACACTACCCAAGCCATTCAACTCACTTCCAGTGATGCAAGCCGATGTAAACAAGTCAAGTGTATGTCTAAACTTGAAGCTTGGCGTCTAAAGTAAGGTCTGTTCATTCTTACTTGTCTTATATAGTAAACAACTTTCTAACCTCAAAATGAACCTTTTTTGGCTAAATCAGCTTTTTGTCGTAAATAAAGTAAACTGAATAAACATTTTGGACATCATTTGGCAAAATTGTCTGTGATTGCTTTATTTTGTTTAAAATAGCGGTTTTAGCCTAAAAAGGTTCATTTTGAGGTTAGAAAGTTGACTACATAAGACAAGTAAGAATGAACAGACCTTACGCAGGCCCTGCATATACAGCCACGGTATAATATAAACCCGAAGGATACTGCCGTTCAAAGCAAAAAGGCAATATACGCATATAGTCTGTGCCAATTGAAATTGGCAAAGATGTAAACACAACCAAACGAACCAATTTACCATTATTACTAGATAATCACGTGCTTTTAAATATCAAGTGAGGTCTTAGCAATGGTTTATACACTTGATTGAGTTGATATTAATTATACGTTATTTTAAATAAAAACACGCTTGATGAAAATTTAGGTTATGTGCAGTGATCGTAAAATGCGAGCAAAATCCATTGAAATGACGTATGACAACCAGTTAGGGTTGGCGATGGTTCTAAATTTACGAACTAAAATATTAGGTACTAAAATAATACAGATAAATATTTTTTTACTGATGAAATTGAACACAATCCGAAACCCAGTTTACTGGCTGGTATTTTTTAAATTATATTTATAATTTCAAACCAAATAATTCCCAATTTTACACTTGGGATAGTAAGCAGGTACGATGGCGAGACAATGCAAATAATACAATGAGATTGACAATCATGACAAGATAATACTTAAACGTAAGTCTATAGACAAAGTATTTATCAATTCTGACAAGTTATAGATAAACTATGAACACTGATAGGGCAATTTATTACCATAATGATAAAAAGTGCTTCCATGAGTATAAACACATTCCTCCATACATATTTAATTTATTTATAAGTGACAACCCTCACACTTCAATGAATTTACGCATTTTACGAACCCTGGTTATGTGTCAAATAGTAGGTACTAATTTGTTTACATCTTTGACAATTTCAATTGACACAGAGTATAGGGACTACATTTATACTGCCTTCTTATTTTGGAGGGCGGAATATAAGGAACAATGTACCTAAGTGTTACAGCTGAATAAGCGGCGCCTCGGTAGCCGTCTTGGCAGCCTTCTGCCGCGCGAGCTGCGCGCGCCACTCGCTGCGGTCCGCGAGGATCTTCCTCCCGTACGCCGTGTGGATGTCGCGGAACGGGAGTTTCTTGCGCGGGAGCTCTGGTCGGACGTTTTCTTTGTCTGTTGAGTGTACATTGTGTACTCAGATACTCAGATACTTCTTTATTGATAATGTCAAATTAAACGTCAGGTGCCACGCCCCCATAAGAATGAAAAGGGATGATTTTATGCGCTTCCGCGCGAGGAATGTGAGATGGAGATAGTTCGCGTTGCCTTGATGGCAGCTTCCAATTCGATTAATTGCTGTTTACTTTAAAACGACAGCATTTATTAAAAAAAAATGGTTTGTCAAGATGATGAGGTTACATTATAATCAACTATTGAATCGAAAATCATCGTTAAAGATGGGGTTTAACATCGTATAACATCGGGTTTCGAAGATTCAACCGCATTCGCTTTTTCGCATGCAAAAAAGGTGTCATGTATTAAAAATAAAACTATCGAGCATTTAATTTCTAATCGTGTTTTCACGTTTGCCAGTCTCAAGCAAATATGATCAAGTATAACATATCCGAAGAACGGATAGGTACAAAGGCGTTATGGAATATTGAGATCGAGAGCGCGGAACACCACAGACTTTATCATATGTGGTGGTCTCGTAATTCATACGAAACGAAGAGTGTGGCCGACGGTGGCGTCAGTGGCACGAGTGTCAGGCGACAGCCAGAGCCGTCTCCGTCTGTAGCGTACATAAGGTTAATGATGCATAAAGATGATGAAATGATGGTGTGGTGGGTATACTCACGGTGGCGACTGCCCGGCACGGCCTTGGGCTCGGCGTCGGTCCCGCGGTTGAACGGGTTGTGGCGCTGACCGCGCGGCGGCGCGCGCGGGGACTCCGACGACGTCGCCGTCGGGGCCGCTGCTTCGGCCGCTGCCTCCGCTACCAAACAAACAATCATAGGGTCCGTTCATACAGCAGGTCCCGCAAAGGAACCGCTAGAAAATATAATCGCGCGGTATCCGAGCTGTTAAGTAACCACCTATTTCTGAACAGTAACAACACTTTACGATTTGTTTGTATTCAAAGAATCGCGTACTTTTATCGCACGGTTCCCGTGAGTCAGAATGAAGCCATGCCGACATGAGAAAAATTATCTGTACATTAGGTACTTGAATATTTGTTAAACATGATGGATAATACTCTTATTTCTGCCGTAATACCAAAAAAGGCGACGAACTTAACTGCACAGTAGTAGTACAACGGTGGTTTAAAAAAAAACATTATGAAAATAACGATAATTAGTCATACATTTGGGACCCCTACGAAACACATATTTTTTTTACGCATAATGTATCATTTCGCATAACACCCTTTTAGGCTGACATTGCAAAATTTTATAAACGTCTATTGTGTAGATTAGGTTATGTTACGTTAGGTTAGTTTTTTATAATAATTAAAACCCTTTCTATTGTAAAAACCGTTTTAGGACAAACAATTTATTCGTTATGATACATTATTCGTAATTAACATTATGGATTCCGATATAGACTCCATACATGTGCCCTCTACTACACTAGCATGCCAACGAAGCTAGTGTTTACACTACCAACTATTACGCTAACGTGTTGTCATAAGTGCCAAAAGAGAAAGATGAAGACATTAGAGTGTAATAGCTGTAACTGCCGATAGGTATCTTTAAGACAAGAGTAAATAAAGTGCTACTGAACTAGCAAACTACAACGTTGACTTCATCATCACCAACCATCAGGTGAGGTAGTCGTCAAATGCTGGCCAGTCATATGAAAAAACGACTGAGGTTTTATTGGATCAGATAGAGATTTTTAGAATGACAGCAGGGCTACCTTCAGCTTCGTCCAGTTGTCTCTGAAGCTCCGCCACCATCAGCTTCATGTAGTCGTAGCTGGCACACGCCAGCGCCTTCATCCAAGCCTCCATGGAGGCCTGAGAGTTGGTGCACAGGTAAAATGTCCGCCCGCTCTCGCATTGAAACACGATCTTGAAACTGTAGGCTTCCTCTTCTTCTGTGAGCTCTGAGACAATAAAACATTATGGGTGATTCCACGGGCGTTTCAACCGCCGTCAGTCCGCTCCGCTGTCATAAATATTGAAAGAATGAGCTACACCAACCAGCTAACATTCACACAGAGCTATACTGTTATCGTACTTCTTGCCACAATTGATCGAATTTTAAGTATATTATCGCCTATTCCTTAAATACTTACGACAGCGGACTGACGGCGGTTGAAACGCCTGTGGAATCACCCTTATGTTAAGTTATTACTACTTTCTCAAACATGCTCGGAAATTTATACGTTAATATCACGAAATGAAGAAATGAAGTTTCTTGTTTATTGCTCCCTAGCCAGGCCTAGGCCATGAAGTAATGTATGAAAAACCTAAGAAAAAACATTATTGTCCGCTGCTCTAACTTTTTAAATTTACTTACTAGATGTTGCAGTTTTGAGATTGCCATCGTAAGATTGCAGTTTTGAGATTGCCATCGTAATAATGCAGTCTTGAGATTGCCATCGTAAGATTGCACAGTCTTGAGATTGCCATCGTAAGATTGCGGTCTTGAGATTGCCATCGTAAGATTGCGGTCTTGAGATTGCCATTGTAAGATTGCAATCTTGAGACGGCCATCACAAGATTGCGGTCTTGAGATTGCCATCGTAAGATTGCATTGCAGCCTTGAGATTGCCATCGTAATATTGCAGTCTTGAGATTGCCATCGTAATATTGCAGTCTTGAGATTGCCATCGTAAGATTGCAGTAATGTACCCTTTTAATATTTCCTCACATTGCTTGAGAAAAGCACTATACAATCCTCGGGAAGCCTGCCCCGAACTTGTCCTTAAATCCCTTACTTCACAGCCTCTGCAGTAATGTACTATATTAGCAGTGTTTTTCAGAATTATCACCATAATACTGCCCTGCTAAGACAAATGGTGGTATCTCAGACAAAACTGCTGTAGCAAATGTAACCTTATGACTAGAAGAAGTGGTTTGAATCTGCTTTAACTATTAAATTTGAGATACGGCCTTTTGGCTTATGAGGGCAGAATATGAACCACACAATTTTGGTTTTACAGATAAAATTAAAAAACGCAGTAAATACAGTGACTAACCTATAATGAAAACCTGAAAAGTTTGTTACATTACAATTTTTGGGGCAAACACATCTTGACAAGTATTGATTTTGTATATTGATAAAATCAATTATTGATGATTTTCACACAGAGATCACAATTCGCACCCAGATATAAAATGTATTAACACTTTCATTGCCGCGGACCCGCTAGGCGGGTCGATTTTGTATGAAAATCAGAGACCTTGGCAATGAAAGTGTTAACAGTACTGCCAGCTTCTTAATAGCTTTCGGCTAGCTATCGCTTCCACACTTGCAACTGACAGTATATTTGTCACTTGTGTGTCATAGAAAAACCAAGATTGCCGATCGCTATTAACAAAGTCTTGCAAACAAATGGAGGAGTACATAGGCTTCATGAATAACATCATCGATCTAGGTAATACAAACATGGACAAACTAGACTCGCTGGTAGGTAAATCTTGCGATGGCTACGGCGGCTCTCCCTGGCGCAGCCGGAGGCAGAGCCTGCCGGCCTCGCCGTCCCCGGCACCGGCGCCGCGCCGCGCCCGCCCCGCGCCCCCCGCGCCCTCTCCGGCCCCGCTCGCCGCGCCCCGCGCGCCCCGCCCGGCCGTCCGGGCAGCGCCGGGCGCGGGGCCGCCGCGAGCTCCGACGGCAGCGGCTGCAGCGCAGCAAGGGGACACTCCGAGCTGCGCGCCCGCGCCGCCCGGATCGCGCGCGCCGCGCGTGCCACCTACTGGGCGAGTCTCTCCCTCTCCCGGTACTATACCGACCCCGGTGTGCAGGACCGTCTTGTACACGGATGAAGTAGGTATCGGGTTGGGGCCTACAATGGTAAAGTACCTCGGTCATACTCGTAATAACGTAGTAAACAACTGTTTACCAGGAATGTCTATGGACCACCTGATCTCGCGAATCTCTGCCGACACGTTCACTCGTGGGACAACGTTAGTAGTGTTATTAGGAAATAGTTTGGTGTTTAGTAAATATGACTTACTTAATTTGTCTGAGACCCTCACTGAAGTCAGCAAAGGTGATATAGGTAAAATAATTATTTGTGCTTGTCTGTTTTCCCACAAATTAACACATAAATGTAATAGGAACATTGATTACTTTAACTCTATATTATATAAAATGACAATATATAATTCGAAAATATCGTATTTTGATACAAATAAATTTGTAAACAAGTTCGATTTGACGCGTAACTATAGTTATTTACCAAGTAGGTACTTAGATGAGTGTGCTAAGTTGTTAGCATATAATATTTTAGACCCCGTTATGACTAGCATAGCGAGCGATTGTAGGTCGGAGCCTGCGCTGAGTTTTATTAGCGCTGGCCCCGCACCGGAGCTGCCGGTTGATTTAAACTGACAGCTTCGACAACGGCCGCGGCTGCCGCCGTCCGCGGCGCCAGTCGCGGCGGCCCCGTGCCTGCCCTCAGGCCGACGAACATTACAAATAAGTTAGGTAATAATGTAATAAATGTAATTCATCAGAATATACAGGGATTTTCTAGTAAGGAACTAGAAATTGGTTTGTTTATAGATAGTGCTAATATACACGTTTTATGTGTTACTGAGCATTGGCTAAAAGGGCATGAGTGTATGTTTAATTTTAATAATCATGACATTGTTAGCATGTTTGCTAGGCAATCTTGCAGTCGGGGCGGATCCCTGATTATGGTTAAACGCAACATTAAATGTAAGGAGCGCAAAGATATTGTTGCGAAATCAATTGAACGTCATATTGAACTTGCGTGTGTTGAATTGGAACAATTTATTATTATTTGCGTGTACAGACCCCCTGCGGCGGATTACCGGCTTTTTGAGAACATTTTAGAAGATGTTCTTAGTTGTGTTTTTAGCACTAAAAAGTGTATTATTGTGTGTGGTGACTTTAATGTTAATCTGCTGGAGGAATCACCCACGTCTATTAACTTACTGAGTGCTTTGAAATCCTTTAATTTAGTAAATTTGTTTTATGAGCCTACTAGAATTACAGCAACTAGTGCTACGTGTATTGATAATATATTTAGTAATTTTGACCCTACTCGGAAATCCATAATCAACATCCTAAGTTCGGATCACTGCGGCCAGCAAGCTTCGTTTAAGGGGAAAACTGATAATGCGCCCCACGAGTTTATATTTAGACCAATTTCTAAAAATCGATTAGAATCATTTAATACTAAGGTCACTAAACAACTGAATTATATGACGTGCACTAGGGAAGATCCGGACAGTTTATGTGCTTCGTTATTTAAGTGTATTATTAAAGAATTCGATGCCTGCTTTAGTCTGAAAAATGTTAAAGCCAAGCAAGGTACGAAATTTAGTGATTGGGCTACACCAGAGATTCATGAAAAGAGGTACAAATTGTATGAGTTATATGCTACTAGAGCTGTCGATCATAGGCCTGAGTTTCTAGAGTACGTCAAAAATTATTCTAAAGAGTTCAAGCAGCATTGTGCTGCCGCGAAGTCTAAGTATTTTTCGAATAAAATTGGTAACTCTGACAACAAGATTAAAACCGTCTGGAATGTTATTAACACCGAAACTGGTAGAACTAGAATTAGAGACCCGCACTACAGCCTGCAAGTTGAAGATACTCTAGTAAGCTCGGACCTTGATGTAGCTAAACAATTTGAGCTGTTTTTTACGAACATACCCTTGGAGACCACTAAATCATTACTATCATCTCCTGTTAAGGCTGAAATATTATTAAAATCCAATGTTAAGGAATGCACAAATTTGTTTAAATTCTATCATGTCACCTCTAAAGTTGTGATTAAAACGTTTAGGTCCCTTAATATCAAAAAGACTGAAGATCTTTGGGGCCTCTCTGTTTCAGTACTACACTCCATTATAGAGTCAATTGCGCCTTACCTAGCTACTATGTTTAACAAGTGTGTCGATGTTGGAGTATTTCCTGATCTGATGAAACATAGTAAGATCATTCCCTTGTTTAAGTCAGGAGCAAAATCAGACCCCACAAATTTTAGACCTATTTCGATACTACCAGCATTAAGTAAAGTTTTTGAGAAATTAATTCTTAATCAAATATCCTCACACTTTAATCAATACAAGCTACTTCATAGCAGTCAATACGGATTTACCAAGGGACGGTCTACAACTGATGCCGGTTCTACTTTGGTGAAACATATCTTTGATGCCTGGGAAAGATCACTGGATGTAATTGGAGTTTTTTGTGATCTCTCCAAAGCTTTTGATTGTGTTGATCACGTTACGTTAGTGCGGAAGTTAAGCTACTATGGCATCAAAAACATTGCACTAGATCTTATTACATCTTACCTTGCTCACAGAACTCAGCGGGTAGACATTAACAAAACACAATCTTCTGGGTCATCTGTTGCTATGGGAGTGCCTCAAGGCTCTATTCTGGGTCCGTTCTTGTTTTTAATCTATATTAACGATCTCCCATATGTAGTGCGAGATAAACATGAAATAGTCTTGTTTGCTGACGATACTTCACTTATATTTAAAGCGGATAGGAAACAGGATAATTTTAATGACATTAATGATGCATTATCCACAATTGTTGACTGGTTTACGGCCAACAACTTACTTTTAAATGCCAAAAAAACCAAGTGCATTAAATTTTCATTGTCCAATGTGAAGCGAGTGAATGCGGCTAGAATAAGACTGAAGGATGAGACACTGGAATTCGAGGATAGAACAGTATTTCTAGGTGTCACTCTGGACTCAAAACTGCAATGGAGTGCGCATATATCCACACTTGCAGGTAAACTAAGTTCAGCGGCTTATGCGGTAAAGCGAATCCGACATCTTACTGACGTCGAGACGGCGAGACTTGTGTACTATAGTTATTTTCATAGTGTTATGAGTTATGGAATTTTACTGTGGGGAAGAGCGGCTGACATCCAGACCATCTTTGTATTACAGAAGCGGGCTGTACGTGCTATATATCAATTGGGGTCTCGTGTTTCGCTTAGGGATAAATTTAAAGAAATCAATATTCTTACAGTCGCGTCGCAGTATATCTTTGAGAATATTATGTATGTACGCAAACACATACACGAGTTTAGGCATAACCGCGACGTTCATAATTTAAATACTAGAAATAGGGATAAGCTCGCTCTTCCAGGTCACCGTCTCCGTAAGGTAAGCACTTCGTTTGCAGGGAACTGTATACGTTTCTACAATAAGATACCATCTGATATCGTCGATATGCCGTTCAATAAATTTAAGTCTCACATCAAGCGCTGCTTGTTGGGTAGGGCATACTATACTATAAATGACTTCATTGGTGACCAAGATGTATTTAAGTAGTGTCTAGGCTATTACTTATTTAAGGTAATTTTTTTATTTCTGATATTTCTATCTTGATAAAAATGCCTTTAAGCAAACTGTGTATTCAAACACGAAATTGTATGTTTACTTTTGTACTTTATCTTTATTAGTTCTTGTGTGTACAAGACGCTTTTAAATGAGAGCACACTGTGATGTTTCTCGCCGGACAGCTATATCACACAATATTACTTTTATGTTGTCCGGCAGCATGAGCACGTCATGCTCGCTCAAAGGTCTTTGCTTACGGCGGCGTCGTTGATCGGGTCGCCACCTTCCCGAACACATGGTTGAGGGAGGCGATGGCTGAGATATGCGTCATACTCGTGAACGGGTGCTGTTTGTGGGGTCCGGTCTGTTCACGTCTGCAAGGACTTTTTGCTCAGTTAATGATTCCAGTTATGGCTTTTGACGTAGAGACCTCGTCGTGTTGTTCTCCTAGTCATTATTTTTAGTTTCATGTATTTGACATGTAATCTTGATAATTTTTACATTTATTTGTAATGTTTTTAATTTTGAATTTGTATTTTTTTTATATGTGATAGTTCTAATAATTTATATTTGTTGCTTTATTACCTTGTAATGTAACTTACTTTTAAGTATTATTGTATTTTATGTTTGAAAAAATGACCTTCTGCTGGAGTTTCTTGCGGCGCTTCTTCTCCGCAATGATGGTCTTGTCCGAAGCGCTAGTAGATTCACTGTATATTACCGACGTGTAAAAGAGCCCGTATGTGGCCAATTTACTGAATAAATATTTTGATTTGATTTTTGATTTTGGCCCCAGCACAGTTTAAGACAACCATGATTATTTGTTTTGCAAGCAAAACTAAAAGTGATAAGATAACTAGTTTTAGGGTCAAGTATATAAGTGATTTCATTGATATACAAAATCACTATATTTGGCAAAAGATGTTGCTCCTAAAATTTCGATGTTTAAATAATAATATAAGTACCTGATTCTGTAGATTCTGTCATTCTATATCATTATTAGACATTAGATTAATTAGTTGTGAGTTACGCTCACCAATAGTGCACCCCTCAAGAACAATGACCCCAGTGGGTTCCTTGTCGCCCTTCTTATCGAAGTAGAAGAGCAGGTTGCCCTTGAGAGTGAACCAGCGGCGCTGGTAGCTCTTGCCGCCGGCCTCGCGCATGTCCAGCCAGCCCTCGCGGTCCACCGGCGTCGCCGACGACGCGAACGCGCAAAGATTCTTCTCATTTATCTTCATTATCAATGCTTCAATAATGGGGAAAGTGCGACACGCTTTTACGCCCACGAACACCGCTTTGCATTTAAACTAATTACGCAAATGCATTATGTATGCGATACATATTCGTATCTACTAATTATATTGACTGCAATATGATGAGTTGATAAGAAATACTATTTCTATTGATATAATAAACAACCTAGTGCTAATCGGTGTCCACAAAAGTTCTAAAAAAAAAACTGACTTGACGTTATTGACATGACAAACGTCATGTCATTCATTGATTGTTGTTTTAAAATCGTGTCTTGGCAATGAAGCATAGGTGAATACACAATATTCCAAATAAAAAAACCGGTCAAGGGTTCCGTCCCGCTCCACTATTTATTTATTTATTTAATCACACCAAATTTAACGTTTGTATGTACTACCTTTTTTTTGCGGTAAAGTAAAAACGCAAAATCGATACACAACATCGCCTCTTGTATTATTATATTATATTATTATGTTCTTACAAGATGGTTTTGTACGCTGATGACAGCACCGCAATAGTTAAGTGTAAATCACCAGATCAATTTGAAAGTAACATCAACAGTACACTTGAAAATATTATAGATTGGCTTCATCATTTCATCATCATTTCAGCCTATTGCAGTCCACTGATGGACGTAAGCCTCCCCCAGGGTTCGCCACAAGGCCCGATCTCCCGTTTTCGCCATCCAGTCACCACCAGCCACTTTTTTCAGGTCGTCGGTCCATCTGGCTGGAGGGCGTCCTACGCTACGCTTGCCGAGCCGTGGTCTCCACTCGAGAACCCGTCTACTCCACCGATCATCGGTTCTGCGACAGATGTGACCAGCCCACTGCCACTTCAGTCTGCTACACTTCTGAACTACGTCAGTGACCCTAGTTTTATGCCGGATCATCTCATTCCGGATTTTGTCCCTTAGCGAGATTCCGAGCATACACCTTTCCATAGCTCGCTGGGTGACGTGTAGTCGGTGGGCTAGTTTCACTGTCAGGTTCCACGTCTCGGCTCCGTATGTCATGACCGGCAGGACGCACTGATTGAATACCTTGGTCTTCAGGCATTGCGGCAAGGTTGACTCAAAGACGTGACGCAACTTTCCAAATGCTGCCCAACCAAGCTGCACTCTTCTGGTGATTTCACCCTCAAAGTTGTCTCTACCCAGCTGTAACTTGTGTCCTAGGTAGACGTACTCCTGGACAACTTCGAGGGCTACACCTTCGACGGAGACGGGCTCAGGGACGATGTGCTCATTGAACATGACCTTAGTCTTGTCTAAGTTCATCCCGAGCCCAACGCGTCTCGAGGCAGCATTAAGGCTGGACAGCATTTCCTGCAGGTCTTGTAGCGATTCTGCCATTATCACTATGTCGTCAGCAAAGCGGAGGTGTGTGAGATACTCACCCTTGACATTGATGCCCATCCCATTCCACCGCAGAGTCTTGAAGACATCCTCCAGAGCATTGGTGAAGAGTTTCGGGGAGATAACGTCACCCTGTCTTACACCTCTGAGCAGCTGGATGGGTCTTGTTTGATGGTTCTGCACTTGGACGGACATAGTCGCCATTTGGTAGAGACTTCTCAGCACCTCCACGTACCGCCAGTCGACTTGGCATCGCTGCAGAGACTCCAAAACAGCCCAGGTTTCGATGGAGTCGAAGGCCTTCTCGTAGTCCACCATCGCCATACACAGCGGTTGGTTATACTCCTCGGACTTCTGTATAACCTGCCGAACAGTATGGATGTGGTCCACGGTGCTATAGCCTTTACGAAACCCAGCCTGCTCCGGTGGCTGAAAGGCGTCTAATCTTGATGCCAGACGATTCGTGACGACTCTCGAGAACAGCTTATAGACGTGGCTCAGAAGCGTGATCGGCCTGTAGTTTTTAAGTAGCGTTTTGTCTCTAAACCTCTGCTCCACGCCTTCGGGGTAGTCCCGTTGGTAATTACAGTGTTGAAGAGCCTCTTTAACTCCTCCAGAACAGGTTTACCCCCAGCCTTGAGGAACTCAGAGGCTACTCCATCTTCACCGGGAGCCTTCCCATTACTAAGCTGTTTGAGAGCCGCCTCGATTTCGTCGACACCTACGTCTGGGAGATCGTCAGTGAAGTGGCGGGTAAGTGGGGCTCTAGGATCTCTCGCGTCAGGTGGAGGCTTTGGTGCGTGCGAAGCATACAGGTGTCCGTAGAAGTTTTCAATTTCAGCGAGTATCCCCGGGACTGATGTGACGGTTTCACCATTCGAGGTAGCTAGCTTTGTCAGATGACTCCTCCCCAGTGTCTTGGTGAAGACCTTCGACCCCCGGTTTCGCTCGATCGCCTCGTGTATTAGGCGGGTGTTCCAGCTGCGAAGGTCGCGTCTTACCAAGCTCCTGATTTTCTTATGGAGTGACTGGGGATCTGGCAAGGATTCCTCAGGTGTCTCACGTCTAAATCGCATCAGATCTAGGGTCTCGCCAGAAAGTTTGGACTTCCTATCTGCTCGCCTTTTCCGAAAATGCCTCGTTCCCACTTCGCTTATCACCCCGATTAAGCCGTCCAGATCCTCGTCAACATTTCCCGGGGTCTCCAGTGCGGCGAATCTATTTTGCAATTCCAATTGGAACGCATCATGTCCAGTTTGGGGCACATTTGGACGAAGAACATAGATTGGCTTGATAAAAACGATTTAAACATTAATCTGTCAAAGACAAACGTCATGCATTTTCACACTTTTCAAAGAACTCCATTGCACTTAAATATATCTTATAAATTCAAAAATGTAGAAGAAGTTAAGCAGATAAAGTTTCTTGGACTTGTTCTTGATTGTAACTGTAGTTGGAAACCACATATAGAGGATCTCTGTAGTAAATTATCACGTTATGTTTTTCCTTTGAGACGTATAATAAATAATTCGTCATTGGAAGCAGGATTGATGACTTACTATGGGTTTGTGCAATCTAGGTTAAGCTATGGTATTATATTTTGGGGGCATTCTACCGACTTTATAAAAGCATTTAGAATGCAAAAACGTTGCTTAAGGGCACTTGGTGGAATTTCTCAAAGAGATTCTTGTCAGATGCTGTTTAAAGATTATAGAATACTCCCTCTTCCTTGTGTATATATTAAAAAAAAACAATTTTTGTAAAAAAAACACCCACATTTGTTTGAAACAGCCAAACATAATTTTAATCTTAGAAATAAACATAAATTAGTAGTAACTTCTCATCGCACAACCACTTTTGCAAAAAGTATGTTCTGGATGGCTGTACAAATTTATAATAGAATCCCAGACGCATTCAAATTGTATAATTTTGATAAATTTAAATCTGTCATTCATAACTGGCTATTAAGTAAACTTTTCTACACTGTACAAGACTTTTTAGAAAATGCCGGAAAAATTTAACAATATCAATTTGCAAAAGTAAGTTTAGAAGTTGTTGGATCAGTTACTTTAAATTAAATATAAGTAATTTAAACATTGCTACTTTACATATGTAAGGCAAATATTGTACACCATTTTATGGTAGACTGTAGCGGATAAGCTCACATAACATGTATATCATCTTTCATATGTACCTGCAGTTAAACAATAAAATATTTTGATTTGATTTGATTTGATTTACTATCTTCTGCCCGCGACTTCGTCTGTTGGACTCCAGGATTTGATCTTACCAGGATGAATTAGGTATATAAGTTTTTCGTAACTGAACCGAGAAAGAATAATAAAGCTTATACGTATATCTAATGAATCTAATGAATGGCTGAGCATTCATGCGGGTCCAGAAAAAAACCCGGGCAAGAGCATGTTGGTTGGACCGAGCTCGGTGTACGGTTCCGAAGCGGTTACTACAAACAAACGCAAAAATCTATCTCAAAAATATGATTTCGAACAGCGAGCTTTACAGCACTTACGTCTGTTGAGATAATTAATTTTCACTGAAAGAATTTATAATTACCGCTAGAGTCTGGCCAGTATAAGTTGGCAATGGAAAATAGCACATTTAAAAAAACATAGGATTGGCAACCCATTTTTTAGCAAAACGAAAACCTGTCACAATCACGTTTTGCACTGGTAACGTTGTGAATGAATGGCATAGAGGTAGTAAAACATAGAGAGAGTGTAAAAACGGCTAATAGAAAAGTACTCTTCGCACCTGTTACAAATGCCCTTCGTTAAAAAGAGTCGTCTATATATGACCGCTTTCGATTGGATTTCAAAAGCGTACCACTTTTTAGGTGTGTTCGTGTGTGTCACTCTGCATTAGTGTGCGTAAGTTTGCAGTCAGTGATGTGCGGTTTATCGAAATATTAGGTTTAACCATAATTAAAAGGCAAAGGATAAGCCTATTTTCAATAATAATTGTGATTGATTTACAATTGAAAAGTGGCCTTATTTTGAAAAAGTAAACTGAGAAATTAACTTTTTTATCGTGTAATAAAACTAAAGGCAGTTTTTACAGTTTTTATTTCGAAATAAATCGTATATAGTTTTTATCTTTAATAATGATGAATAAGCCTTGTAATTGTAAAACAGTAATTGTAAGACAGTTTGTGACCCTTTTTTGATGCCGGATTGCATTGCAACTTCTGCAACAACGACGAACCATTTCTGTCAGAGCATCTCCAACCATTCCTGTTTGAGCATCAAGGTTAATTTGTTTGGGTTGCGTATGAATGGATGTGATTACTGAATATAAATATATATGTTTCTTATTAAAATCCGAGCTATACTGCAAATCTGAAACAATACAATTAATTAATATCACATATTGGCTCTTTTACCGATCGATAGATATGTACGTACAGTCAAGGAAATTGATTCCTTGACCATTTTGGACTATGTCAAAGTGACACTGTAAATAAAATCATAAGAAGTCTCTTACGGTTTGATTGATTATGTCACTACGACATAGTCCAAAATGGTCTAGGAATCAATTTCCATTACTGTACGTAAAAAATACATATTAAATTAAAATACCGATGTTAAAATAATGAATGATCCAAATATCTACAATAAGTATTTTATGCCTATGTCTATAAAAGGCACACGCCTGTGCCATTAAACGTTGTAAGTTTCGACATTTAAAACATTGGCCTTTTAACTATTCGGCATCGCTATTTTAACCAAAATGTATTCACTTTTTGATATTTAAACACATACTCATGGATATATTTACCTACTCATTTACTCTATGAAAATATCGAAAGTTTACTTATCGATATTAATTTTGGAAGCACTATTGTTTACTTCCGAAAGAAAATCTAAAAATGAGTTAAAATTGCACATTTACTGCACATAGTACCTTTGTATTAATAACAAGACGTAATACCATGATAATGTTTCTAGTTATACTTGCAAAACGGCCGGATTATGGCCGAAAATCAACAGTTTTATTGTAAAACATCACTCACCTGTGAAAGCTTATATTTTGTGGATCATTTTCTTTATTTCCCATTCGGGATTTACACCCACGAAATACACACGCCATTCCACTGAACCTATACTTAAATACTTCACTGATAACTTGTCGAAGAAATATATTTTCGGAGAATTATTTTACAACTCCGACGGATGGGCGCACAGATCGCGAACAACAACAGTAATCCGACTAAATTAAGTGACACTTTTTCTTAGGTCTTTATCCGACTAGCCGCTTATTCTATCCCAGTCGTCTTAATTTAGTAGGGTCCACATGTCGGGTATTGACCAATAAAAATTGGCTACAAAACTGTGTTGTACACAGAAGAAAAAGGGTGGTACGCTTGACAGTTGGCTACACGAGTGTTTTCCTTCATCTTTGATTCCATCAAATCTACCAAGAAATGTCACTGTCACAATAACATCTGTCAATGTCAGTATGACGGTCCAGATGCCACCAACCCTAATAAAAAATATAATTATCTTACTGCAGGTGAAAAACTTAACGAAAGTATTTGTAGTGGTGTAGAGAGTTATGGGAATTTACACCCGAATTCAAATATAGTCTCCATTTTCTGTACACAGGCACTATACAATTAAATAAACGTAGGGGTTCCGTTAAGTTTGTCGCCTATACTACTTTGATTCCTAGATGTTTGTTATGTATCGAAGTATACATTTATATTAATATATTCCTAAATTATAAGTTAAAAGGATCCTAATTGTTTCGCTCTAATTAGTGAGATGGTTTAACGCCCCTTTTGCTGTTAGGATGCTACAGTCAGGGTAGTGTATTATACCTTAAAAATAGGCAACACAACTAGGTAGTGTTCTTTTTTTTTAAATTTACGTGTTTTAGGTTAATTAATAATATACGCACATCTTCAAACGATAATATTATTGTATCAAAACGGAACCAAATGTTATCGAGACCTGAAGTTTTACCATTGCAATATGAATATTACTACTACAAAATTGCTTCAATTAAATATTTATTTAAACAACAGGTTTTTATATATAAGCATTTTTATTTCAAGAAAGCATTTAAATGTTATTCTTAAAATTACTAAGTAATTAATTACTTAGTAATTTTAGCGGCTAGTCGGATAAAGACCTAAGAAAAAGTGTCACTTAATTTAGTCGGATTACTGTTGTTGTTCGCGATCTGTGCGCCCATCCGTCGGAGTTGTAAAATAATTCTCCGAAAATATATTTCTTCGACAAGTTATCAGTGAAGTATTTAAGTATAGGTTCAGTGGAATGGCGTGTGTATTTCGTGGGTGTAAATCCCGAATGGGAAATAAAGAAAATGATCCACAAAATATAAGCTTTCACAGGTGAGTGATGTTTTACAATAAAACTGTTGATTTTCGGCCATAATCCGGCCGTTTTGCAAGTATAACTAGAAACATTATCATGGTATTACGTCTTGTTATTAATACAAAGGTACTATGTGCAGTAAATGTGCAATTTTAACTCATTTTTAGATTTTCTTTCGGAAGTAAACAATAGTGCTTCCAAAATTAATATCGATAAGTAAACTTTCGATATTTTCATAGAGTAAATGAGTAGGTAAATATATCCATGAGTATGTGTTTAAATATCAAAAAGTGAATACATTTTGGTTAAAATAGCGATGCCGAATAGTTAAAAGGCCAATGTTTTAAATGTCGAAACTTACAACGTTTAATGGCACAGGCGTGTGCCTTTTATAGACATAGGCATAAAATACTTATTGTAGATATTTGGATCATTCATTATTTTAACATCGGTATTTTAATTTAATATGTATTTTTTACGTACAGTAATGGAAATTGATTCCTAGACCATTTTGGACTATGTCGTAGTGACATAATCAATCAAACCGTAAGAGACTTCTTATGATTTTATTTACAGTGTCACTTTGACATAGTCCAAAATGGTCAAGGAATCAATTTCCTTGACTGTACGTACATATCTATCGATCGGTAAAAGAGCCAATATGTGATATTAATTAATTGTATTGTTTCAGATTTGCAGTATAGCTCGGATTTTAATAAGAAACATATATATTTATATTCAGTAATCACATCCATTCATACGCAACCCAAACAAATTAACCTTGATGCTCAAACAGGAATGGTTGGAGATGCTCTGACAGAAATGGTTCGTCGTTGTTGCAGAAGTTGCAATGCAATCCGGCATCAAAAAAGGGTCACAAACTGTCTTAAAATTACTGTTTTACAATTACAAGGCTTATTCATCATTATTAAAGATAAACGTTTTATTTCGAAATAAAAACTGTAAAAACTGCCTTTAGTTTTATTACACGATAAAAAAGTTAATTTCTCAGTTTACTTTTTCAAAATAAGGCCACTTTTCAATTGTAAATCAATCACAATTATTATTGAAAATAGGCTTATCCTTTGCCTTTTAATTATGGTTAAACCTAATATTTCGATAAACCGCACATCACTGACTGCAAACTTACGCACACTAATGCAGAGTGACACACACGAACACACCTAAAAAGTGGTACGCTTTTGAAATCCAATCGAAAGCGGTCATATATAGACGACTCTTTTTAACGAAGGGCATTTGTAACAGGTGCGAAGAGTACTTTTCTATTAGCCGTTTTTACACTCTCTCTATGTTTTACTACCTCTATGGATGGAATCAAATTATGAATCCGAGTTTAGATATTTTATTTTTGTTATTTAACTTCCAAACTAAGTAGCAATTTATACAAGACACCTATACTCTAATGCCGGTGACATACGGAGGGACGGACGGACATGACAAAACTATAAGGGTAACGTTTTTTGTCATTTTGGTTACGGAACCCTAAACATATCTGTGGCTGTGCCTATTGAAGTAGAATATATCTATAGAATATATCTATAGATTTCCATTATAATCTGTGTAATTTATGTATTTATTTATTGACTATGGCTTAAAGGACTTAGAATCCAGGCCATAAACATTTTAAAAAAAAATACTTGACTGAAATGATTACCTATTATGATTATTTTTTTCTACAATGTTTTTGAGCCGGTTAAGATTTTTTCACTTATTTTCATAAAAGGACAGTCAAATTTATCGCTATGGGTGGTAAAACATGTATTGTGTGCAAACAAGGTTCAGTAGCAAATAAGAATTTGTCCTTCTTCGTAGTCCCGAGTGATAGTCATAGGTATACTATTATTTTAGCCTGCATTCTTCTTCTAAATAAATATAATTCATCGTAATTTGTTTTTCTGTTTTGTTTTAGGAGATATGAGTGGCTTAAAGCCGTCGATCGTTTGGATTTGTCGAAGAAACTTCTTGACATGAAGTCAAGGGGTAATAACAGAATTTGTGAAGCTCATTTCCTAGACAGTTTTATTAAAAAGTCCAATGGACTTCGTAATGCCAGAAAGTGTCTCACAAAAGATGCAATCCCATCCCTGGAGTATGTGAACCAAACTTATCTTTCCACGACAAAGAGGGAACTTCAAGACGATTCTTTGAGAAAGCATGAAACTTATGAATTGACTTCCGACAATATGCTAGTAACAATTGATTCTGATATTGAATCAATAGAAGATTCAGCTGGTACTAAGTCAACTGGGTTTCCTGACATGTCACTGTTCTGTGAGAGTGTAATGAAATTAAGCAAAGAGACACAGACTCCTGAGGAAATGGAAGACACAAAAAAGTTGAGAAAAAGAAAATTGAACCCAATAGAAACAAATGAATGTTTTCTGCAATACTGCAGCAAACTTCTGCCTGAAGGCATGCTGCAACTTATAAAATGGCAATTAAACACCACAGAACCTGCTGACAGTAGGAAGTTTCACATGTTTGCATTGAATATATACTTCTCGGGAGTGAATACATATGACATTTTAAAGGATATGCTGAGTCTGCCAGACATGGGTGCAATAAAGAAGTTATTTGTACCAAGAACATCTAAAATTCATAATGGCTTGATAAATGTTCTAAAGATAAAAGTTGGCAATATGTCACCAAGGGAGAGAATTTGCAGTGTGTCAATTGGAAGCATGCAACTAAAACCCAAATTGTACTACAATATAAAAAGTGACAAAATTGAGGGTTTCCATGAGATAGATGGAGTTCAAAAGATGGAGCCTGCAAAATATGTGTTAGTGTTGATGGTTCAGGGAATTCTGGATAAATGGGCTCAACCCATCGCTTATGCATTTGTTTCTAAATATGAGAACTCACCAGATATCTCTATTTGGGTGGAGGAAGTAATTATGTTACTAGTTGATGTTGGCCTAGATGTAAGAGCTTTTGTGTCTGATCCAACAACTGAAGTACTTTACATGTTAGAGTCACAAAGAGTCACTCCAGAAAAACCTTATTTTTCTATCAACAACAAAAATATATACTACATCTATGATACATTACAACTGCAAAAGACAGCGAGAGGATTTGATATAAAGTACAATTTTGAGACCTCTACAAACTGCTTGGATAATACTGGGTTTTTAACGATGTTTGATAATTTGACCAATATTTTAAGTTCTTCAACATATATGACTAAAAGTTCATTTATTAAAAATCTTAAAGATGCATTTGACACATTTCATAATTTAAAAGTAACAAATAAAACGGATGGATTAGAAATTAAAAATATGAAATTTATTGACTACATGCAAATATCAATTATTTCAGTTATGCAATTATTCAATGACTTGAACAAAGCTGCTGCAAAAAGTTTTTTGACCATTCGGCTTAGCCAGAACTGCCTTAATAAATTGTTTGTGAAAGCAAAAATTAGGAGCAAGAACAGGTGTTCTTGTAGACAGTTTAGGCATACATTCGCCAGATGTTTTGTTTACAACATGTTGAGAAGGCCGAAAGGGGGTAAAGGGAGTTCTGCAAAAGCAGGATTCAATCCACAGGATATGCTTTCATTTGGAAAAACGGTTAATGCCACAATCAGAGTTGGCACAACAGATTACAGACAAGTATTGCCAAAGAAAAATAAATTAGACATGGTGTCCCGATATCTTTATCTGAAATGTATTGATCATCACTCATGTGACAAGTTCAAGGATTATTTGAGCCGGTCGCCGGAGAGCAGGATGTTTGTGGCGCCATATCACAGTGGTGCTCCGCTGGATGTTAAGAACTGCAAGTTAAACCCCCCTCGGGACTTCACAGAGTTCATAAACATTCTTGAGAAGAGATTTAGAGATTACTGCAGGCAAGATGTCAAAATAAGCAGTATTGGTCACCAGATTCTGAAAAAAATCGCTAGTTTCGAGTTCAAAACACCATGTGAATGCTTCCCACTAGATTATCTGAAGAAACTATTCGTTAGACTAAGAATATTTTATATTGTAAGATATAACAATGTTCAATTTGAGATAGATAATAATAACAAACCATACCTATATAATGCTAAGATTGTAAGTTAAATTAAATGTAGGTTTATACCTATTTGTAACAACAAATAAAACAATGCTCATAAATATGTAATATTTTATTCATAATTATTATTACCTATTTTCACAGTTATTTATAAAGTTATATTAATATCAAGTATTACACTAATTTTGTTTTACGAATTTCTAATGATTGCTCCGTTTAGAAAATTTGATTTCCACATCAATCATCAGATTTGACAGCTTATCCTAGTATATGACAAAATGGTGAGCTCTATGTACAGTACAATCCCATTTCCCTAAAAAATTGACAATTCACAATAACAAAAAAGATCGAAAACAAAATTCCTAAAAATAATACATTCAACTACAAATCTCGCTCAACAACTGTACAAAATATTACGAGTGGTTCCTTTAAGACTCGCCCGTCTGCGGCGCAGGCGCAGGCGACTATCAACGGTATCAACTACTCCCACGCTATGTACAAAAGGTTTACAAAACAAAATATAAACTATATACAACATCATTAAATATTCTCAAATGCTGTAACACATTTAAAACATTTCATATTCAACTAGGCATAATTCAGTTAAGTCCCGGGCGGCGCTGCGGGCGCTCGGCATCACGCACTCCCGCGCTCGCTCCGAGGCGCATCCGCGCTTACACGCGACTGGCAATACTTTCAAGACGAAACATCAATAATTAGGTACTAAACAACAAAAAATAAATTCATGCTCATTACGAATTCATTTGTTTTCAGCTTATTGAGAACCAATATTAAGGATTCCGCGAGAGCTGTCGTATGGCGGCGCACAGCGATCGGATAAAAATCAACATTAAAACTGAGTAAAGTGTTAATCACACGGCCACACCACGGGCCACGCATTTACAGGTCACAGCAAACATCGCTACACTTAAGCTTCAATATATATTAAAATAGAAAATTTCATATAACTACCAAACTGTCGGAGATTCGATGAATCAACATCGCTGCTGTTTCCGTGGACTCCATTATATTTTTATAAAACGACGTGTCTAAAATTATACAAATGCTACTTCGAACATTATCTAGGGGGCTCTCTTTATTGCTATTACTCTAAACATAAGCTATTGGTGTTACTATTTAGTTTTCTATCGGAGGTTTTTGTTTTCTCATCATAAGACATAATTACTGCTAGCGTTTCTGTTTGTTTTACAGCGCGTCGCGCTCGCCCCGCAGCCACGCAGGCTGGCGGTTGGTGCGAGCCGACTTGAGCATTGTTCCCTCGCCTACTGCACGAGCCGACCTCTTCGCGCCAACCCAATGGTCAATTCGTCTAATACATGTGTTAAATAACGCGAGTCCGAGCCGAGCGAACCGACTAAATAAAAACTACACAAAATAATTTCATTTCAAATAAAAGTTCGTATAAAAATAATATCCGAGTAATAAATTAAGATTGCGTTTCGATTAAGTATAAAATAATACACAATATTGGAACCCTGCGTAGGGGCCGTCTGTGAAAATAAAAATGTTGGTACAAAAATATCTAGAACACTACAAGTATCTACTCCTTTGGTAATTCGTACCGGTTTAATACAATAACGTAAAATAAAAATATTATACATTTAGCACAACAACACAACGTAATAATATTACAACCGTAATAAATACATAACTTGTGACATGGCGCCTCGCAAGAACGCGGACTGACAGACACATCCCTAGGCATCACTTCGAAGAGTCGATCAAATTTAAAAGCGCTACGCTAGTGTTATCTTAGATTAAACTGAGACAGCACAAATATAACGCTCTGCAAATTGAATAGTAAAATGTGATTTTAAGGCAAATAGAAAATACTTGGAGCATTTGGCTACCAAATTTAGTTGGGGAAATTACACTATTAAGTTTAAATTAATGAATGGTTTATGAGTTGATGTTGATGGTTCTGTAAAAAGTTCATTTAGAATGTATCCCTCACACAGTGACACCTAGGGATATTAAAATAGATGCTGTTCATTAATGTTATTATGAAAAACAGATGATTCACGTGCTAAGACAGAAATAAGTGTTCGATATCATTGTCATTGATTTCATATAAATAAGTTGTCTTAAAGTAAAATGATTTAATATCATCCCATCATAAAATATTGAAAATTAATTTTGGCCATTGCAAATACCAGGTCGTGGTTAGTCACGAAATCAACTCTGGATTATTCAGCAGTACAAAATTCGAAACTTATAAGCTAGTGCTTATAAGTTTCGCCCTAATTACTCCTTTGTTTTTAAACAATAAGAGGAAAGGGTTTCTTCGAGTTTCAAAAGTAACGCTTAAAATATGTTGAGATATATCCAAATACTAGGCAAGAGGTACATGAATTTACCTGATAAATATGGTTCATATGAAAGACAGTATGTAAGTTATGGCTTTCCTCGGGAAGAAGTTAATAAATAAATATGAAATGCCCTTGAGAACTATTCTCAACAAGTATACTTCATTTGTTTACGCTTTTACCTAAATGTAAACAAACAACAGCACGTGGTACAGTTCGTCAGCTAATAGAAGCGGGACACGTCACAGTTCGTCACGTGGTGTTTTGTTTACATTTATATACCTAAAAAAAATGAAGTATAGGAACTGTCAACATCATAAATAAGCTATACATATTAAATGCGCTGTCGCTTGCGCCTTTAACGAGTCCATGTGGCAGCTCAAACAATTTATAAAGCAACAAGGTACTAGTGTATAGTTTTTTGTCGTACTGACTGTAGTTGCTGTTGGGATCGTATTAATAAATAAAATTATGAATCTAGATTTTTTGGCTCGTTTTTAAATAAGTTACTTTAATACATTATAGTTTGAATAATACGACGCGAAACATTGTCAGTTTACACCTAAAGTATGCCGTGATAAGATTTCGTGGTCCAATAGTCTCGCCGAATTAAAAATACGAGACGTCAACTGTATCCTTTTCATTTTATATGATTATGCGATGGAAGCAAAGGACAGAACTAATCGAACTTTGGTGGCACCAAAATTAACCGTCGCATATTTCAATACAAAATTATTCGCGACTCTTGAGTTTATTTAAAAATTAAGTTTTGTCTACTTTTCCATTGATTTGACAAACCTACGCGTATAAAATATTAGCTATAAAACTGATTCTGTTCAATATAATATAAAAAATGTGTTTTGTAAATGTGTATACCAAAAACAGAACTATTCCTTCTCCTTATAATAGCGTCATTTTGTATGTTGGTCTGTCACATATTTAATTAAACTCTCGAGGGTTCGGAGAAGGTTAAACGCCTAACGTGATGTTCCTATCCCAACTAAGTAACAATTCAAGCATCGTCTCATACCCTAAGCTACCCATAAAGGTAAATACTTGGCCTTCCTCTAAACTATTGTTTCTCTAGTAAATAAGACCGGTGATATTGGAAATTTGTACTGTGAATTTGTTTGAATATCACATAAATATAATGCCGAATATCACCGACGTTATTTACTCGCAGAAACCCCGTCAACAGATGTTACCAGCTTATTTCATAATCATTACAATGTTACTTACATACGAATGTTATAATTTACGCAATCGCATCGGATTCTGAACCCAGTAGGTAACGGTTGCGGTCGTAACAACCGGGCGACACGTCGCGGCTGACCCTACCCTATCGTATAATTTACCTAAGTACTGTCATCTAGAATTCTATTCTTAAACTGCCATGATAATTATTCGAGCCCTCAGCAAATATAGCGATCATTATGGTATAATAATACAAAAACTATCTGCTATCAACTAGGTAACGAATTAGCGTTTTTTTATCGTTCTGAATAAATAAGGCCGCGGCGTTGCTGCGTTCGTGATGATGACTATTCTGCCCTGCTAAATCAATAAGCAGCATCCCAAATTTAATAGCCAAAGTAGATTGAATCCTCTTCTATTAGTACCAAGGCTGCGATTGCTACAAGACTTTTATTTCAGATACCGCCATTTGGATAGGGCAGTATTCGCCGCAGGGCGTTTGGTAATTTGACGAATCAACAATGTGACTTGGCTTGCTAACGCTTGATTCATACTTTATATAAACGTTTGCCGTCAAACTGTGCTCGAAACGTACCTAGGTATAAAATTAAACCTAGCTAGCTCCGTAAAATTTTAAACTAGCGTTCTCAATTGTGGTTTTAAGTTGGGCGTCAATAGACGCATTTACACTATAAAGTAACCTTTTCACTCAATTATAAATAATCCCGGTCTCAAGTGAGAGAGCGGTATTGTAAGTAATTGTCCTAGTTCTAGATGGTAGTGTTATGGTCCTGGCGGCAGCGGTCGGTGGTACTGGTGGTACTGGTGGTACTGATGGTACCGGTGGTGGGCTACCCGAGCGCGGCGGCGGTGTGGTACAGCTGCATGAGCACTTGTACGTGGAGGGGCAGGCAGGAGCGCCGGTCGTGCGTCTCGCCGTCGAGCGCTAGCCATGACAGCGCGTTGTAACCTTCCAGCACGTACCTGAGTGAACAAATATAAAGTTCACGTTAAAATTGCGTTGTTTACACTAAGGGGTTGATTAAGGATTATTGTCTCTTAATGGACATGCCATTTTCAGCCCGCCAAAATATGGAAATATGGAAATCCTTACTTTCCAAACAGAGGGCCCTGACAAGATGCATTGCTCTAACTAGCGTTTCTATTCGTTTCGTTTTTAAACCAATCGCGTCACTGGTAGATCACGTGACTTTTCGTATAACGTCATCTACCAGTGACGCGATTGGTTTAAAAACGAATCTAATAGAAACGTTAGTTAGCATAATGCATCTAGGCAGGGCCCTCACGAGAGGTGTAAAACAATTTACTAATCTACTTTAGAAACTTTTCACAGTTCAGATACGTGTAGTAACTAAAATACGCGCTACTCGTACAGTCGGAACCGGGTTTAAGTTAACGAAACGTTTCGAGGTTATGTATATATTCGGTGAACGCGCGATGAACGAACCTGAGCACGTCGGTGGTGGTCTGCGAGTCGAGCGGGTGCGTGTTGTGCGCGGGGCGGGTGAGCGCGGTGAACTCGTCGGCGGCCTGCGCCGAGCCGGCGTGCAGGTGCAGCGCGTGCTTGAGGAAGGCCGGGCACGCGTCGCGCAGGTGCTCGCAGCCCGCCCACCACCAGCCCGGCATGCTGGGCAGCGGCGCCGTCGACACCATGTAGCCGAGCGCCAGCGGCTGCTGCAGAACCGTCCCGATCTGCTCCGCGTGCTCGTCTAGCGAGTGGCTCGCCTGCGGCGCCTGTCGGGCCGGCTCGCCCTCGGCGGCGTCGTCGTCGTTGCGGCGCGGCGACCCGCGCGGCGAGCCCTGCGCCCACATGTTGTTGAACAGCATGTCGCCCATGAGCAGGTCCGTCATGTTGTCCTCGCCCATGTCCTCGTCGTTCATGTCGACGCCTAGGAACATCATGTCGTTTTCCTCGCCGTTCGCCATCGGTTGCTCGAAAGGCATCTGGTTCGACTGGAATACGAGACATTCTCATTAATTTTATTATGATCACAAATATCGTTACAAAACTTTTTTTTGCCAGTATTAATGTCCCACTACTGAACAAAGGCATCCCCGCTTTTTCGCCATTTTCATTTAGTTATAAATATTAATTAATAACAAAAAACGATTAAAAATATTTCATGTGATTATAACACAAATGCTTTACTAGGTAACTAGTCATTTAATTGACATATGTACGCCTCTATAAAAATGCTTTTATTTGAAATTACTCTAGGACACTAACAGCATTCATTAAAAAATATATTTTTGACCAATAGGTTCTTAGGATAACTCTAAACAAAATTAACCAGCGATCTGCCAATCCTTCGTCTATGCCACCTATTTGGACACTATGGTGTTAATGTACCTGCGTGGTAGCCGAGGTGGGGAACACGAGTATGTGCGTGGCGGTGACGTCTCTCGGCGTGTGCAGATGGCTCTGGATGGAGGCCTGGCTGAACCGCTCGTCGGGCGTGAACCGGTCGGCCATGAGCCGCAGGCAGGGCTCGGGCGCCGTGGACACGAGGCACGCGGACAGCACGCACGGCGCGCCGCCCGGGTACAGCACGCCGCACGCGCCGCACAGCTCGCGCAGCACGCCCGACGCGCGGACCAGGTTCTTGCGGGATAGTAGCCAGCTCCAACCTGGGTAAACGTTCAACTTACAATTAATTTTTTATAAAAAAAAGAATTATAAGATTGGACTATGGAAAAAGAAAACCAACCGTGTCTTCTCATTAAAATATTTACTCTTACCAAGGATCAAACCCGGGACCGTCAATAACTTTCAGAACGGTTAGCACGAGTGGTCAACAATTCGTTAGTTGCTTGGATACCTAGTCTATAACGACATAGACGCACTGAGCTACAACTGAGAAACTACCTGGAAACTACAAAATGTGCTGCCCTCTCTGCTAGAGTAACCGCGACGTTAAACCACGCGTCGTCGTACGGTCGAACTCATACATACAATCAGGCCTCTTTTTCGGAGGGGTAGGCAGAGACCACTTACTTCCTCATGCTATGATCCAGACAAACTTCCCTCGCTTCCTCCACACTCATAAGTCTCTCAGAAGACTCAGAAGTAGCTGTAACTAAACTTCCGCGTTTAGCCGTACGTAATAGTAGTTTACGTGACGGTTGCGTAATGCTAACGCAGAGTCGCGTACAATACTTTATCTACACACATATTATAAGTACTCTAAGACGGGTTCAGAAGCCGAAAGGCAAATGACCAGCATTACCTTACCTGTGGTAGTAGGTGACAGCGATGACAGCTGTAACGTTATTTTGAAATTACGTTATCGAATATTGTAATGAGATCCAAATTCAAACATCTTCCAAAATTAACTGCTGTCATCGCTGTCACCTACTACCACAGGTAATGCTGGTCATTGCCTACGGGTTTTGAACGCATAATAACAAAGTATGACATGTGAGTAGATAAATACGGCTTCAATACGACTTGTAGAACTGTAACCAAACGTGTACGTTACCCTTGAGCTCGCCGTGCCCGATGCGGCCGAGCCGGCCGACGACGAGCCGCCAGGGATGCGCCGCCTGGCTCATCACGCCGAGCGCCCAGTCCATCAGCTTGGTCAGCCCGCAGCGCCGCGCCGGCGCCATGCGTCTCCGCCGCGATCTGATCACGTACATTTCTTACTACACAACCATACAGTAGTAAATGCATAATGACTACTGAATAGTAAGTATTACTCGAAATATCCATGGCCGTGTTATGAGGCGTCAAAACCTGCGAAGTTCTGGGCAGGTGCAATTTTATTGACGACATTTAAAAAAAAAAAAGCATTTTTGTTTTTTCGCGTTTTATAATAGCTGGTTAAAAATTAGAGTACCCGTGTTTCTCGGTTTTTCTTTATTTAACTTAAATTCGTCGTTAATAATTTATTAAAGAAATAGTCATTAAAAAGACCGTATATACAAAGTTAGGAATACTGATGTCGTGATCTTAGCATGATATAAAATAAAAAAAGTAACTTTAAACAGAAACAAAACTGACTGTCATGTCATGTCACTTGTCAACAATAACAATTGTAACCAAGACTGTACCCAAACTGTAACAACATAAATTCGTCGACTTTGGGCAGATTGCGGCTATCCGCTTTTACAAATCCGTTAGTCACTTTCATTTTAAATAGCGTATATCAAAACAATAGTATTACGAGAATCGAAAGCGTGTCGTTAGAATCAAGTAATCCGTGAGACAGATAAAAAATTTACATGACAGTTGTATATTTTTTTCAATTCCTGTGGTAATAAATGGACTAAGGGCACTATAAGTGTATTCCTAACATTCACAATTCATCTTTTTTTACTGTTTTTCCTTAATATAAAAACGTAATTCATAAAAAAAAAACAGAAATATTTTTACTGTAATCAGCAGTGTAAAATGTACAAAACGGTGTTTTAATTTACTACCTTAGCCCATATGAATTGTTGCCAATTATCCCCTGATTTTATTTAATTTCTCCCGTCCATCCGTCCAGTGCCAAAACTTTATACTGGTAATATAGTAGTACCGACCTGTGAGGCACGTGTATGTTGATGGCCTGCGTGTCGAGCAGCTCGCCGCGCGCGTCTGTGGCGGCGGCCAGCAGCCAGCGCTGGTCGTGCGAGAGGCAGTACGAGAGGTACAGCACGGAGCCCTGCTGGTTGGGCTGGCCCCACGTCTCCGCGACCTCTTTGAGGGCGCGCGGCGGCGCGAGGACCCACGCCGGCGAGAACAGTTTGTAGGGTGCGCGGTCTTTTTCCTGGAAATATAAGAGAAATGTTAGTCAATATACAACTTCAACTTGCGTATCGCTGGTGGCTTCTAAGCGTTCATTCAACAATGCGTGAGGAAGCCGAGTGCAACCACCAATAAGAAAACTCCTCTGTAAGAGCCTAGGAAAAGTGTTGAACTACCCTCTAAACTACCCTCGGATCTGCTTCTGTTAGCACCAGAAGTTGTTGGTCGTCATCATTATTTTCGTCAATATATTGAAGACAACAAACGGCGGTTGAAGCGTCTGTATGTCGACCACCACATGCCCATATCATGTATGACCGTTCCTAATTCTTTTTTATGGCATGAAAAAGGCAAACAACAAAAACCCTTTAGAGTAATCAAAAGGTTTATGGGTTAAGACATTTATTCTCATAAGTATTCTTATAATATTTATATAATATTCACTTAAAATGAGAACGGGTGTGGCGAATAAAACCGAAACAATACAAAGCAGTTCCATTTTGATCAACACATTCGCTTCCATGCAACGCTCGTATCCAGTCTTTTTCCGCTTTACTAAGCCTAGAACTGTCTACGAACAGAAAACACTGCTGTAACTATAAGCTTGATTTTTTTCAGAACACCTTTTCGTCAGTTCCTGTAGTCAATTCAAATTTAGCTGCTTTATTTGTACCGCGGCACTTACGGGGCAAGAATCAAGCAACAGCTGCGCCTGCGCACACGTGCCGAAGCCTGTGAGCGACTTGCCGGCCGGCGCGTGCGTCAGCAGCCGCCGCGCGCCCGTGAACACGCTGAACGCGAGCGCGCGCAGCTCGGAGCGCGCACCGCCGCCGAGACCAGCCGTTTCGCATACGCCTTCTAATGAGATTATCTGTAACACGACAAGTTTTGATATACTCAAATATTACAATAAATTTAATGGGACATAATTACATGAATCTGTAGATCGATAGTCAATGGGCCTCTGTTCGTTTTCTACGCTTTCTCAGCTGAACCACCGAACCGATGTTAGTCTAACTTAATATGGAGGCTGTTTGAAATCTGTGAAATGATTTTATCTTGGAAAATGGACAGTTCCCGAGGGATGATAAACGATTTCAACTCGGATGGGGTCTCGGACAACAGCTAGTTGATTAACCAGCCGATTAGTCTTCGATTGAGGATGGATTAACGTAGAGTTTTTAGACCATTCATTTGTTGATCGATCAATAAACGTGCTTGTGGGTATGCCCACGATGTAACGACCGGCGTGTCGTCCAGTGAAGGTCTAGGCCGCTCCTGCTGGTGCCGCGTCGTGACCCGACTGACCTTGACGAGCGGGTTGTGGTGCCGCAGGTGGTGGTGCGTGGCCGAGGCGAGGCGGAGCAGCGCGTGCAGCGCGTGCGCGCGGTGCGCCGCGGCCGCCACCGGCTCCACCACGTAGATCACGAGCGCCGGCGCGCCGCCCTCCTCCTGCTCCCACGAGCTGGACACGGTGCTGTTGGTGCACGTCGGGATGTCGCCGTCCTGCTCGCTCTGACTGCTCGGCGTCGACGGGTGATCGGGAGTTGACGGTGGCCGCATAGGAGATGGCGCAGGTCGGTCTGTCAATCAATCAATCAATCAATCATATCATATCATATTTATTTATTTTTCAATAGTCATACAGTATAAAATTGCTTTCGCACAAAACAAAAAAATACGCGAACATACTGATACCGTCAAATTAAATTTTCTTAGAATGTAATAATAATAAAATGTTTATTTTTAATCGCAAGATATCCGTTTGTGATACTGTAATACTACAATATCTCACAACTAAAAATTCCAACAATTAGCAAAATTGTCCTGAGTGACTTTACTGGCTAAAGTGTATTATGCACCTTATTAAAAAAAAACACGTTACGCCGTATTGTAGTATAACTGACGATATTTTATATATGTTAGTATCACAGACGCTAAATCTATATTTCAGCGAACAAGCCATAATAGAGTGCTTTCAGCGTGACGTAAAGCCGTGCAGATGTGGGATTTTCTTCCACGCTGAAGATTTACATTCTTAACTATAGTATAAATGCAAACCAGTATTTTAGACTTACCTATGTGCGCAGATTTCGTTTCGGTGTCTAGCAGCGAGCTGTCGATCTTGAGGCTCGCGAGTTGAGGTACTAAGTTGTTGCGCAGCGCGTCCGCATACGACTTGATGTATTCCCCGAGTCGTCCGGGCGGCAGGTCCCCCGTCCACTCCTCGGGAGGAGCCTCGCGGTCGCTGGGCGCGGCGCGCAGCAGGCCGTCGCGCGCGAGGCGCGTCAGCGGCCGGTGGCGCCCGAGCCGGCAGCCCTCGTAGGCCGCGGAGAGCTCGCGGAAGAAGGTCGACAGAGGATCCGCGAGCGGAGACAAGTCCGGGGCTAGCACTAAGTACGCTACGTCTCGAGAGTATGAGTAGGGTTCGAGGGATAGTCGCTCCCAGTGCCGTAGGGCGTAAGGGGATAGGGCGATCCAGTCGGTGTCGTGGCCGACGAGGAGGGAGGGCACGGGTTGCGGCTCGCAGAGGTCCTCGTTGCCGCGGCCGGCCAGCCGGTGGAACTGCCGCCAGGTGAGCGGCCCGGTCACGCCGTCCCACATGCGAGCGCCGCAGCAACGCTTCTGGATCGCGTCTTGGAGGAGGGGGCGTAGGCGACGCATTAATCTGCAATAATTCATTGATTATGTTACGAGGGGCGGCTGAAAAGTAATCTACCTAACAATGAAACAAAAGACTGTCGTGGCTAATTTTTTTTTATTTTTCTATATAGTCCCCTGCTAGTAAAATGCACTTATTAAATTTTTCAAATATTGAATTTAAACCATTAAAAAAAAAATCTTTCGGTTTGTCGTCAAAAAAGTCAGTAACCGCAGCCTTCATTTCGTCATCGGTCATAAACCTTCGTCCCCTGAGGTCTTTCTTGAGAAGTCTAAACAGAAAATAGTCACAGGGGGCTAAATCTGGACTATAAGGGGGGTGGTCAATGGTTTCGAAGCCATTGTCTTTAATTGCTAGCTTCGTTGTGCGGGCGGTATGCACTGGTGCGTTATCGTGCAAAATCAGAATACCTTTGTTTAGTTTACCTCGCCGTTTTTCTTTTATTGTCTCTCTTAGTTGGTATAGTAAGTTTGAGTAATAATCAGCATTCATTGTAGTTTTCTTCGGTAAATAATCTATGAGCAAAATCCCTTCTGTGTCCCAAAAGATTGTAGCCATAAGTTTACCTGCCGATGGACAGACCTTGAATTTCCGAGGCGGCTTCTCATCCTTAATTTCCACTGTAACGACTCTTGCTTACTTTCCGGGTCCCATTGTCGAATCCAAGTCTCATCACATGTTACAATTCTAGAAATTATTTCTTCCTCTTTCCCTCGACTCATCTCCAAAAACTCTTCGCAACATTTGACACGCCTCTCCATGTCAAATGCAGTCAACATTCTGGGGACCCAACGTGCACTAACCTTGGACATGTTCAAATGCTCATGAATTATTTCATTGACTCGCTCTTTACTGACGCCCACATCTCTAGCTATCTCCCACTGCTTCACTCGTCGGTCCTCTAATATAATTTTTTTCACCCTGGCTACATTTTCATCGGTGACGGCCGAAACTGGTCTTCCGCTACGAGGATCATCTTCCAGACTCTCACGACCTAACTTAAACTGCTTTGACCAAAACTTTATAACAAATTCGGAAGAACACAAACTGCCAAACACACGTAACATACGCTGTCTGATCTCCGAAGGCGTATTCCCTTCTTTAGTCAAAAACTTAATCACCGCACGCTGCTCGATTTTATCCATTTTCACTTTTTCTACCGACATGTTTGAAACAATTGTAGGAGACAAATAAACGTGATGCAATAAACAAATGAATGTAATACATTTTGAAAATAGAATAACAAACGAATATAAATCCATACCAGCCAGCATTATTTTTGTATATATTTCTGACCAAGGAGATTACTTATCAGCCGCCCCTCGTAGGTCGCTACACTTTTTGTTTAGAAGACAATAGTCGGTTAAAGTTTAGTAGTTTAAAGGTTTCCACCAACTATAACAGATCATATAAAGTTGACGAAAACATTACATGTGTAACAATACAGAAGTAGTACTTATGATACTCATGCTCATTATTGGGATACTGCAATTTGCCTCGTGTCTAAAGTTCAGCACTCATATCATAAACCACTAAAAACAGTGCAACAAATCACCTTCCTTTGTACCTCGT